>CM065702.1:3442751-3452751 GCA_017654935.2 Phymorhynchus buccinoides
TCGAACCCTGTGTGTGTGTGTGTGTGTGTGTGTGTGTGTGTGTGTGTGTGTGTGTGTGTGTGTGTGTGTGTGTGTGTGCGTGTGTGTGTGTGTGTGCGCAGGTTATCCTGTTGGTTCTGCTATTGAACACATCACTGCCTACGCGTGTGATCCAGATACTGTTGGCTGTAACACCAGTATCAACTACTACCGATTCTATGATGCGTCAGTTACTACTACAACTACACAGATAACATCAACAACAACAACGATAATAATAATAATAATAATAATAATAATAATTTAATAAATTTAATGAGCCTTCCCAAGGAAGGTGAGATTTAATTGTAATTATTATGAGGTTAGTAATGTTAGTGGGAGGACAGTTTGAGAATCCGGATGCCACGCTGCCAGACATTCCCGCTTCAGGATTTAGCAAGATGCAAGTTCTCTAGACTGAAAACATAAAAGTAACACTACAGGGAGGGAACTTCTACCTATGAAATTGTAGAAGGGAAGGAACTGCCCTCCCACTAACATCACTAACCTCATAATAATTACAATTAAATCTCACCTTCTTTAGGAAGGCTCATTAAATTTATTAATTATTATTCGGTTAGTAATGTATTTAGTGGTAAGGACAGTTTTAGATTTTAGAGCTATATCTAGAGAACTTGCAGTACATAAGTTGCGAACGGACTTGAAACAATCGATCGCAACTAATGGTAACTTATTGGAAAGACTTTTGTCTTACCCCATAAGAGAGGAGTATACCTCTCTATTCCGCCCCAAGCACTTGTCTGCGTGAAGGTCGCCCAGACTGTTTGCACATCATTCAAAATCACCATCACATTTACACAAATTACATTATTACACCTGGGTAATCCTCCAAATTTGAATGAAATTCCATAATGTTAATGTACATTATTTCTTCACAAAATTGTCCAGGATTGTTTGACTGAAGGCTACTTGTATTTGTTCAGCTTTTGTTTTATAAAACTTCACAAAAGTCCTCTCACTGCTCCACCCAGCACTCTTCATAATCGTTGATAACGGAACGCCTCTTTTTCCGCTGCTGAAGTAGATGCACTCCTGGTGCTGTGGGCTGAGTGTTTGATCATTTGCAATATAAAATGTATGAGTAGTTTAAGAACTGTTTGTTCCCTTTCTCCCAAAGATAGGTACGATGATAAGGCATAATTCATCAGCCCACACTTCAATCCTCAATTCTTGGAAAATGATGATGATAATAGTAATAATAAGGGGCTTCAGTCATACACTTCGTTTTATGCCAACCGACTTTGAGTTTTTATGCAATTGATTGAATTTTTACTGACTACTTATGATATACAATTTTTGTTTGTCATAATTTCTAGTGCTGTGCAAATTAAGAATTGAACCTATACCACAGGTGGAGCTATCGACAAAGCCAGAATGATATTGCTATTGAAGCTTTTGCAGCTTTTGCTGCTTCCCATTGAGACCTAAAATTAAATGGTCCTTGCCATCGATTCTTGCTAAGCCCAGATTCTTGCATTGCCTTTGGTATTAAGCTTCAAGTTAGCTTTCCCATATATTTGGGAAAAAAATGAGAATAAATAAACAAGACAGGTTTGGTGCTGTTTTTTGACTTTGTAGTTTGAGTTTAAATAAGTTACATATATATATGTTTGCTTGAGTAATTAAAGCCTTAAATTGGTTTGTTGTAAAGCACTAAATTAGTTTATCACCCTGGGGTCTCTGAGAGAATGAAGCATCAGCTACAAAAACCCATTTAGTTACTGCCTGCCTGTCCTTAGTTGAAACATTCACACATGTATGTAAACAATATGACTTATTATGGAGACAACAAACGACAGCTTGTGATCCTCATGGGCAGTTTGCCTGCAGAATATCAGGGGCAAGTTGGGAGGAAAATGTCTAACGGACATGGCAGTAGATTAGGTGCTAGCTGCATGGAGATCACCTCCAGAGACAGCCTACAATTACTGCATTATGAAGTAGAGCCTGCATAATCATTTACATAAAATATCACCTGCATCTTTGAATGTAAACATACATTCAACTTTGTTGCGTACAAGAGGTCCGAGTTACAGTGCAATTATTGATGCAAGGTGTACCTTAGAGCTCATCTGACCCCAGAATATTGCAAAGGACCTCCAAATGGCCTGCAAACACCCAGACGCATTAATGTTGAACATTGAAGGGGGTTTGTCTTAAGAGGCTGGCCTTGCCTAAATACAAGATGTGGAGCAGTTATGTTGTTGTCTCAATTAATAAAGGACATGCTTGTGTACATTGAACATCAATGATGAAAGGCTACACCTTGATGCTATGCCCAATCACGCACAGAAACAACATAATAGCATAATAGCATGATGGGATATTAAAACGTTTGAGAGCTAAATGAGAGTACTGCTTGTCAACGCATGATACTTCATTACATGTAATTAAGGACAGCAGTAGTATACTCTTTCTGGAAGGCCCCGGTCTCCTCTCACAAAACAGCAGCGCAACACACTGGTTATACTGTGCCAAATCTGTATAAATCAACAATGCAGAACACTGGATTAAAATAAACACAACAAAACGCCGGTTATACCGTGCCAGGCCTACAACTGCCCAAAAATGAGCAGAATCTAAGAAAAATTATTAGCGGGTTCAGATCAGCGTCTGGCTTGTGCGGCGATGGCGCCCAGACTGAAGCGGGAATGTCTGGCAGCGTAGCACCCGGATACTCAAACTGTCCTTACCACTAAATACATTACTAACCGAATAATAATAATAATAATAATAACAATAATAATAATAATAATAATAATAATAACAATAATAACAATAATAACAATAATAATTAGAGGGCTATGTGTTTGCCTTTAAGAGCAAACACAGGAGGATTCCCCAGTTTACCACCCTTTCCCTCTCTCTGATACCCACTTTTAGCTGTGTTAACAATTGAAATTGAACATAGGAATGGTAGCCAGCAACTTTCCAGCAACCTTCAGCGAAATTGGAAGGACAAGTACGATCGACCCTTGAGTACAGTTTGTCAGTTTGGGACCCGCACCTCCAGAAATACATTGGCAGGCTGGAGAGTATCCAGAGACGTGCGGCTTGCTTCGTCACCCAGAATTACAAAGACTATACCCCTGGATGCATCACAACCATGCTTGAACAGCAGAATGTGCCCCCACTGCAAGAAAGGAGGAACGAACATCGCCTCACCCTATTCTTTAAGGTAGTCAGGGGTGAGATACCAGCCCTTCCATCAGAACAGTTCCTTACGCCACTGGCCTGATCAAAACGGAGAATTGTGCCCCGCCAAGTAAAGGACCACATTACAACCAACGTGGTATCAACTATGGCAAGAAATAACACCAATTGCTTTGTGGTCGAAGGATCTAACACCACAGTGTTCCGGAACACATTCCTTCCACGGACAACGCCTGAGTGGAACAGCCTTCCAGACGATATAGTCACACTGTCGTCGGCCAGCCAGTTCAGGACGGCTGTGTCTGGTTTCAGGCACAGCCAACAACCACCATGCTGAACTGTAGGAGGGGGCCCCAGCTACCATGCTAGATGGTGCTGGGGGTCGGCTAGTCCAGCTGTTTTTTTCAGCTGCATGAAAAGTGGAACGTTGTAGCCGTCCAATCATTAACCCCCCACTTTATTTTTATTATTTTTAGTTAGGGATCAATAGGCTTAGGTGCTCTCCCCAGTTTTTCTCCACATTGGCGTTTATATCCAAAATTGGATCCTGCCGACAAACCTCTTCAAGATCAAGATCAAGAACAAGATATTCTGAACATGGAAATAAATGAATGTGACAACAACATAGAGTCATCTATTTTAATACGACATATATTTTCGTTAATAAAATTAGATACAGCCCTATCATTTAAAAACACACGTCTCATTCGCAGCAGACATGTATTAATACACTAAGGCT
Organism: Phymorhynchus buccinoides; assembly: GCA_017654935.2. Taxonomy (NCBI): domain Eukaryota; kingdom Metazoa; phylum Mollusca; class Gastropoda; order Neogastropoda; family Raphitomidae; genus Phymorhynchus; species Phymorhynchus buccinoides. Next base: position 3,446,683 of record CM065702.1, read on the forward strand.
GCATGCACACAAAACACAATATTCCACAGATGTTATGGTGTTTGTCATAACATAATCTGTATTAATTACACATCATGTTAACTTGTTCTAAATTAAATATGCCACCTAGCGCGCAAAAGGATAATCAAAAATAATCTGCTATATGAAAACATACATTCCTTGTTCTCCAGTCTATAATAATATTTGACATAGTCCATTGCTGTGGGAGGCTTGTTATTACGAGAATCCAATGTCATACCTATATTTAATATTTTTATACTTGGATTTTTTGTTGCTTATTCCTTTTCTATATATTTAGTTTGTATGATATCATTATTGACCTCCTCTCAGTAATTGTTAAAGCTAGAAAGATGAAATGGTACGGCCATGGAACAAAATCATCTGGGCTCACCAAAACCATCCTCCAAGGCACTGTACCAGGTGGGAGGAGGAGAGGAAGACCAAGGAAGCGCTGGGGGGACAACATCAGGGATTGGACGGGTCTGCCTTTTGCCAGAACTATGAGGCCAGCTGAGGACAACATCAGGGATTGGACGGGTCTGCCTTTTGCCAGAACTATGAGGCTAGCTGAGGACAACATCAGGGATTGGACGGGTCTGCCTTTTGCCAGAACTATGAGGCTAGCTGAGGACAACATCAGGGATTGGACGGGTCTGCCTTTTGCCAGAACTATGAGGCTAGCTGAGGACAACATCAGGGATTGGACGGGTCTGCCTTTTGCCAGAACTATGAGGCTAGCTGAGGACAACATCAGGGATTGGACGGGTCTGCCTTTTGCCAGAACTATGAGGCTAGCTGAGGACAACATCAGGGATTGGACGGGTCTGCCTTTTGCCAGAACTATGAGGCTAGCTGAGGACAACATCAGGGATTGGACGGGTCTGCCTTTTGCCAGAACTATGAGGCTAGCTGAGGACAACATCAGGGATTGCACGGGTCTGCCTTTTGCCAGAACTATGAGGCTAGCTGAGGACAACATCAGGGATTGGACGGGTCTGCCTTTTGCCAGAACTATGAGGCTAGCTGAGGACAACATCAGGGATTGGACGGGTCTGCCTTTTGCCAGAACTATGAGGCTAGCTGAGGACAACATCAGGGATTGGACGGGTCTGCCTTTTGCCAGAACTATGAGGCTAGCTGAGGACAACATCAGGGATTGGACGGGTCTGCCTTTTGCCAGAACTATGAGGCTAGCTGAGGACAACATCAGGGATTGGACGGGTCTGCCTTTTGCCAGAACTATGAGGCTAGCTGAGGACAACATCAGGGATTGGACGGGTCTGCCTTTTGCCAGAACTATGAGGCTAGCTGAGGACAACATCAGGGATTGGACGGGTCTGCCTTTTGCCAGAACTATGAGGCTAGCTGAGGACAACATCAGGGATTGGACGGGTCTGCCTTTTGCCAGAACTATGAGGCTAGCTGAGGACAACATCAGGGATTGCACGGGTCTGCCTTTTGCCAGAACTATGAGGCTAGCTGAGGACAACATCAGGGATTGCACGGGTCTGCCTTTTGCCAGAACTATGAGGCTAGCTGAGGACAACATCAGGGATTGGACGGGTCTGCCTTTTGCCAGAACTATGAGGCTAGCTGAGGACAACATCAGGGATTGGACGGGTCTGCCTTTTGCCAGAACTATGAGGCTAGCTGAGGACAACATCAGGGATTGGACGGGTCTGCCTTTTGCCAGAACTATGAGGCTAGCTGAGGACAACATCAGGGATTGGACGGGTCTGCCTTTTGCCAGAACTATGAGGCTAGCTGAGGACAACATCAGGGATTGGACGGGTCTGCCTTTTGCCAGAACTATGAGGCTAGCTGAGGACAACATCAGGGATTGGACGGGTCTGCCTTTTGCCAGAACTATGAGGCTAGCTGAGGACAACATCAGGGATTGGACGGGTCTGCCTTTTGCCAGAACTATGAGGCTAGCTGAGGACAACATCAGGGATTGGACGGGTCTGCCTTTTGCCAGAACTATGAGGCTAGCTGAGGACAACATCAGGGATTGGACGGGTCTGCCTTTTGCCAGAACTATGAGGCTAGCTGAGGACAACATCAGGGATTGGACGGGTCTGCCTTTTGCCAGAACTATGAGGCTAGCTGAGGACAACATCAGGGATTGGACGGGTCTGCCTTTTGCCAGAACTATGAGGCTAGCTGAGGACAACATCAGGGATTGGACGGGTCTGCCTTTTGCCAGAACTATGAGGCTAGCTGAGGACAACATCAGGGATTGGACGGGTCTGCCTTTTGCCAGAACTATGAGGCTAGCTGAGGACAACATCAGGGATTGGACGGGTCTGCCTTTTGCCAGAACTATGAGGCTAGCTGAGGACAACATCAGGGATTGGACGGGTCTGCCTTTTGCCAGAACTATGAGGCTAGCTGAGGACAACATCAGGGATTGGACGGGTCTGCCTTTTGCCAGAACTATGAGGCTAGCTGAGGACAACATCAGGGATTGGACGGGTCTGCCTTTTGCCAGAACTATGAGGCTAGCTGAGGACAACATCAGGGATTGGACGGGTCTGCCTTTTGCCAGAACTATGAGGCTAGCTGAGGACAACATCAGGGATTGGACGGGTCTGCCTTTTGCCAGAACTATGAGGCTAGCTGAGGACAACATCAGGGATTGGACGGGTCTGCCTTTTGCCAGAACTATGAGGCTAGCTGAGGACAACATCAGGGATTGGACGGGTCTGCCTTTTGCCAGAACTATGAGGCTAGCTGAGGACAACATCAGGGATTGCCCGGGTCTGCCTTTTGCCAGAACTATGAGGCTAGCTGAGGACAACATCAGGGATTGGACGGGTCTGCCTTTTCCAGAACTATGAGGCTAGCTGAGGACAACATCAGGGATTGGACGGGTCTGCCTTTTGCCAGAACTATGAGGCTAGCTGAGGACAACATCAGGGATTGCTCGGGTCTGCCTTTTGCCAGAACTATGAGGCTAGCTGAGGACAACATCAGGGATTGGACGGGTCTGCCTTTTGCCAGAACTATGAGGCTAGCTGAGGACAACATCAGGGATTGCACGGGTCTGCCTTTTGCCAGAACTATGAGGCTAGCTGAGGACAACATCAGGGATTGGACGGGTCTGCCTTTTGCCAGAACTATGAGGCTAGCTGAGGACAACATCAGGGATTGGACGGGTCTGCCTTTTGCCAGAACTATGAGGCTAGCTGAGGACAACATCAGGGATTGGACGGGTCTGCCTTTTGCCAGAACTATGAGGCTAGCTGAGGACAGCATCAGGGATTGGACGGGTCTGCCTTTTGCCAGAACTATGAGGCTAGCTGAGGACAACATCAGGGATTGGACGGGTCTGCCTTTTGCCAGAACTATGAGGCTAGCTGAGGACAACATCAGGGATTGGACGGGTCTGCCTTTTGCCAGAACTATGAGGCTAGCTGAGGACAACATCAGGGATTGGACGGGTCTGCCTTTTGCCAGAACTATGAGGCTAGCTGAGGACAACATCAGGGATTGGACGGGTCTGCCTTTTGCCAGAACTATGAGGCTAGCTGAGGACAACATCAGGGATTGGACGGGTCTGCCTTTTGCCAGAACTATGAGGCTAGCTGAGGACAACATCAGGGATTGGACGGGTCTGCCTTTTGCCAGAACTATGAGGCTAGCTGAGGACAACATCAGGGATTGGACGGGTCTGCCTTTTGCCAGAACTATGAGGCTAGCTGAGGACAACATCAGGGATTGGACGGGTCTGCCTTTTGCCAGAACTATGAGGCTAGCTGAGGACAACATCAGGGATTGGACGGGTCTGCCTTTTGCCAGAACTATGAGGCTAGCTGAGGACAACATCAGGGATTGGACGGGTCTGCCTTTTGCCAGAACTATGAGGCTAGCTGAGGACAACATCAGGGATTGGACGGGTCTGCCTTTTGCCAGAACTATGAGGCTAGCTGAGGACAACATCAGGGATTGGACGGGTCTGCCTTTTGCCAGAACTATGAGGCTAGCTGAGGACAGGGATTGGACCTGCCTTTTGCATCAGGGATTGGACGGGTCTGCCTTTTGGTTGGATTGGACTGAACTATGAGGCTAGCTGAGGACAACATCAGGGATTGGACGGGGTCTGCCTTTTGAGGCAGAACTATGAGGCTAGCTGAGGACAACATCAGGGATTGGACGGGTCTGCCTTTTGCCAGAACTATGAGGCTAGCTGAGGACAACATCAGGGATTGGACGGGTCTGCCTTTTGCCAGAACTATGAGGCTAGCTGAGGACAACATCAGGGATTGGACGGGTCTGCCTTTTGCCAGAACTATGAGGCTAGCTGAGGACAACATCAGGGATTGGACGGGTCTGCCTTTTGCCAGAACTATGAGGCTAGCTGAGGACAACATCAGGGATTGGACGGGTCTGCCTTTTGCCAGAACTATGAGGCTAGCTGAGGACAACATCAGGGATTGAACGGGTCTGCCTTTTGCCAGAACTATGAGGCTAGCTGAGGACAACATCAGGGATTGGACGGGTCTGCCTTTTGCCAGAACTATGAGGCTAGCTGAGGACAACATCAGGGATTGGACGGGTCTGCCTTTTGCCAGAACTATGAGGCTAGCTGAGGACAACATCAGGGATTGGACACGTCTGCCTTTTGCCAGAACTATGATTAGCTGAGGACAACATCAGGGATTGCTGGGTCTGCCTTTTGCCAGAACTATGATTAGCTGAGGACAACATCAGGGATTGGACGGGTCTGCCTTTTGCCAGAACTATGAGGCTAGCTGAGGACAACATCAGGGATTGGACGGGTCTGCCTTTTGCCAGAACTATGAGGCTAGCTGAGGACAACATCAGGGATTGTGGGTCTGCCTTTTGTGTGAACTATGAGGCTAGCTGAGGACAACATCAGGGATTGGACGGGTCTGCCTTTTGCCAGAACTATGAGTAGCTGAGGACAACATCAGGGATTGGACGGGTCTGCCTTTTGCCAGAACTATGAGGCTAGCTGAGGACAAAAAGGGATTGGACGGGTCTGCCTTTTGCCAGAACTATGAGGCTAGCTGAGGACAACATCAGGGATTGGACGGGTCTGCCTTTTGCCAGAACTATGAGGCTAGCTGAGGACAACATCAGGGATTGGACGGGTCTGCCTTTTCTCCAGAACTATGAGGCTAGCTGAGGACAACATCAGGGATCTCTGCCTTCTCCAGAACTATGAGGCTCTGAGGACAACATCTCTCTGCCTTTTCCAGAACTATGAGGCTAGCTGAGGACAACATCAGGGATTGGACGGGTCTGCCTGAAAGAACTATGAGGCTAGCTGAGGACAATCAGGGATTGGAGCTCTGCCTTTTGCCAGAACTATGAGGCTAGCTGAGGACAGGATCGGATGGAGAAGGGTTGTAAGATCATCAGTGGTGCCCATTCTGCCCAGTTAGCTTATGAGGCTAAATGATGATCATTGTCACAATAAAGTAAACGCGTAAAATAACAGATTCATCATTCATTCCAATGTGTAGCAATGTGTGCTCGTGTGTGTGCAGATGTGGCCCCGAAACAGCTGTCTATCTTGCCACAGAATATCTGTCTACTCTAGAGTTCAAGATGTCCATCAAGGCGTTCTCTCTCATGAAGCAAGATGGATCCGAAGCCTTTACGATCTGGGTCAAGGCTTGGATTAAACTGTGTTTGACTGAAGGATGCTCTGTGAGTAGGATTATCAACTTGTGCTGATTTGACTTGTCTCTGTAAGAGAATGTCTTTTTTTGCTCAGGTTGGCATCCACTGGACAGTCAAATTGCAGGCCGATCATGCAAACTGATGAGACCTTCTCTCTCTCTCGAAACAGCTGTCTTTGCATAAGGCACTGTCCCTCCCCCATTGGGAGAAAAAGTAAATCAGCACAATTTATATTATTATATATTTTTTATATATATATATATATATATATATATATAAACGTACAAGAATTGAAGAAGAAAAAACAACCACACCATTAAACGTTCCTCTTATATATATAGTTTGCTTTAATAACACTTTTTTGTGTCCAATATTTAAGTTTGTGAACCTAAGAAAGAAACTGAATAACTTTAATGT
>CM065702.1:3457751-3482751 GCA_017654935.2 Phymorhynchus buccinoides
CCCAAACGTTTCGCCACAGTCATCACACACACATCCAGAGGCAAGCAGCATCAACAATGTTCGCATCAGGGAGAAAGGTGGCAGAGTGGTTAAGACGTTCGCCTGCCAAATTTAATGCGTGACTGCAGCGTGAGTGACCCGGGTTCGAATCCCGGCCTCGCCCCTTCTTTCTAGTTTGACAGGAAAATCGAACTGAACGTTGAGTTATTTGAATGGAGACTTACAGCTAGTCTGACCCGTGCGCCTCAAAATCCCACGGCAGTTGAAAGTCGGTAAGAGCCGGGATAAATTGATAGCTAGGGTTTTCAAGTGTGCCTACACACCATCCTCACCCTGTGCCCTGTGTGCGTGTATGAGGAGGTGGGACATGTGTTGGCATAAAAAAAATTAAAAAATATTGGGTAGGCGCTGCACTTGCGTCGACGCGCTCTCCGGGGGAGAGCAGCCCGAATTTCACAGAGATAAGTCTCTGTGACTAGAATATACCAAATCCCCCCAAATACCAAAAACTTTCATGCACCAACATTCTCACATGTTTGATTTAAAAAGCGGAGTGTACCATTATTCTCACATGTTTGATTTATAAGCGGAGTGTACTGTATCATCATTCTCACATGTTTGATTTATAAGCGGAGTGTACTGTACCATCATTATCACATGTTTGATTTATGAGCGGAGTGTACTGTACCATCATTATCACATGTTTGATTTATAAGCGGAGTGTACTGTACCATCATTATCACATGTTTGATTTATGAGCGGAGTGTACTGTACCATCATTATCACATGTTTGATTTATAAGCGGAGTGTACTGTGTACTGTACCATCATATCACGTTTGATCACCATCATTATCACATGTTTGATTTATGAGCGGAGTGTACTGTACCATCATTCAAGATTCAAGATTCTTTAATCAGCCAATGCATTATAGTACAAAGGACATCGTTTTGGTTTTGCACAAGACACAATCCAACAACAACGAAAGCATGCACATTGATGGACAATCAATATAAGAGAAAAAAATGGTAACAAAATCAGATAACATCAGCATGTATCAGTCTCTCCCTCAGATTATCTCTTTCTCTCAGACGCACACCTACGCATACACCAACACACACACATACACGTGTGCATACACATTTATGCCAACACATGTCCCACCTCCTCATACACGCACACACGCGCACACACACAGAGACACTCACACACAAGACCGCGAGCATGCAGGCACACTGATTAGCACAAGTCTGAGTAAAAGAGGATAAGGAATTCCCCTAGGGGAGTGAGCCTACTGAGTATTGATGGCTCTGACAGCAGAGGGGTAAAAGCTGTTCTTCAGGCGGTTAGATTTGCACTTAAAAGAACAGAAACTTTTACCAGAAGGGAGAGATTGAAACAGATGGTTGGCTGGGTGTGTGCTATCAGATATGATGGATTTAGCTTTGCGTCTTATGCGCACACTATAGATGTTATCTAGGGATGGCAGTTTGTGACCTATGATTTTGAGGCTGTCTTGACGACATGATGGAGTTTCCTTTTATCTTTAGCTGAAGCTGATCCATACCAGACATATATTGAAAAACTGAGTATGTTTTAAATGACAGATCGATAGAACTGTGTCAAGACTGCTGTACTCTTATCCTCAATTTCTTGAGCTGTCTTAGAAAATATAGTCTCTGCTGTGCTTTTTTGCAGGATGATGTGATGTTGACTTCCCAGCTTAATGTATTTGAAATATGCACACCTAGGAATTTAGATGATTATACTTGCTCAAATACCTGACCTTTAGCAAATAATGCTGGGAGAGGAGTTTTCCTTTTTCCTGAAATCAACTATCATTTCTTTAGTTTTGGAAACATTGAGCTCAAGATTGTTAGTGGCACACCAGTCAACCATCTTTTCAGCTACATTCCTTCCTATACCCTGCCTCATCGCCATTAGTAATGAGCCCCTCCATAGTAGTGTCATCAGAAAATTTAATAACTGCAAGAGATGGGTTTACAGAGCGAAAGCCATTGGTAAACAATGTAAATAGCAAGGGAGATAATACACATCCTTAGGAGGCACCAGTGTTTAAAATGACCTTTTCCGATACATGACTGCCAATTTTGACAACCTGGGGTCTGTTGGTCAGAAAATCTGCAATCCATTTACACAACCCAATATTCACATCCATACTAATGAGCTTCTGAATGAGTTGAGAGGGGACAATAGTATTAAATGCAGAACTGAAGTCAATTAAAAGAATGCGGGCATAGGTATTAGCTTTCTCTAAATGTTGGATAACAAAATGAAGACCAAGAGACACAGCATCCTCAACAAATCTATTTGCCTGATATGCAAACTGTAAGGGGTCCATTTGAGAGACAGTCACAGATTTCATATAGCAGAGAATAAGGCGTTCAAAAACTTTCATAACAACGGATGTTAGAGCAACGGGCCTATAGTCATTAAGTGTAACTGTTTTGGGTTTCTTTGGCACTGGAACAATAATAGCCGATTTGAAACATGATGGAACTTTGCATTGTGACAGGGATACATTGAACACATCAGTGACAATAGGAGCAAGCTGATCAGCACAGTGTTTTAGGCAAGGTGACAAAATACCATCTGGCCCACCGGCTTTCTTTACACTCTGCCGCCTAAACAATTTCCTAACATCTGATTCTTGCACTACAAAGGCGGGGTCAGAGGCTTCAGAGTCTACCTGAGGCATTGGAGTTGTGCTTAGTCTGTCAAACCTAGCATAGAAATGGTTCAGTTGATCAGGAAGTGTTGGGTCATCAGTACTAATTCTTGGTTGTCGTTTATATTGAGTAATATTTTGCAGACCTTTCCACACGGCCCTAGTATTGTCTGAAGAAAACTGCTGTTCGATTTTCTGACGGTACACACATGTTTGATTTAAAAGCGGAGTTTTCTGTAACATCATTTTCACGTACCAGGCTTTTTTTTCTTCACTAATAATGAGATCCCGGTTTCCTCAGTAGCTCCTGACATCAGTGTCTATTTCCAGAGGAAGAGCAGAATATTAGCACATAAGAATACAGTCCATTGTATTTTAATGGCTTTCTTATACGCGGAGTGTACTGTACCATTTTTCTACGTATAATTATCTTAATAATGATTTCCTGGTTTCCTCAGTAGTTGCTAACATCAGTGTGTGTTGTGCAGAGGAGGACGTCATCACAGCAAAATGCTTGACGGAGTCTGGGCTGCAGGTCATCATAGCCTGCATGACCACCTTCATCATCGCTGTGCTCATCACCCTCATCGTCTGCGTCCTCGGCCGCGTTTTTTGTCGCCGTCGCCCTGAGGAAAAGTGGGGGAGGGGGAGGAGAGGGAGGAGGAGGAGAAGCGAGGAGGGGGGAGAAGGGGGGGGAGAGGGGGAAGGGGGAGGAGAGGGAGGAGGGGGAGGAGAGGGGGGGAGGCGAAGGAGAAGGGGGAGGAGAGCGAGAAGGGGGGAGGGAGGAGGGGGAGGAGAGGAGGGAGGAGGGGGAGGAGAGGGGGGAGGAGAAGGAGAAGGGGGAGCAGAGGGAGGAGGGGGAGGAGAGGGAGGAGAGGGAGAAGAGGGAGGAGAAGGAGAAGGGGGAGGAGTGGGAGGAGAGGGAGGAAGGGGAAGGAGAAGGAGAAGGGGGGAGGAGGGGGAGGAGGGGGAGGAGAGGGAGGAGGGGGAGGAGAAGGAGAAGGGGGACGAGAGGGAGGAGGGGGGACGAGGAGGAGGGGGAGGAGAAGGAGAAGGGGGACGAGAGGGAGGAGGGGGAGGAGGAGGGAGGAGGGGGAGGAGGAGAAGGGGGAGGAGGGGACGGAGGAGGAGGAGGAGGAGAGGGAGGAGGGGGAGGAGAGAGAGGGAGGACGAGAGGGAGGAGGGGAGGAGAAGGTGGACGAGAGGGAGAGGGGAAGGAGAGAGGGAGGAGGAGGGGGAAGAGAAGGGGAGGAGGAGAGGGAGAAGGGGGACGAGAAGGGAGGAGGAGAGGGAGGAGGAGGAGGAGAAGGAGAAGGGGGAGGAGAAGGAGAAGGAGGAGGAGCAGGAGAAGGAGAAGGGGGAGGAGGAGGAGGAGAGGAGAGGAGGAGGAGGGGGAGGAGAAGGAGAAGGAGAAGGGGGAGGAGAGTGGGAAGAATGATCCTTACGATCTTCCTCCCATCGCCAACTACCAGTCCCCCAGACACCAGCAGATGCAACATTTCTGAGCACTAAGTTGACAGCTCACAGTTCTTTTCTTCTTCCACTTCAGTTTCCACTTTGTTGTATTTGTCCTCATACATACAATGATAATTGTCTGAGTCTGAGTTTCATCATTTCCTGAGTACTTTTATGAGTTTTTGCTCATTTTGTGATTGAAAATATTGCACGGAAGAAAGAACCGGGCTGCGTTTGTGTAATGATATTACAACGGAGTCTTTAAGACTCCCTCAGAGATGTGAACAAACACCAAAAAATGTCCACCAATCTTCATAACCGGACAACCTAGTGTCCACCTCTCTATTAAGACCATTTTGGGCTGATTTTACAAGGTCTTAATGAAGATGTTTCACCGTATGGTCGCATAGGTGGTACCGCCTGCGACTTGCGAATGGCACTGTCACATTAACCCATTTGTGCCGAAATGTTAGATTTTGATAAAAGTATCTTAACTGTGTTGTCTGTAACCCAGGGACGGTATTCATGTCGAGATAGCATGAGACTTAGCATGATGCTAACTTAGAAGCTCTTCCAATGTCCTATAGGATTTAATAGGACTTTTGGAAGAGCTTCTAAGTTAGCATCATGCTAAGTCTCATGCTATCTCGACATGAATACCGTCCCTGGAATACAGTTTCAAGCATTTATTTAAACATTTAAGCCGTTTAAAGAAAGAAGAAAGATTTATGGTGTCAGATAGGACTGAATAGGTAGGTTTTTTGTCAGAAGAAAATATAGACAAAAAATGCTTTATTTTGAAAACATTTTTGGTTTATTCCAAATAGTTATTGAAATTAGGTGCACAACGAGTCTTAAAACTAAGAAAATCACCTTCAGTATCAATTTCCATCAATCTAGTAAAATAATTTGATGTTTCTTTGCTTCGCGAATGCTTACATCAAAGCTAACATAACATTGTGACAGTAAATGAACACTTTTTGTCAAAATAACTGAGAAACAAACATCTAGCATGCTAATAGGTGCAATGCAGGGGCACATCTTGAGCTGTGAGTTGGCATGGATGTCCTTGAAGGGATTGTCATACATCTGAATGTCAAATTGTATCGATTTGTGTTTGGTTTCCAGTGCACACCGACCGTGGTGTTCGGTGAGTAGGTCAAGGACTAACAAAGCAATGCACCCTGCCAAACCTCAACAGTTTACTGATAGACCTTTGCATTATGTATGGCATGGTGGGTAGGTCAAGGACTAACAAAGCAATGCATCCTGCCAAACCTCAACAGTTTACTGATAGACCTCTGCATTATGTATGGCATGGTGGGTAGGTCAAGGACTAACAAAGCAATGCATCCTGCCAAACCTCAACAGTTTACTGATAGACCTCTGCATTATTTATGGCATGGTGGGTAGGTCAAGGACTAACAAAGCAATGCATCCTGCCAAACCTCAACAGTTTACTGATAGACCTCTGCATTATGTATGTCATGGTGGGTAGGTCAAGGACTAACAAAGCAATGCATCCTGCCAAACCTCAACAGTTTACTGATAGACCTCTGCATTATGTATGGCATGGTGGGTAGGTCAAGGACTAACAAAGCAATGCATCCTGCCAAACCTCAATAGTTTACTGATAGACCTCTGCATTATGTATGTCATGGTGGGTAGGTCAAGGACTAACAAAGTAACGCATCCTGCCAAACCTCAACAGTTTACTGATGATAGACCTTTGCATTATTTATGGCATGGTGGGTAGGTCAAGGACTAACAAAGTAATGCATCCTGCCAAACCTCAACAGTTTACTGATGTAGACCTCTGCATTATGTATGGCATGGTGGGTAGGTCAAGGACTAACACAGTAATGCATCCTGCCAAACCTCAACAGTTTACTGATAGACCTTTGCATTATTTATGGCATGGTGGGTAGGTCAAGGACTAACAAAGCAATGCATCCTGCCAAACCTCAACAGTTTACTGATAGACCTCTGCATTATGTATGGCATGGTGGGTAGGTCAAGGACTAACACAGTAACGCATCCTGCCAAACCTCAACAGTTTACTGATGATAGACCTTTGCATTATTTATGGCATGGTGGGTAGGTCAAGGACTAACAAAGAAATGCATCCTGCCAAACCTCAACAGTTTACTGATAGACCTTTGCATTATTTATGGCATGGTGGGTAGGTCAAGGACTAACAAAGTAACGCATCCTGCCAAACCTCAAAGCAGTTTACTGATAGACCTTTGCATTATTTATGGCATGGTGGGTAGGTCAAGGACTAACAAAGTAACGCATCCTGCCAAACCTCAACAGTTTACTGATAGACCTTTGCATTATGTATGGCATGGTGGGTAGGTCAAGGACTAACAAAGTAACGCATCCTGCCAAACCTCAACAGTTTACTGATGATAGACCTTTGCATTATTTATGGCATGGTGGGTAGGTCAAGGACAAACAAAGTAATGTATCCTGCCAAGCCTCAAAACAGTTTACTGATCGACCTTTGCATTATTTATGACAGGAAAAAACAAGATGGTTGATAAGCAAACACTGATAGCACGATGAAAGTCCTGGTAGAAATACTAATAAGGAATGACCCACACAAGACTAGGATGACCTAGCATTTTTTTCTCACGGAAAAACAAAACGTGTATCTCAAAGCATGCCATTTTACATTGAAAATAGCTTATTAGCTGAGAGTCACCTAGCCAAGCGCCTGGGCAGGCTTGTCCAGTGATTGTAGGTGACCCCGCCCCGGGCGATGGGCATCGGGATGGGGAGAAGGTGCTGACGTCATACGCTACAGCACACCAAACTGTTTACATAACCAAATTATTCTTTGTGTGGACTTTGCATGGGGCCACACCTGCTGAAATGGGAGGTCCATGCAAGAGATGAACAGAAGCCATAGCCAGCAGGTTCAATGATGTGGTCCATCTTGTTAATGCTATCCATCGTCTGTTATGTCAGAGGAAGAAAGACTGTGGCTAAACAGTTTGCTCTTTGACAGATTGTGACCAGCACCATGTTGTGCTGACTGGAAACACTGCAGTTGGACACAACATTCACTATGCTTTCACATTCCATCAAGCACCGAACACACCAGTTTCAGCATTGTGGCACGGTCAAACGTCCCTCGTCTGTTACTCCATTTTAGTATTTTCCAGTGGACAGTCCCCTTGTGGGCATATTATTGGTAAAACAAAACAGCTACGGAGGTTCCTCATTAGAACTGACATCCATTCATATTTTCATCACCCTTTTTCATTATTATTAACCTCTATCTTCAGAAGTCGATTCATTTATGGGGGCGTGGGGTGCTCTAGGAAGGTATAGACATACTGGAAGCTGTCATTATCCTCTAGCATGCTAATCACTTCAAGGGCATTGACAATACTGTAATAGAACATGAAAATGTTATATGGCCTTATAGCAAAACACTCTTACCCATTCAGTCCTAGCGTCCCATACATGGGACGCACCTTGACAGACTCATAAAACAAACACTGTAGCCTTTCTGAAGAAAATGAGACAGCTAGTTTTAGATCTTAGTCCGAGGAACATTTTCTTCTCTTAAGCATTATTAAAACGTTGAAGTAGAAAGGCACTGTAGCCTCATTTGTGTGCACTTGATATCACTGTTCCAAACAATGCCATTTCATGGGATACAATGGCTGCCCTGATACAAACTAAGGAAGCAACTCATTCACACTTATCATTCTCCACATGCAGGGACTTCTGTTGTTTCACCTGTGTATCTATTTGCGCAAAGTATCCACAATTTCGCCCATAACAGCACTGAATTTGGGGTGTCCCATATATGGGACGCACGGCACAAGTGGGTTAAGCCTTTCATAATCATGATGACGCCTGTTTTATGTGATATCAAACGTTTTTATTATCAAATTATTGATTGACGTCTCAGACTGTCCGCTCATAGAGAAAAGCCTGGTACAAATTAAGCATAGGCCTTAATCAATATGTTTGTAAGACCAGCAAAATCATAATTATTTTAATGTTAAACATTATAAACCTTATGATCTGTATTTGTTATAGATACAGTATACAATCATTGTATTCCATCAGCAGCATTCATGTTGTGTGGTGTGTGTTTTTATAACTGTCTGATTCTCTGCTCGTGGCATAGATCTATCTATCCTCAAGTGGTACGATAAGGGTAACCTTCCACTACTTATCTTCATATTCCAGATGAAATGTTGCTATGTTATTCTTGTGGTTGTTGTATTTCATATTGTTCTGCTTGCACCATTTGAACTGGAGCAAAGTACTGCTTAGCACATTTTCTTCAGCATGTATATCACTTGCTTTGGGACAAAATACCGCTGGTGTCATTGTACATGTATCTCATAATCCAACGAACTATTGCCATGTTATTCTCATAACAGTGTAATTAATCATGCATCTGGTGTGCTTAACATTTCCCTGAACAAGTCAATGTGGGGGGGACCCTCATGGTCATCCAGCCTGAGTGTAAACCGTGACCTAAGATAAGAATGTTTATCTTGGAAATGCCATAACGAAAGTAACGTTCACAGGCCTATTTATGAAACACCATCAGAGAAAACACAGGGACCGTTTCACAAGGGCGGGCGTTCGTAACAGTGCACAATTCGGCAAAAACAGTCCTAAGAGACACCATCGTTTGCCGACAGTTTGACGAGAGCTCTGATCCTCTTCCAAACAGAGCACGCGGAAAACTATCACGTGACTTGTCTTTTATTTCATTTGTTTTAGTCTCGTGAGGACGAGATTGATAATGGCAGCACGGGGTTAACATATTTCTTTTTGTTGATTGGCTTGTTAAGATTTTGTAATAGTTTTTGTCCAATCAGACAAGAGCTTGTAATACTTGACTTTAGTAGTTTTAATGCAAAATTTTGTAAAGTCGTTTATCAGACCTTTCAACACAATCGTTATGATAGGAACATTCTCGTACCTCTACAGTTGTTGGTATACCCACCCTGTAAAAACAACAAGGGAAAGAGAACAGTACCCTGAGTCGCACCAGTTGAAGTAGAGAGTGGAGAGGAGAGCACTGACTGATAGCGGACTGACTGGCTTCTATTGAGAAGAAAGTTAACGAGCCAGAGGGTCAATTTAGGATCAACATGAAGGTCTAACAATAATCAGAGCTAATAAGGTGTGGCTGAATAGTGTTAATAGGCAGAGGAAAAGTCGATAAAAAGAATACGAACGAAAGACTTTGAATCATTTAAATGAATAAAAGCGTTGTGAAGCAGAAGGATCGCATCATCAATGCTCCTGTGTGACTTATAAGCAAACTGAAGGGGGTCTGAATGCTGGCTGGTAAAGGTTAAAAGATGCCGAAGGACAATTAGAAGAAAGCACTTCATAACTATAGAGGTTAGGGCCACAGGGCGATAGTCATTCAGAGCAACAGGGTTCTTTTTCTTGGGCACAGGGCAAATGGTAGAGTTTTTCCAAAGTTTGGGGACAGTGCAGGTTTTGAGAGACCAGTTAAAAATAGAACTAAAAACACAACAAAGTTGAGAGGCACAAGTCTTCAACAGTTTACCAAAGGGCATCTGATGCCGCCTTACTGACATTCAGTTTTGAAAACAAGGATTTAACAACATCTGGATCAACCTCTAATAATTCATCACTAATATCTTTAATTTGATGCTCTAGGTTGTTTAACACTTCCGTTAGTTCTGGTTCTAAATCTTTCCTTTCAAATCGACAATAAAATTCATTCAGTTTATTGGAGAATTCATACTGTTCATCTGGTGACATAATGTTAGCACTTTTGACACTCTTTGTTTCTTTAGTCAGAACTTTCAATAAACCACTCATGTTCCTCATCATTGCCTGTCTGAAATAACCGCTTCATTTTTCTTTAAATTCCCTTTGCCCTACGTAATTCCCCTCTAAGCTGTTTTTGCACTACTTTCGATGTCTGCTTTATTTCCTGATTGAAATGTCACCTTTTTTCTCGATTCAAAGTTGCTTTGATTGACTTGGCAATCCATGGTTTATTATTTGGGAATACTAGGATGGTTTTAGTAGGAATTATATTATCTTCACAGAAACGAATATAATTGTAACAACATCGGCAGCCTCATGAACATCATGCACGAATCAACAAGCACGCTCCAGTCAGTACATTCCTCTTTGTGTTTCAGTTCATCCACACTCTCAGTCGTCCACTCTTTCACACTCTTCATCTCAATGCCCTGTGTTTGAATTTTCGGTCTGTAGGCAGGAATCAGATCTACAGTGTTATGGTCAGAAGCACCAACTGGGGGAAGAGGAACAGAGCGGTATGCATGTGGAATATTACCATAGCACAAGTCAATTGTATGTCTCCTGCCAGTTTGCACGTTACATATTGTTTAAAAGATGGTAGAGTTTTTCTTAAATCGCATTTGGGGAGAATCCCCAAGAATAAAACAAGGGGCGTCAGCACAACCTAAGTTGAAGATCGCTCAAGTAACTAGCAGCTATCTCCCTTCCAGCGCGAGCTGCAGAGACGGCATCGAAAACAGGGCAGTATACAACAGTCACAAAAACACGTCCAAATTCTTCGTGGAAGGTATCTGGGTCGTAAAGACACTGAGAGGAGTTCAACTTCGTTTGTACACACTCGCTTCTTCACTGACACAGTTGCACGATCACACCAACGCTCATTCACGTACAGGCACGCGCCACCATCAACTTTCTTTCCCACTTTCTCACACTCTCTGTCCACTCTATACGGCATTCCAAATCCATCAATCATCACACTTTCGTCCGTCACATTCTCACTAAGCCAAGTCTCTGTGAAACAAAGAAGACACGCGTTTCTAAATTCGTTGAAGAACTGGCAGTTAGCTCGTATTTCGTCCAGATTGCAGTTGTTGCCGTTAGGGTTTAAAGATCGCACGTTAGATAAGATCACTGACGGAAGTGGCAGGCCTAGCATGGTTTTGTTGTTTCTTCTCAGTCTTCTCCTCACACCTCCTCTTCGTCATCTCTTGCGTTCTTTCACTCTTTCGTTCGCCGTGTTGTTTGCACTATCGGACAGCAGTTCAGGTGGAATGAGGTCTATCACTGTGCTGTTGCAGGCACTGGTGGTTTGCAGACTGAGTAGAAAATCGCGATCGTAACGTAAGGTGCCAGTGGTTTGTGGCTGCCCGCCATTTGGAATGGAATCCCACAGAAACACGCCGTGCACACATGTCCGAAATACTGCCAGGAACAGGATAAAGATCCTGAACACAGACACAACTTCCATGCTGCACCACTCACGATCCTCCTTGTACAAGTAAACGAGAATAGGAACAAGACTATGATACCAAAAATACAAATTATTGACAGAGCACGTGCACCCGTGTGTCGCCCCTTTGAAGCGCCACACATTCACGGGCCTTATATTAGTATTGTTCCTGAATGTTTAAACATTATTTTTTTTTTAAACTTTAGGATTCGTATTTGTTATAGATACAGCATACAATCATTGTATTCCAGCAGCAGCAATCATGTTGTGTGGTGTGTGTTTTTGTTTGTGGCTCAAGCCACAAACCTATGACTCACTTTCAGTCGAAAATATCCATTTCACATTCTAAAATTGTCGCACATTTTGAAAAATTCATCGCACATTATTGGGACAGAATTGTCGCACTTCAAATCGAGGGCCTGTACTTCAATAGAGATAGTATGAGGCCGCTCTTTAAAATGATGTATTTTGTAAAAGATTACAAAATAATGTGCATACGTAATACAGACACTGCTGATACAATCGTTTGCTAATATCCCACACGACGAGTTTGTGCTGAAGTAGGATACATAGTTTTAATGAATTCCAAAAGATATAAAAAGCTACATAATTTGTGCAGTGATAAAATTCTGGTTTACAGATTAAAAATTTTGAAAAGGAATCAGGTGACTTTGATTGGAGTTTTAAAAATAGGCCTTTCCACAAACTATTGTTGCGATTTCGCGCTTGTTCATCCGCAAAGTCTGATCATCTGCTCGTGGCATAGATCCTATCTAGTCCTGCAAGTGGTACGATAAGGGTAACCTTCCACTACTTATCTTCATATCCCAGATGAAATGTACCTATGTTCATTCTTGTGGCTGTTGTATTTCATATTGTTCTGCTTGCAGCCATTTGAACTGGGGCAACAGTACTGCTTTCCAAAGTGACCACTGGATGCTGTTTCGCTTCTGTGCGGTGGATGCCTTTCTTTTGTCTGTCAAAGGTTTAACCCTTTCGCCGCCAGCCATTTTCTTTCGCAAAAATGTCCATTACATTTATTGTACATAGAGAACAAAATCCATCTGCAGTATTGGGGATTCTTCATAACATATAATAAATCATAAGGTCTATGTTTACTTTCCAAAACTAAGACAATAGGGGGGGGGGGGGGGGGGGACCCCAATGGTGATGCCTTTTGTAAACCGTGACATAGGAATGTTAAATTGGAAACGCTATAACGAAAGTAACGTTCACAGGCCTATTATGAAACACCATCAGGGAAAACACAGGGTCCGTTTCACAAGGGGGGGCGCTCGTAGACAGTTCGCAGAGAGGGGCAAAAACGGTCCTAAGAAACACCACCGTTTGCCGATAGTTTGATAAAGTTATTTCTGATATCTTCCAAAAAATAGCACGCGGAAAACTATCACGTGACTTGTTCTTTTATTTCATTTGTTTTAGTCTCACACCACACTCTGTCTGTTCTTTAAAGAAATCTCTCTCTCTCTCTCTCTCTCTCTCTCTCTCTCTCTCTCTCTCTCTCTCTTCTCTCTCTCTCTCTCTCTCTCTCTCTCTCTCTTTCTCTCTCTCTCTCTCTCTCGCTCTCTCTCTAAATAACTTTATTCAAAGATCAATACAAAGAATGAATCAATAATGAGGTTAAGGGGGTAACAACAAGCAAACGCTTATGACGTACCCCTACACAATACATAATCAGAAGGTGAACAGTTCTCACCATAGATGAAAAACAAACCGCATTGACATCAATAGAATAAATAGTCCATGGGAAACAAACAAAAAGAAAACACTGATAGCGAGGTGTGAGACGCCTGACCTGACCATTTGTCAAGTCGCCCTCAACCTATATTATACTGTTGTTGGACATGTTGACCTCTCTACCCTGAATAACCAGTTAGAGAGAGAGAGAGAGAGAGAGAGAGAGAGAGAGAGAGAGAGAGAGAGAGAGAGGGAGGGGGGGAGAGAGAGAGAGAGAGAGAGAGAGAGAGAGAGAGAGAGAGAGAGAGAGAGAGAGAGAGAGAGAGAGAGAGAGAGAGAAGGAACGAACGAACGAACGGAACTTTTTTTATTGAGGGAAAAAGAGTAAGCACACAATGGACTTTTTTACATCTTGCCCTCAAACAAACATGCAAGAAAATCAATATATTCAACACAAAAATAATGAAGCATGCAAAAATGATCATCGAACAATTATCCATGAAGAAGAAATAATAGATGCGACAACAAAACCGTCAATCGCTCTCCCCCCCCCCCTCCCCCCCCCACCCAAAAGGAGAGAGAGTGAGAGTGAGACACACCCAGAGAAAGAGAGAGAGAGAGAGAGAGAGAGAGAGAGAGAGAGAGAGAGAGAGAGAGAGAGAGAGAGAGAGAGAGAGAGAGAGAGAGAGAGAGGGGAAACACATGAAATAAGGTAAATGCAAAACTTGTTAATAATTTAACAATAACAAAGTAGATAATATGCATACATGTCAACATATCAAAAGTGGAAACATATTTGAAACTAAGAATGGGGTTAAACAACATTGCTTGTATGTTTCAACATAAGATACTTGTGGTACTCTTTTTTAAAAACATTAATGCCCGAGTACACATTAAAGGAAGATACAATAGCATTCCATAAGCAGCCACCTGAATATACAAGACTAGATTTAAAAAAGTCAACTCTTGGAAGAGGTATTTTTATTTTAAAAACATTACGGACAAGGTTAATTTCAAATTTATTTTTTAATGTTGGAGGAGCATTATCGGACAATAATCTAAACATAAAAATTGCTTTGTTGTACACAAGCTTTCATTGTAGAGGTAGAATTTCTAAACGCTGATAATCAGTAAGTGTAAGGGAAGAGGTTTTCAGAAGGATCAATTTCAATGCACGTCTATACAAACTGCATAATGGTTTTAAATTTTTGTCGCTTGCCAGATCCCAAATTGTAGAGGCATATATATAGTTGATATGTGACTGGATATAAGCATTGAAAAAAAGTTTACGACTCTCTAAATCAAGAAAATGCTTTATCCTGGAAAGTTGATAGACTTGTTGTGATACTTGCTTACAACATAGATATTTGATGGGACCATGAAAGGTTGTGATCAACAATAAGTCCCAAAATTGTATGATAGTCAACCTCTTCCACGCTTTTGTCTGGTGGTGATAACTAAGTATTTACGTTTCTTAGGGTGTAGCTGCATGTGGTTAAATTCGGACCATTCTATTAGTTTGTTGATGTTGTCTTGTAAAGAAATAAAAACGTTTTCCACTTTACTGTCACAGGAGTGTACTGTAGTATCGTCTGCAAACATTTCACATAAAGTCGTTTGATATAATGGAAAGTCGTTTATATATATTGAGAATAACATAGGACCAAGGATGGAGCCTTGGGGAATACCATAGTTGACAGGCATAGTAGAAGATTCGCATTCATTTAAAGAAACTCGCTGCTTTCGGTCTGATAAAAATGATGTTAGGAGTTCTATGGTATTGTTAGTAATGCCATATATCTTCAGTTTTTTTAGTAAAATATTACGATCAACAACATCAAAGGCTTTCATAAAGTCAACAACAAGAACACCCGTGATTTTGTCATCGTTTATGTTAATAAGCCATTGGTCTACTAGGTTAGTTAGGGCCGTATGACATGAATGGTTAGCTCTAAAGCCTGATTGATTTGGATGAAACAGACCAAAAGAATTAAAGAGAGAGAGAGAGAGAGAGAGAGAGAGAGAGAGAGAGAGAGAGAGAGAGAGAGAGAGAGAGAGAGAGAGAGAGAGAGAGAGAGAGAGAGAGAGAGAGAGAGAGAGAGAGAGAGAGAGAGAGAGAGAGAGAGAGAGAGAGCACGCAAGTGCATTCCAATCTTTACTCATGAGGGCGGAACCTTCTTGTTGACGAGCCTGACAGCGACCTCTAGTGGGTGACATCATTGTTTGTCTGTCAAGGAAGACAACTGTGTGATTGATCGCCAAGGGCAGACAAGCAAACCTTGGGTCGCAAAGGGAGAGAAATAACTGTTTGCATTTTCAATAAGTTACTTCTCTTTGATTCAAAGTCTTCATTTTTCAAACATCTTCACGGGGCTTATTTTGCATTGTGCAGCATAAGGCAATCAATTTATCTCTGAAGAAGAAGAAGAAGAAGAAGAAGAAGAAGAAGAAGAAGAAGAAGAAGAAGAAGAAGAAGAAGAAGAAGAAGAAGAAGAAATATGCATATTAATAGACAGTTCTACGGTCGAAATGTTTTGGGCTGATTCACTTGAAGTTTGTATGATGTTATTTTGTTCCTTCTCCCCCACAATACTATTTTGTTTTTTCCTCTTTTATTCTATCTCGCATCTACACATCTGTATTGTTAAAAAAAATCGGGACTTTCCTGGTGTTGCAGTGCCTCCGGGCATTGCCTCCAGGATCGTTCCCACCATCTTTATATCTACTAATGTACCATTATGTGTCTGTTTCAGACCGGAGGACGTTAAGCAGAATTTAATCATATTACATCTTCCATTCTTCCAGTTCTTTTTTTTTCTCCTCTGATTTTGATTTGACCTTCGTTAAAAAATAGTAACAATAACAGCAACAGGCAACATTCACAGAACGAGGGGTGTGTGTGTGTGTGTGTGTGTGTGTGTGTGTGTGTGTGTGTGTGTGTGTGTGTGTGTGTGTGTGTGTGTGTGTGTGTGTGTGTGTGTGTGTGTGTGTGTGTGTGTGTGTGTGAGAGAGAGAGAGAGAGAGAGAGAGAGAGAGAGAGAGAGAGAGAGAGAGAGAGAGAGAGAGAGAGAGAGAGAGAGAGAGAGAAAAAGAGAAGCTTTACAATTATGACGACAAAAATAAACAGTTTCTGCAATAAAGAGTATGAATATCTGTATTAAAAAACAAGAAAACAAAGAAATAATTGTTTTTAAATCTTATTTTCTAGTTACGTAAGTCTGTGAAATTCGGACTGTTCCCACATGGAGAGCACATCGCCGCCAGCGCAGCGCCACACATTTTTGTGTTGTTGTTGGGGGAGAGGGGGTAAGGAAGAGGGGCGTGAGGGTGGTGGTGGTGGGCTATGGAAACCTAGCTATCAATGTGGTTCGTACCAGGCAGCGGGATTTCTCCATGCTCTTATCGACTTTTAACTGCCGTGGGTGTTTTTGTTTGTTTTTGTTATGCTATGCAAAGTAATGCGCGTGGGGCATAAAAATAAAAATAAAAAGCATGACATTTCTCGTGGTTCAAATAAACATGTATTGGAAACCTGTTCAGACGAAAAGGACTTAGGAGTCATATTTGATTCAAAACTCAAATTCGATAAACACATTACAACAGCAATAAACAAAGCCAATAGGATCTTGGGTCTAATTAGAAGATGTTTTATAGAATTAAATAGAGAAGTGTTCATAAACCTCTATAACAGTTTAATAAGACCTCATCTTGAGTATGGAAATCTAATTTGGAACCCTTTTCTGAAAAGACAATCCACTGCAATTGAGAGGGTACAGAGGCGAGCAACTAAACTAATAAAATCAATTACAAATCTAGAATATTATGGGGAAACACTTCGTAAGTTGAACTTACCATCCTTAACATACAGACGATTAAGGGGAGATTTGATAAAATGTGCATAAAATGTTCCATATCCCTGATAAAACTAACAAATGTGTGTTTCAATTATGAAATGATTTGAGAACCCGTAACAGTGAACTAAAAATACTAACCCAATACAGCAGAACTAACATGAGGAATAACTTATTTTCTAACAGAGTCACTCAGTACTGGAACAATCTCCCTGCACAAACTAAACTTGCTTCTAACATTAACAATTTAAAAAACCTCCTGGGTAGCGGTCCCAAAATTGCTGCATTGAAATTCAATTATGATTAATCAGTGGCGTAGGAACGTTTACAAGCCAGTGGGGGGGGGGGGGGGAGCAAGCGCACGGACAAAACGAATGGATGGATAGGTTAAATTACATGACTTAGTAAATCCTACAAAAATACTTTATTATTGAACCCCTGTAGCCCCCCTCAAATCCATCTCTGATGCAATACCAAGTCCATGACAGCAATGTGTAGTGAATGGGCTGAGACTATTAACTCTTTCGTTTCCTTGTGTCCTTTCTGGGTTTTTTTGCCGTTATAAATTTGGGGGGCAGAGAGATACGTCTGCCCCCCCCCCCCCTCCTCGAAGCCAGGGGGTCAGCTGCCCTCCCCTGCCCCCCCCTTCCTTTTGTAGTTTGTCACACGCAACGTCATCCTTGATCAACGTTTTTCACCCTGTCATCTTTGCACGTCATAGTAGTTTACAGACCCAGCCACACTGCATACGATTTGACCTCAATACGATGCGATTCTGACGATGTCTGTCAGTCATGATTCACGTGAAATACTTACGTCTAAAAATAACTCTACTGTTTCCTTTCACTGTACTCATGTAGACCGCAATACACGAATCAAATCAAATGTTCGATACAAAAATACGATATTTTATCAGATGCGTGTAGAATATACGGGAGACTACAAACATAGTGAGCATAACTAGTAGGATTTTATCAGATTGATTTAGACAGCAGTATTTCACGTCAATCGTGCCTCACAAATGTCAAAATCGGATCGTAGTGAATCGAATCGTATCGTATGCATTGTGGCTGAGCTTTAAAGGCTGTCGCTCAGCAGTATACCATTGTCAGGACACAGGCCCAGTGTTCGCTGATGTTTAAATGAGAAGAAGGGGGTGGGGGTGGGGTGGGGGGGGTGCTATGCATGACATAGATAGATTGCATGCATCACCGAACCTGCTATCGCGTGCGATCTCTCTCTCTCTCTCTCTCTCTCTCTCTCTCTCTCTCTCTCTCTCTCTCTCTCTCTCTCTCTCTCTCTCTCTCTCTCTCTCTCTCTCTCTCACACACACACACACACACAACCAGATCTACACCTCTGACGATATCTCTCTACTCTCTTCTATCATTCAACGGACGGAATCATGCATTTATGACATCAATGCTTGGATGACTGACAACAAACTTCAACTCAACAATGACACAACTGAACTGATTTTCCCTAAAGATTTTTGTCTACAAACTCTTTCCCTACTTCAGTCCAACTAGAGAACTCTCTTATCCAGACTTCTGTGACTGTGCGTAATCTTGGCGTCACACTGGACCAAACACTCTCCTTTCAAACTCAAATTTCCTCTGTCTGTCGTGCTTGCTAATTGGAACTCCGTCGCATTGCTTCTGTACGTCACCTTATCTCTGAAGATGTTGCTAGAACTCTCATTTCTGCCTTTGTTCTCTATCGTCTGGACTATTGCAATTCTCTTCTTTCTGGTTGCCCTCAGAACCTCCTCATCAAATTGCAGGAGGTTCAAACCAACGATGCACGCATTGTCCTACGACAGTCTAAATCTTCTCACGCCACTAACATGCTTCAGTCTCTGCATTGGCTCCCTGTTGAAAAACGGATCGATCACAAGCTCTCTCTGCTGTGTTTTAAATCCCTGAACGTCCTTGCTCCTTGCTATGTGGCTGGTCTTCTAAATGTCTATGCTCCATATAGACAGCTACGCTTGATTAGTCCTTTCGCAAACATTTGTCCTCTCGCGGATACCGTGATCTACAATAAGCCTAGGGTCTCCCATAACCATTATTGTCTTGATCATCGTGTCACGACCTATTCGGATCCTGAATTGTGAACCGCCCGTGCAAACCTCCGCCAAGGAAGGCTCACAAAACCGAAATTGTCCGAGCTCTATCTCATGAACCAGTGGGTAGAATGGGTTCAAATTTTGTGTGGTAATGTAACATGGCGAGTAATGAAATACATACTTGCAATAAAAACAAACAAAGTAGAAACAGTGTCATTTTAGATTGATGTGCACATAAGGACAACAAGTCTGCGAGGTGACTTAACAGATCCCTCATTACCATTTCAGTACGCTTGGCGAGCGTTCTTTCTCTTTCCAGGCTCCTACCTCTTGGAGCAAATCGCCTCTTTAATTCGATCCTAATTTGAGTCATCCTTCTATTTCTACTGACCTTCCTCCTGTGTGTGTGTGTGTGTGTGTGTGTGTGTGTGTGTGTGTGTGTGTGTGTGTGTGTGTGTGTGTGTGTGTGTGTGTTTGTGTGTGTGTGTGTGTGCGTGCGTGTGCGTGTGTGTGTGTGTGTGTGTGTGTGTGTGTGTGTGTGTGTGTGTGTGTGTGTGTGTGAGAGAGAGAGAGAGAGAGTGTGTGTGTGTGCGCGTGTGTTGTTCTTGCTAGTGATATCTATTTTGTGAATTATTTATGCTATTAATTATTATAATTATTATTCGTTATAGGGCTTAGGGCTTTTTAAGAGTAAGCGCAAACAAATTATTATTATTATTATTATTATTATTATTATAACCCCTTCCTTTCCTCTCTATTCCCGGTGTAACACGAGAAAGTTACCCCCAGTCAAATTTACTCCGGAGTAAAAACCGCGTACGCATATTTTTACTGGGAGTAAATTTGGCGTACGAGATTTTTACTCCCTAAACCACGCCAGAGTTACTCCCTCCACGAAAAATCTGGCCCGCAGAATTTTACTGGGAGTAAAATGCGCGTACGACAAATTGTACTTCCCAAACTGGAATTACCTCCCTTTTGAAGTGTTGGCACCATGAAATGTCTAGCCAATAGTGTTTTACTGGGGTAAAATGCGCGTACGACAAATTGTACTCCCCGAACTGGAATTGCCTCCCTTTTGAAGTGTTGGCACCATGAAAAATATGATAAATAGTGTTTTACTGGGGTAAAATGTGCGTACGACAGTCATCGTGCCGCAGCATTTTAGCTTTTCAGAGTGATAACTCTTTTGTACCACAATCATAAGAGTGATTTCCCTTGACATAGGAACAATACTATTAATTTGTTAAATAATCAACTCACACATTACACATAAAAAAATAAAAATAGTTGTTCTTGCAGTTATTATTTTTTTTAAATAATGAATAATACTACCCACCATCCGTCTTGCTGCTCATTCAGTTTAGAAAGAAAAGGGGAGTAAATTTCGCGGGGGAGTAAAACTGGCGTGTGTGCAGGGAGTACTTTTCGCGTAAAGGGAGTAAAATCTGCGTACGCGGTTTTTACTCGGGAGTAAATTCCGCGTGGGGAGTACTTTCCTCGTGTTACACCGGCTCGAAAACAAAGCAGCCCTGAGAAGGAAGGAGAACAAGGGATGACGAATAGAGGAGGGGGTGGGGTATGGTTAATCCTTTCCAAGATTGATGAAGGCTATTTGTTGTCACATCACAGGAACATACGTCACAGACGAACTAAGGACCACTTCCGTCTCACGGGGTCACGTGGCGTTAAATGAGAGGTCACGAGACCACGAGCTTTGCGGGTTAGGGTAAAGGGCCAGCCACACTGCATACGATTTGACCCCAATACGATACGATCGTGACGATGTCTGTGGGTGATGATTCACGTGAAATACTTCCGTCTAAACAGTAACTCATACTGTTCTCGTTCACTCTGCTCGTGTAGACCGCAATACACGGATCAAACAGCATGTCCAATGCAAACATAAGATTTGTTAGATCAGATTCGTGCACGGGAGACTACAAGGATTATTTTGTTTTACGTCTTCTCGACCGAAGTCATACGAGACATTGCTTTAAATGTAGATGGGGGAAAGGGGGAGAAGGGACAAGGAATGAACAGTTTCTTTGAATAAAGTTATTTTTAAATGGAGACTCGGGAGTAAATTCCGCGTGGGGAGTACTTTCCTCGTGTTACACCGTCTGGAAAACAGTGAACATAACTAGTAGGATTTCATAAGACCAAAGATTCTAAAAGGGTAAATATAGGACTACTTAAGAGTTACGGCGAACCGGGCTGATAGATAGTCTGTTATCGTTAGTGGGCTGCTCGGTGAACACGTACACCCACACACAGTGGAGGCTATCTGAAAAACTCAGACTGGAATTTGAACGGAGAATTCAACTGGCCTATCGACGTGTAAAATGATGTGTCCTGTTTAAAAGGGACATAACCAGTGTTTCTGTCCTCACTACTCATATAGGGAAAAGAGACCGATGATGGGATGTTAGTCTTTTCTTTTCAGTGTCTTTGATGAGACTGAGGGGATGGGTGCTCTTCACTGCGGGGTGAAATGTCTGATGTTCTGGCTGCTCGGTTGTGAACACGTTTCACCCAACATCAAACAGTTGGACGATTGATGTCGATAATGGTGATGATGATGATGATGATGATGATGGTGATGATGATGATGATGATGATGATGATGATGATATGATGGATGATGATGATGATGATGATGATGATGATGATGATGATGATGATGATGATGATGATGATGATGATGATGATGATGACGATGATGATGATGATGATGATGATAATGGTGATGATGATGATGATGATGATGATGATGATGATGATGATGTTGATGATGGTGATGATGATGATGATGATGATGATGATGATGATGATGATGATGATGATGATGATGATGATGATGATGATGATGATTGATGATGATTGATAATGGTGATGATGATGATGATGATGATGATGATGATGATGATGATGATGATGATGATGGTGATGATGATGATGATGATGATGATGATGATGATGATGGATGATGATGATGATGATGATGATGATGATGATGATGATGATGATTGATGTTGATAATGGTGATGATGATGATGATGATGATGAGATGATGATGATGATGATGATGATGATGATTGATGTTGATGATGGTGATGATGATGATGATGATGATGATGATGATGACGATGATGATGATGATGATGATTGATGTTGATAATGTGATGATGATGATGATGGTGATGACGATTGATGTCGATAATGAAGATGGGCGGGATAATCACGGTGTTGGCGATAATAAATGATGATGACAGTATCGATGATGATGTTGATGATAATAATATTGATGATGATGACGATAATAATAATGATGATGATAGCGATGACAATGCTAACGATGACGATAATGACGATGACAATGATGATGACGACGATAATGACGACGACAATGATGATGCTAATGCTAATGCTAATGAAATATGATGACCGTATGATGATGACTATGATGATGATGATGATGATGATGATGATGATGATGAGGAGGCGGAGGAGGAGGAGGAGGAGGAGGAGGAGGAGGGGAGGAGGAGCTTATTGTGAGAACAGAGACTGAATTCAACAGTTTACAGCAGCATATTATTGTGCCTAACCTCCACTACTAGACCAGTATGAACACAATACTTCCCCGCATCACAGTCAAGCTGGCTCCGAAATTGGTTAACATCAATTTAAGAATAATTATGTTTACATGTTACACCCCCAACAGTTCAACAAGGAGCCGGGTGTATTGGGATGCGGTCAATCAGTGGCACAGAGGTAACGCGTTCGCCTCTTATACTGTGATATAATATTGTGATTGTGATTGTGATTGTGATATTACAATAAACTTGCCTCTGTATCGAGTCCTGCCTATCTCTGATCGAACCTGGGTACAGGGGTGATTTTTTCTGCCTCCAGTCACTCTGCACTCTGAGGCCTTGTTTTCCTGCCTTAAAAAATGATGAACGTGGGTGAACGTGCGTGTGCGTGCGTTTTGTGGCTGTGTGCATGTTTTTGATAGTTGAGATGATAAAAACAATTGTGAAGCGTGAGTCCCGTGTGCTGCCCCCAAAAGCACTTAGTGATTGTGATTATGACGTTAATAAACCCGAGTTCGAACCTGGGTACAGGGGATTTTTTATTATCACTCTGCACTACATGACGATAAACCGAGGTCCGTTGCCCATCATTTGGTCAAACTTTAAAACACACACCCACACCACACACACACACACCACACACACACACACACACACAACTTTTCCTTCCTCATCAGCCACACAAAAATCGCATGCAAATAAAAACAAATTGTGGCGCGCCTCTGGCTGCGACGTGCTCTCCAGGTGGGAGCAACCCGAATTTTACAGAGACGCCTCTGTGACTATGACGTACCAAATACCAAATACCAATAGTCCGGCTTTGGGAAGTGACCCTGGAACCGACTTCTCACCTGCTGTACTATTACCACGCAAGTTCATAAACTCAGCAGCAACGCAGGGGTTGTTTAACACGCAAGTTCATAAACTCAGCAGCAACGCAGGGGTTGTTTAACACGCTCCCCCCCCCCCCCCTCCATTAAAGATACACTGACCCACCACGATTAAGTCCCTTGGTTTTTTTTTCTGGGTAGCTGTGACCCACATGCAAATGCCCCCAACTTCAAATTGAGGCTGGTCTTTAAAATGAAGTTTCGTTTTCAATTTGGGGGCATTTGTATGAAAGTAAAACCTGGTCAAAACAAGATCTCTTACCAGCTATACGAGCGAAAACCCGTGAAACCCGTGATTTTGACACGTGATCTGGCGGGTCTTTAATGGGGCCGATACACTGCATAAGATTCGATCCCAATGCGAGCCGATCGTGATGATGTCTAGTGCGTCTGTGAGTCGCGATTCACGTGGAATGCTTCCGTATGAAAATAATTCTACTATTTTCGTTCGCTATACTCTTGTTGACCCCAATACACGAATCACGTAAAATGTCTGATACATCAAATTCATCCGTTTCGTGTACGGTGGACTACAAAATATAGTGGACATAACCGGTAGGATTTCATCAGATTCATTTAAACAGTAGAATTTCACGAGAACCATGACTAACACATTTCACAATCGGATCGCCTTAGGATCAAATCGTATGCAGTGTGTCTGTCCCTTAAAGACCCACCAGATCACGTGTCAAAATCACGTGTTTTCCCTCTCATAACTGGAAATAAATCTTGTTTTGACCAAGTCTGACTCCCATATATATAAATGGCCCCAAATTCACACTAAAACATCAATTTAGAAAGCAGCCTCAATTTCAAGTTGGGGAAACTTGGATGTGGGTCGCAGCTACCCAGACAAAAACCAAGACTTAATCGTGGTGCGTCATTGGGTCTGTAAGT
Source organism: Phymorhynchus buccinoides (assembly GCA_017654935.2). Classification (NCBI taxonomy): domain Eukaryota; kingdom Metazoa; phylum Mollusca; class Gastropoda; order Neogastropoda; family Raphitomidae; genus Phymorhynchus; species Phymorhynchus buccinoides. The sequence continues at coordinate 3,482,135 of CM065702.1, forward strand.
CATAGCCTAGTCTATAGATAACACACACGTGCAACAGAAGTGGTGCTGTTCTAGCCGTGACGCGTTCTCCTGTAGTCGGAAGTGCAGGAATATAGAACAGCGAGTGCACGTGTGGAACAGCACGCCGCAGCAACGGAACCTAGCAGAACTCGTAGACATTCTCGCACAGAGACAACCCAAGGCATGTTGTAAAGGGGCTGGCACAACTGCATACGATTCGATTCACTGCGATCCATTGTGGGGCATGATTTACGTGAAATTCTACTCAGTATGGATGAATCTGCGGTTTTGTTCGCAATAATATTTGTAGTGCCCCGTACACGACTCTGATTTAGTGTCAGTATTCTGTACTTTTCCATCAGATATTGTATTTGATTCGTTTATTGGGGGCCTACATGAGTTCCTAAAATACAGCTTTATGTATGGTAAGAAAGGCAAAAACGGAAAAATACAATTAACCGAGAAATGTAGGGGGGTGGTGGCACATCTTGACCTTTACCAGTAGGCCTAATGTGAACAGAAATAGTAGAACGTTTTTAGACTAAGTATTTCGCATGAATCATGACTCACAGACATCGTCACAATCGCATCGCATTTGGATTGAGCCGTATGCAATG
>CM065702.1:3490251-3495251 GCA_017654935.2 Phymorhynchus buccinoides
GCATCGCACACAGAAGTAAGTTTGCGTTCTAAAGAAAAAAGCTTTACAAAGCCTGAAAAATAACAGCTTGCTCCTCATTAAAAGGCATGCGAAAAAGATATCTTTACTTTTACCATTTACCCGACCATTTTGGGGGATAAACCGACGTTGCTAGATGCTAGAGGAGTTAGCTTGAGCTTTAACAAAAAAGCTAACTTTCATTTAAAAGAACAGCGAAAAAAAAAGGGAAATCAAACATCAACACAAGTGGAGTCCAAACTCTACTGGACCCCCCCCCCAATTATTTGAGTTCTTCTCATTTTTTTAATCTTCTTTGAAAAATACAAGAAAACCTATTCAATGAAAATGTTTGTTTGATTTCAGAAAATAAACAAGCAGTTTTATTTCGCTTTATCTGTGCGGCTTTTGTGTGGAGGTCAGTATGCATAATAATGATTGTAAAAGAAAGTGTGTCGATTTTATTTGAAACAAATGCAACATCAAATTGAGGTTTTAATTTTTTTTTTATAATGGAAGTTATTATTATTAAGGTACCACCGTTGTTTCCAATCTTGTAGTCCCGTTTTGTGTAAAGACATTACGTCTAATCTAGAAATTGACAGCAAATCTGAAAATTAATGAAACTTAATGCTTAGCTTTGGAAGACTGTGTGACGAACGTTTTTTTGTTTTTTGTTTTTTAGAAGTGTAGAGTGGCACAGAGGTATCGCGTTCGGCTCGTGTCAAGTAAACCCGAGTTGGAACCTCGGTACAGGGGTTTTTCCTCTCACTCTACACTCGGCCTGGCGTTTCGGGTACCTGCCTGGGAACTGCTGAACTACCCATGTGCAGTATAATATTACCACCAGATCACGTGTCAAAATCACGGGGTTTCCCTCGTATAGCTGGTAGGAAATCTTGTTTTGACCAGGTTTGACTCCCATACAAATGCCCCCAAATTGTAAACGAAGCATCATTTTACAGAGCATCCTCAATTTGAAGTTGGGGGCATTTGTTTATGGGTCACAGCTACCCAGAAAAAACACCCCAAGGGACGTGGGTCAGTGGGTCTTTAATGCTAAGGTTAACATTGTGTTGAGTGATAAGGGTATTCCCTAAAGCGCAATACATTCACTTTGGAGGAAATGTAGATTATTGATTATAATTGTACAACAATTTATGCATCTTTTTGTTTATTTACTACTTGTAGTTGTTTGTAAGGAGCGCAAAACTAATGTTCCTTTGAAATTGTGTAGTAACTAGGGGTCATCGTTAGAACACAGTAAACACTAGGGGTCATCGTTAGAACACAGTAAACATTTTGTGTGTGTGGTTTTTTAAAGTGAAAATTTCAAGAATTAAAAAAACACCTTGTTTCAATCCTTTTGGGAAACATATTTACATATTTTACTGAAAGACAACATTTCTAGTACATCTTAGACTACGATTCAGTGCACTAGCATCGCTACACCGCCCTGGGGCAAATGTACTTTTAAAGGGACAACCTGACGGATGAGTTCTTATGCAAGAAACACGTCGTGATCACCAGAAAGACAGGCTTTTCATGGATCGGAACACTCACTTTGCTCTGGTTTTTAGAAATCAAACCGTCAAAACGGCGATTCCTCCTTGGCATGCGGTATACCGATCAGTTGACAATAGTGCTGCTTTAGTATTTCACATAGTTTGACAAGTGTGCGGATGTATCCTGGGTAGGATAATTTGTCTACTTTAAATGGGCACCCTGGCGGATGCGTTTTTTGCAAGAAACACGCCAAGATCACCAGAAAAACACCATTTACAGAGATCAGAACACTCACTTTGCTCTGGTTTCCTAGAAATCAATCCGTCAAATTGGCGATTCCTCCTTGGCGAGGTGTTTAAAGTCAATTCTTTATGTGCCTTCTCTTTTCTAATGGTCGCCTGAGTCGCTTTGACCAAATCACGAAATTTCCGCTATACAAGCCTTTTTAGTTACTGTTTACCAAAAGGAGTTTCGCTCACAACAAAGGAAATAGCTCCAATTGTTTTGTTACTGCACTACAAAGAAGAAAAAGCTTCAACCGCTCGAGTGGCCTCCACCATCTACGCCATCCAAAATGGCTCTCTCTACGGCAACTCCGTCAAGAAGGAATCGGCGTTTTGACGGCTTGAGTTCTAGGAAACCAGAGCAAAGTGAGTGTTCCGATCCTTGAAAAGGCTGTCTTTCTGGTGATCTCGACGTGTTTCGTGCAAAAAATAATCCGTCAGGGTGCCCCTTTTAAAGACGTTTTCAGTCAGTTGACGGAAGTTCGGTTTCCTTCGTTGCTTTTGTAATTTTCAGGACATAGTTTGATGACAAGACTGACAACCCTACACACACACACACACACACACACACACACACACACACACACACACACACACACACACACACACTCACACACACACACACACACACACACACACACACACACACACACACACACACACACACATACACACACACACACACACACACACACACACACACACACACACACACACACACACACACACACTTGTCAAGTTCCCAGGGTTAATGGTGTTTCTTCCTTTAGGGAGTAACAGTAACATCCGTCACGTGTAACTTCCCTTTAGACAGTTCTGTCACAGGCCAACCATGAATGCGAGGCTACCATGCCAGAAAGGGTGATCCTTCTTCCCCTGTTGAAGGCCAGAAGGTGCTGTATCACACAGGAATAGAGAGCAATGATAGTACCTTCTGGCCGTCACCCGAGAACAAGGATCACACATTGGGGCATTGGCTTATGAAAGATAGTGTGTGTGCTAATGGACAGATACACTGAATACGATCTGATTGTGACAATGTCTGTGAGTCTTGATTCACGTGAAATACTTCCTTAGTTAATGACAGACACACTGAATACGATGCGATCTGATTGTGACGATGTCTGTGAGTCTTGATTCACGTGAAATACTTCCTTAGTTAAGGGACAGACACACTGAATACGATGCGATCTGATTGTGACGATGTCTGTGAGTCTTGATTCACGTGAAATACTTCCTTAGTTAAGGGACAGACACACTGAATACGATGCGATCTGATTGTGACGATGTCTGTGAGTCATGATTCACGTGAAATACTTCCTTAGTTAAGGGACAGACACACTGAATACGATGCGATCTGATTGTGACGATGTCTGTGAGTCATGATTCACGTGATGATACGTCCTTAGTTAATGAATGACACACTGAATACGATGCGATCTGATTGTGACGATGTCTGTGAGTCATGATTCACGTGAAATACTTCCTTAGTTAATGACAGACACACTGAATACGATGCGATCTGATTGTGACGATGTCTGTGAGTCATGATTCACGTGAAATACTTCCTTAGTTAATGACAGACACACTGAATACGATGCGATCTGATTGTGACGATGTCTGTGAGTCATGATTCACGTGAAATACTTCCTTAGTTAATGACAGACACACTGAATACGATGCGATCTGATTGTGACGATGTCTGTGAGTCATGAGTCACGTGAAATACTTCCTTAGTTAATGACAGACACACTGAATACGATGCGATCTGATTGTGACGATGTCTGTGAGTCATGATTCACGTGAAATACTTCCTTAGTTAATGACAGACACACTGAATACGATGCGATCTGATTGTGACGATGTCTGTGAGTCATGATTCACGTGAAATACTTCCTTAGTTAATGACAGACACACTGAATACGATGCGATCTGATTGTGACGATGTCTGTGAGTCATGATTCACGTGAAATACTTCCTTAGTTAATGACAGACACACTGAATACGATGCGATCTGATTGTGACGATGTCTGTGAGTCATGATTCACGTGAAATACTTCCTTAGTTAATGACAGACACACTGAATACGATGCGATCTGATTGTGACGATGTCTGTGAGTCATGAGTCACGTGAAATACTTCCTTAGTTAAGGGACAGACACACTGAATACGATGCGATCTGATTGTGACGATGTCTGTGAGTCATGATTCACGTGAAATACTTCCTTAGTTAATGACAGACACACTGAATACGATGCGATCTGATTGTGACGATGTCTGTGAGTCATGATTCACGTGAAATACTTCCTTAGTTAATGACAGACACACTGAATACGATGCGATCTGATTGTGACGATGTCTGTGAGTCATGATTCACGTGAAATACTTCCTTAGTTAAGGGACAGACACACTGAATACGATGCGATCTGATTGTGACGATGTCTGTCAGTCATGATTCACGTGAAATACTTCCTTAGTTAATGACAGACACACTGAATACGATGCGATCTGATTGTGACGATGTCTGTGAGTCATGATTCACGTGAAATACTTCCTTAGTTAATGACAGACACACTGAATACGATGCGATCTGATTGTGACGATGTCTGTGAGTCATGATTCACGTGAAATACTTCCTTAGTTAATGACAGACACACTGAATACGATGCGATCTGATTGTGACGATGTCTGTGAGTCATGATTCACGTGAAATACTTCCTTAGTTAATGACAGACACACTGAATACGATGCGATCTGATTGTGACGATGTCTGTGAGTCATGATTCACGTGAAATACTTCCTTAGTTAATGACAGACACACTGAATACGATGCGATCTGATTGTGACGATGTCTGTGAGTCATGAGTCACGTGAAATACTTCCTTAGTTAATGACAGACACACTGAATACGATGCGATCTGATTGTGACGATGTCTGTGAGTCATGATTCACGTGAAATACTTCCTTAGTTAATGACAGACACACTGAATACGATGCGATCTGATTGTGACGATGTCTGTGAGTCATGATTCACGTGAAATACTTCCTTAGTTAATGACAGACACACTGAATACGATGCGATCTGATTGTGACGATGTCTGTGAGTCATGAGTCACGTGAAATACTTCCTTAGTTAATGACAGACACACTGAATACGATGCGATCTGATTGTGACGATGTCTGTGAGTCATGATTCACGTGAAATACTTCCTT
>CM065702.1:3507751-3515251 GCA_017654935.2 Phymorhynchus buccinoides
GAGAGAGAGAGAGAGAGAGAGAGAGAGAGAGAGAGAGAGAGAGAGAGAGAGAGAGAGAGAGAGAGAGAGACAGAGATGCTGAACACTGCCTGCTCCTCCTCCCTGATCGGAATACACCTGGGGTGTCAGGCCATCAGGACAGGTGTGGCGGAGAGAGAGAGAGAGAGAGAGAGAGAGAGAGAGAGAGAGAGAGAGAGAGAGAGAGAGAGAGAGAGAGAGAGAGAGAGAGAGAGAGACAGAGAGAGAGATGTTGGACACTGCCTGCTCCTCCTCCCTGATCGGAATACACCTGGGGTGTCAGGCCATCAGGACAGGTGTGGGAGAGAGAGAGAGAGGAGAGAGAGAGAGAGAGAGAGAGAGAGAGAGAGAGAGAGAGAGAGAGAGAGAGAGAGAGAGAGAGAGAGAGATGTTGGACACTGCCTGCTCCTCCTCCCTGATCGGAATACACCTGGGGTGTCAGGCCATCAGGACAGGTGTGGGGAGAGAGGGAGAGAGAGAGAGAGAGAGAGAGAGAGAGAGAGAGAGAGAGAGAGAGAGAGAGAGAGAGAGAGAGAGAGAGAGAGAGAGATGTTGGACACTGCCTGCTCCTCCTCCCTGATCGGAATACACCTGGGGTGTCAGGCCATCAGGACAGGTGTGGGGGAGAGAGAGAGAGAGAGAGAGAGAGAGAGAGAGAGAGAGAGAGAGAGAGAGAGAGAGAGAGAGAGAGAGAGAGAGAGAGAGAGATGAGAGATGTTGGACACTGCCTGCTCCTCCTCCCTGATCGGAATACACCTGGGGTGTCAGGCCATCAGGACAGGTGTGGGGGAGAGAGAGAGAGAGAGAGAGAGAGAGAGAGAGAGAGAGAGAGAGAGAGAGAGAGAGAGAGAGAGAGAGAGAGAGAGAGAGAGAGAGAGATGTTGGACACTCCCTGATCGGAATACACCTGGGGTGTCATCATCATCATCATCACCTGAGTGTCGAGATGACATTTTGGTATTTGGTAATATTCTAGTCACATAGACTTATCTCTGTGAAATTCGGGCTGCTCTCCCCCGGAGAGCGCGTCTCCGCAAGTGCAGCGCCTACCCTTTTTGCGGGATTTCTCCCTGCTCTTACTTTCTCCCTGCTCTTACTGACGTTCAACTGCCGTGGGATTTTTACGTGCGTAAAGCGCACAGGTCAGACTAGCTTTAAGTCCCCATCCGAAGGACTCGACGTTCAGTTCGATTTTCCTGTCAAACTAGAAAGAAAGGGCGAGGATGCCGGGATTCGAACCCGGGTCACACACGCTGCAGTCACGCATTACATTTGGCATGCGAGCGTCTTAACCACTCTGCCACCTGTGCGTGTTGTTGTCAGGGGACTGTGACATGGCCATAGCCGGGGGTACCAATTACCTCTGTCTACCCGACGTGTTTGTCCACCTCAGCAAGGCCGGTATGATTTCCCCTACGGGCCAGTGCCACTCCTTCAGCGCTAAGGCCGATGGATACACCAGAGGCGAAGGATGCGGCATCGTTATTCTCAAGAGACTGAGAGATGTGAGTGGAGACTGACAGTGTGTGAGGGAATGATTGGTACTTTGTCGAAGCCATTTGCTTTTTTGTTTTAATAGTAAAAAACACTACTGGAAATCAACTTCCATTTTTTGTCCAACAAATTGCAAATTTCTTAAACAAAAATGTTTTAGGAAATAGTAGAATCTCTGAGTGAAACAGTAACTGAAAACTTCAGGAAATTTGCAAAGTTACTGGTTTTGTAAATGCACCGTTACACGCATACTATAATGCAGTGTAATATCAAAGGAGATAATGATTATACTGTACAATGGTCAGATGCGATGCATAGGCCTACTGTTTCTGAAGAGACAGAGAGAAGTAAGAAACACATATAGTACTAGCCGGTTACTACCCGCTTCGCGGATATAAGCGTAGTCAACTGTATTAAGAATCCACTGTATTTGCGTGTTGGGTTGATTGTTAAAACATTTTTGTTTTTAAATAATAAATAATAAAAACATTTGACGGAGCTAGGTTCGAACCCGGAATGCCAGTTCGAACCCGGAACTGTTTGTGTGAGTATGCGACGACTTAACCATTAGGCTATTGTATCTTGCTGCTGTCTGTTGAAAATGTTGCCTTATACTATAGTTGTAAAAAGCAGTGGGTAGAACCATTGACCTGGTCGACTCGCTTTCTAATTACGCTAATTACGCTAATTACGGAGCGTGTTGCAAAATGCAATGTACCCTATGTTACCCCGGGATCATCCATCTGGATACTGTGAAAGTTTGGCGGCGATAAAACCACGCTAAAGTATGGTTTTATCCCGAAACACACACACACACACACACACACACACACACGCACACACACACGCACGCACACACACACACACACACACGCACACACACACACACACACACACACACACACACACACACACACACACACACACACACACACACACACACACACACACACACACACACACACACACACACACACACACACACACACACACACACACACACACACACACACACACACACACACACACACACACACACACAGCTCGCATATATATTTAGATGGTGTCATGCCAGAAGCCTTACCCCTTCCCACCTAACTACTGGACCAGAAGAAGCCCAAGGCGCTGACGGGACCAGTGAATAGGGACCTGTCGATTACCTTCATGAATTCCTGGTGACATATGTCCGTATTGTAAAATGGAGTCACCCCTTTAAGTGTGTGCATACAGGAGCCGCCAAGAACAATCCCTCTCTGACGTCTGTTGTCTTCATTGGCATTAGCTGTACCAGTTTGTTTCTTTGCGTGTTTGTTTGTTTGCTTGCTTGCTTGTTTGTTCAGTAGCGCAGGTTTGTGCCAGCCAGTTTTCAAATTGATGTTCATGATGATGGTGATGACGACGACGGCGACTACACCAACGTCGATGATGATGATGATGATGATGATGATGATGATGATGATGATGATGATGATGATGATGATGATGATGATGATGATGATGACTACGACGATGATAATGACGACGCTAACGATGACGCTAACGATGACAGGCGGAGAGGGACGGGGACAACATCTGGGCCACCATTCACACGGGGTCCAACCAGGACGGACACTCAGTGGCCCCCATTACTGCGCCATCGGGGAGCCAGCAGGCCAGCCTTCTGAGCCACGTGCTGAACGGAGTCAACATGGACCTGGGCCGCATTGACTACATCGAGGCTCACAGTATGATAGATATTGCATGCAGCTGACACGTAGTTAATTCATTGCGAACATTACAACGAGTGTGAGAAACCTACGCACGAACCTGGGCCGCATTGACTACATTGAGGCTCACGGTATGGGGGACATTACATGCATTTCACATGTAGTTAATTAATTGTTAGAATTGGTCATTGTTAGTTTTTTATTGTTCAAATTACACCACGTGTTGAGTTGAATCAGCATGGACCTAGGCCGTATTGACTGCATTGAGGCTCACGGTATGATGGGCATTGCATGCAGTTCTGATGTAGTTAATTAATTGCTAGAATTGGTCATTGTTAATTGTTAAAATCGCACCACGAGTTGAGATTAATCAACAGTGATCTGAAGCGTATTGACTGCATTGAGGCTCACGATATGGTGGACATTGGTGCGTTTCTGACGTAGTTATATTTGTTATAATGTTTTATTGTTAGCTAATTGTTCATTGTTAGTTGATTGTTCACATTGCTACACGTGTTTAGCGGAATCATTACGGATCTGAGGCGCATTGACTGCATTGAGGCTCCGGATACGTAAGCCTATATCGTGGGTAATAAGCTATCGTTCTTTAATTTCCAGGGATGGATAACAACGCTAACACATACCTTCCAGAAGGTGGGGGAGCTATGTTTACCTAGTAACGAGCCCCCTGGCATCCTCGTGGGTGTTTTACAATCTTCAAATGCCTTTCCAGGCACAGAGAACGACGCTAGCACATACCTTCCGGAAGGTGTGGGAGCTATTTGTACCCAAATGAGCCCCGGTTTTTTCTAGTTGATGTTTTACAATCTCCTTGGACTGTGTAGGCTGTGGGTCAACGCCATCACATACCTTCCAGAAGGTGGGGAGCTATTTGTACCTAATGAGCCCCGGTTTTTTCTAGTTAATGTTTTACAATCTACATGGACTGTGTAGGCTGTGGGTCAACGCCATCACATACCTTCCAGAAGGTGAGGAGCTGTTTGTACCTAATGAGCCTCTGTTGTCCTCGTGGGTGTTTAAAGGGGCTGCTACACTACATACGATTATATCCAAATACGATGCGATTTGACATTTGTTTAGGCATGATTCTCGTCAAATTTAAAAGTCTAAATGAAACTGATGAAATCCTACTAGTTTTGTTCGCAATATTTGTAGTCCACGAATCTGATGATATATCTGTATGTGTGAATCAGCCATTTGATTTCATTCATGTATTGGGGTACGGGTCTACACTTGAGAACAGTGAGCGCAAACAGTACGATTACTTTTTGTTTTAGACGGAAGGAAATATTTGACGTGAATCGAGACTCACAGATATCGTCACAATCGCATCGTTTTGGGATCGATTTGTATGTAATGTAGCGGGCCCTGTACGATCTGCATGGCCTGTCCAGGCACGGGGACCGACGCGGGGGACCCCGTGGAGGTGAACACTCTGGGGGAGTTCTTCAAGACCCAGGCCACGCCCAGACAGCGGTTCATCGGATCGGTGAAGACCAACATCGGCCACCTGGAGTCCGCCGCTGGTGTGGTGGGCGTCATCAAGGTGCTCCTCATGATGAAGGTGAGTGGGTCGTCGTTGTCGTCGATGTCGTCGTCATCATCCTCATCGTCATGTTCGTGGTCATAACCATCATTATTCTGTTACGAAGTTTAGGTGAATTTAAAAGTCTTTTTATACAACGCAGTTTTAGTTTTTGCGCCCCCACTGTCTGGAACTCCTTGCCGGTTCACCTCCGTCACAATTCAGCACTTCCCGCTTTCAAAACCCAAATGAAAACTCACTTGTTTCAAAGAGCTTTCTCTCTGTAACTTTTCACATTAATTAGATGATGATCGAATGAATGCGTATGTTAGCCCAATTGCGTGTGAATCAGTGAATGTGAGCGCCTTGAGAGTTTAATTCTACAGAAAGGCGCTATATAAATACTATGTATTATTATTTATTATGAAAACCCGCCTTGGCGGTCTAGGGTGTATTTGTGGACTAGACGGGGTTCAGTCAAGCGACCTGACGATGATGGTTTACATAGAGGAGGCTGCGTCAAAATGCTGTTATGCTCTGCATAGTTATGCGGGGATTGTCTTTTAGCCGTGACAAGCTCCCAGCATAACATTATCAGTATCTAAAATCCTCCGAAGTCGGAGTGTGGATGCCCACGTGGAGGGGTAATCAAAAACGGTCACACACGTAATGTTCTCATCCCTGGCTGGTGCATTTGTGTTTCAAGTGCTTCGGCTGTTGGGATGATCCCTGGAGTCTGTTAGCCAGGGTACGACAACAACAACATGGATGAGCTGTTGGTGTGTGTCGGTTACCTGCTGTAGGTTGAATGGGGACCGATTTCTACCATAATTATGTTCATGTGGGGGAAAAGCCCAGTAGGGTCTAGGTGGGTGGAGGTTTCTATCGCATTAAAACACAGCTATGGAAAGTGACCACATTGAAGTATGTTTATGTGTGTGTTAATGTGTCTGTTTCGCCGTTTCTGTCGAATATTAACGAATCCCTTCAGACTGCTTTCTTGTTTTTAAATCAGCAAGTTACATTCCTACTTGCGACAGAACAACACCATCGTTCCTTCCCTCCACTGCGAAGAGCCCAACCCGAAGATCAACTTTCCTGATCTGATGCTGACTGTTCCGGGGAAACCCGTTCAGTGGGAAAACCCGGACAAGGTGTGCTGCTGCAACTCGTTCGGCTTCGGAGGCAGCAACAGCCACGCCGTGCTGTGTTACTATAAAAAGAAACAAGGCGCTTCCACAGAGGTTGTCTCTGCTGGAACCAAGACGCGGAAGTAAGTGACCATTCATTTTCTCCATTTCATTTGGTGACCGCAGGTTCAGTTTCAGTGCCCCTGCTGTTTGGAATTCCCTCCCAGTCGATCTCTGCCATGAACAAACTATCTCTAGTTTCAAAGCTAAACTCACGACTCACTGCTTTCAAAGCTCATTCGGTTTGTCAAGTTTTCCTTCTTGATCTTGTACCTGGGTGAATGATTGGGTGATATTGTTTTGTGTGACTGCGGGTGTATCAGTGAATGGAAGCGCCTTGAGTGTAAAATAATTATAGAAAGGCGCTATAGAAATGCTATCAATAATTATTGATTATTTAATTTATCATCTTGTTACAATTAGGCCTATTTTATTGTCCTGCGATATTGTTCTTTTCTTTTGCGGCACAATTTTGCAAGAGCAAAATCGAAATAAAAATGAACAATAGTCCTACATAAAGATGGTCATAGGCTAAGTAAGCCTACATGGTGCTCATATCCTGAGAAAGAAAACTGATAACATGCACGTGTAAAAAACATTAAAAAAACCCACAAACATGCACGTGTAGGCCTGCCATGAAATTAAGCTGAAAAGGGAAAAGCAATGACAAACAGCGGTTAGTCACAAAACAAAAATCAAACGCTTGTTGTGCAGAAGGTTATATGTTCCTCGAACATTCAGGTACTAGTACCACCGAAGCCAAGGCATTTGTTTGCAGGACGTACATTAAAAGTGATGTAGAAGGGCTTAAACTTTGCCGAAAATATTTGTTTAGGTGTGTTTAGAGTCGAAAATACAGAATGTTTGCGTCGCGGATAGGAACATTGCTTTATTTACTTTGACACTGATTGAACAAATCTGTTCATTGGAGGGCTTTCGAGTTTCATCTCAGCAAAGAAAACGAACAGTTTTGTTGCATGAACCAAACAGAAAGCAGGTGAGGTGATTAGATATTGTCGTGCAGTTGCTCGCATTACAAGAAACAAATGTGGTGGACAAACACCTATACACATTTTTTAAAAACGTTAACTGCACAAGAGAAACATTCGAGGTTCCTGTAACAGGCCACAGTGTACAAAAGAAGTGTTCAAAATTGGAACTCTTTATCTCAATTAGGTTTTGAGATATCATTTGCAAAGCACTGAAAAATCACAAAGTTTGTGAACATTATCACTTTTTATGCCAATACCCCTGTAGTCAAGGTTAGGTATATAAAACAAAAACATATGAAAGTAAGCAAACAAAAATCACTTGTATGATAACTGTCGCAAAATGTAAAGGTATTGGTTTGATGTTGTTTATAGCCCCGTCGACTGCTACGGCCATTTCAGGGCTGTCACCACGTCAAACTTTGAGCACATAATATCACAGTTTAAAATCAGACCACGTTAAAGGTATTGGTAATCTTTAAAAAAACAAAAACATGTACAAAAAACGCATTATTTCAGGTAAAACGGGGAAAACGCCGTTCATATGGAAAACGGGG
>CM065702.1:3520251-3532751 GCA_017654935.2 Phymorhynchus buccinoides
GAACTGTATTGTTTTTGTATGTCTTATGTGTTGATGAATTGCGTTGTCGTGTTAAGCGCTGTTGAAAGTTTACGTGGTGACAGTCCTGTGATGACAATAGCTGTGTACATGACCATGATCGATTGATTGGTTGATTGATTTATGTATTGATTGATTGATTGATTGGATTGATTGATTGAATGATTGACTTATTCATTGATTGATTGATTCGATTGGTTGATTGGATTGATTGATTGGATTGATTGGATTGATTGGATTGATTGGATTGATTGGATTGATTGATTGATTGATTGATTGATTGATTGATTGGATTGGTTGATTGAATGATTGATTGTTTTCTCGTTATGTTGACCAGGTGGAAGAGGAACTGAAGCATTACGTGGACTGGTCGCTGACGGATCGTCTGATGAAGGAGACTCACTTTGATGACCCTGTCTTCTCCCCCGTCGCCATCTTCGCCTGTCAGGTGAGACACAGAGAGAGAGAGAGAGAGAGAGAGAGAGAGAGAGAGAGGGGGAGAGAGAGAGAGAGAGAGAGAGAGAGGGAGAGAGAGAGAGAGAGAGAGAGAGAGAGAGAGAGAGAGAGAGAGAGAGAGAGAGGGAGAGAGGGAGAGAGAGAGAGAGAGAGAGAGAGAGAGAGAGAGAGAGAGAGAGAGAGAGAGAGAGAGAGAGAGAGAGAGAGAGAGAGAGAGAGAGAGAGAGAGAGGGAGAGAGAGAGAGAGAGGGAGAGAGAGGGAGAGAGAGAGGGAGAGAGGGAGAGAGAGATATATATATATATTATACATCTGTATCGTTACAAATTCGGGACTTTCCTGGAGTTGCACTGCCTCCGGGCATTGCCTCCAGGATCGTTCCCACCATCTTTATATCTACTAATGTCCCATATGTGTCTGGTGCAGACCAGATGACGTTAAACGGATTTTCATCATCAATAAAATTATGTTAATGTTAACCCAGTATGACCCGTTTATGTCTGGTATTTCATGCATATTATTTTACATCTTATTCTAACCTAATTCATTTTATCCTTTATGCTATCCCATACTTTGAACCCCATACTAATTTTAACCCAGTTTGACCCATCTATCTTTATATTCCACCCATACTAATTTTAACCCATTTTGACCCATGGTGTCTAGGTTGCGCTGACGGCGGTGTGGCGTGACCTTGGCCTTGAGCCGCACAGCATTGTGGGGCAGAGTGTGGGGGAGGTAGCGGCCGCCTGGGCGGCGGGTTGTATCTGCTTGGCCGACGCCGTGAAAGTTGCGTTCCACCGATCACACCTTCTGTCCACCGTGACTGGGGGGAAAATGATCATCGTCAGGAATGTCGGCGTGGAAAAGGTAGTTGTAGCCACTGGATTGTTTGTTTAAGAAGAAGAACAAGAAGAAGAAGGAGAAGAAGAAGAAGAAGAAGAAGAAAGAAGAAGAAGAAGAAGAAGAAGAAGAAGAAGAAGAAGAAGAAGAAGAAGATTGACTGATTGATTGATGTAACTTTTTAAAGAAGAAAACGAAGGAGAAGGAGGAGAAGAAGAAGAATAAGAAGAAGAAGGAGAAGAAGAAGAAGAAGAAGAAGAAGAAGAAGAAGAAGAAGAAGAAGAAAAAGAAGAAGGAGAAGAAGAAGAAGAAGAAGAAGACGAAACAAGAAGATAAAAGAAGATAAGAAGAAGAAGAAGAAGAAGAAGAAGAAGAAGAAGAAGAAGAAGAAGAAGAAGAAGAAGAAGAAGAAGAAGAGAGTGTTGTTTTTTGACAATACTCAGTCTGCTTTCTCTTTTGAAAACGCTGTTATTTCTTTTTAATTTGTTTCTTCGTCTTAACTGCTGTGTCTGTATTTCTAAACAGGATTGTTTGTGTTGCTCCTTCAACAGACTCGCCAGGTTGTGAACAAATATGAAGGCAAGGCCAACATCTCTCTGCAGTACAGTCCTAACGCCTGCTGCGTCAGTGCGGACAGTGACGTCATGCCCGAGGTAAATGATGACATCAGAGAGAACGTCTTACTTCGCTATGAAGTAAGTGACTCGCTTTTGTATAAGTTGTCAATCTCCAACATGACCTGAATGAACTGGGGTTTTTTTTTTAGAGTTGTGCGTGGCTTTTTTTTCATGTGTGTGTGTGTGTATGTGTGTGTGTGTGTGTGTGTGTGTGTGTGTGTGTGTGTGTGTGTGTGTGTGTGTGTGTGTGTGTGTGTGTGTGTGTGTGTGTGTGTGTGTGTGTGTGTGTGTGTGTGTGTGTGTGTGTGTGTGTGTGTGTGTGTGTGTGTGTGTGTGTGTGTGTGTGTGTGTGTGTGTGTGTGTGTGTGTGTGTGTGTGTGTGTTTGAGTGTGTGCTTATATTATGTATTGTTTTTGTTAAATGTGCGTAACATATCTTTTTCTCTCTTTCTTCCTCGTGGTTATTTTGTTTGGTTTTGGATTTGCTCCAGAGTTCCGGATGTGTTCTGGTTAATATGTTTGTAGTTACTTGTCCACCTTTGTTGCTGTTGTTGCTGTTGTAGTTCTTGTTGTTATTGGTGTTGTTGTTGCTGCTGCTGTTGTTGTTGTCGCTGTTATTGTTGTTGTGGTGGTGGTTGTTGTTGTTGTTGTTGCTGTGTTGTTGTTGTTGTTGCTGCTGCTGATGATGATGCTTCTGCTGCTTCTGCTGTTGTTGTTGTTGTTGCTCTTCTTCTTCTTCTTCTTCTTCTTTCTTCTTCTTCTTCTTCTTCTTCTTCTTCTTCTTCTTCTCCTCCTTCTTCTCCTCCTCCTTTTTTTTCTTCTTCTTCTTCTTCTTCTTCTTCTCCTCTCTCCTCCTTCTCCTTCTTCTTCCACCTCCTTCTTCTTCTTCTTCTTCTTCTCCTCCTCCTTCTTCTCATCCTCCTCCTCTTCTCTCTTCTCATCCTCCTCTTCTCTTCTTCTCTCTCCTCCTCCTCCTTCTTCCTTCTCCTTCTCCTCCTCCTTCTTCTCCTACTCCTCTTCTTCTCCTCTCCTCCTTCTTCTTCTCCTCTTCATCAATATTCTTTTTCCCCCTCTTCCGGCTTCTCCTTCTCCTCCTCATTCTCCTCCTCTTCCACCCCCCTTCTTCTTCTTCTTCTTTCCTCCTCCTTCTTCTCCCCCTCCTCCTCTTTCTCCTTCTCCTCCTCCTCTTTCTTCTTCTTCTCCTCTTCCTCCTTCTTCTTCTCCACCTCCTCCTCCTTCTCTTTTTCCTCCTCCTTCTTCTTCTCCTTCTCCTCCTTCTTCGTCTCCTCCTCTTTCATCAATCTTCTTCTCCCCCTCTTTCTCCTTCTCCTCCTTCTCCTCCTTCTCCCCCTTCTTCTTCTTCTTCCTCCTCCTTCTCTTCTTCCTTCTTCTTCTTCTTCTTCTTCTTCTCCTCCTCCTCCTCCTCTTCCACCCCCTTCTTCTTCTTCTTCTCTCTCCTCCTCATTCTCCTTCTCTTCTTCTTCTTCCTCCTCCTCCTCCTCCCCCCCCCCCTCCACTTTCTATTTCCTGACGCCATCGCTATGGTTCATGCCCCCCCCCCCCCCCCCCCCCCCCCCCCCCCCCCATGCCCCCCCCCCCCCCCCCCCCCCCCCCCCAGATTCGCAGGGATCTGGTGTCCATCCTGAAGGCGGAGAACAAAGGGCTGCAGGTGGTGGACCTGGAAGTTCCCGTGGCCTACCACAGTCACCACGTGGACCCCTGCAAGGCCCCGCTGGCCCAGGCATTAAATGGCCTCGAGGCTCGCCCCCCGACAGTGCCCCTTGTCTCCAGCGTTACGGGAGAGATGGTGGTGGAAGGTGAGAGAGAGAGAGAGAGAGAGAGAGAGAGAGAGAGAGAGAGAGAGAGAGAGAGAGAGAGAGAGAGAGAGAGAGGGGAGAGAGAGAGAGAGAGAGAGAGAGAGAGAGAGAGAGAGAGAGAGAGAGAGAGAGAGAGAGAGCAATTTTTGTCTGATTTTATTTTTGTTTCGCAAAACCCTTTCAATCTTCAAGCTTGGTAGGTATATGTATACCTACGCTAATATATATTAGCTTAATAATTCCAAATAAATTATTGGGTACGACACGTGCAAATTGTCTGGTCTATATCTGCAGATTCGCTGGAGAGAACTGCTTCAAATTGTGTGTGTGTGTGGGGAGGGGGGTGTATCATGGTAGGAGATGGGGGCGGAGGAGGGGGAGGAGAGAGAGCACGCGTATGCCGCTCGGAGACATATTTTGTTAAATATTGTGACAGCTCCTGGAGTGGACTACTGGGTGGACAATCTCCGTAAACCGGTGTTGTTTCACCAGGCCGTGATGAGGTCACGGGACACCAAGCAAGCCCCTCTGTATCTGGAGATTGGGCCAAAGCCTGTGCTGAGAGCTCACCTGCCAGACATCTTCCCCAAGGTAATGAGGGGGAGTTTCTCATGAATGTCTATCATTATAAATCAAGTAGTTCCCAGGAAGGCGCTCCCTGTGTAATATCCATGTTCAAAACACCACCTCTTCCTACATTCTATGCCTGTCTGTCTGTCTGTCTCTCATGGCTATAAACTGTTCCCAGGAGGATGTAACCTGCGTGATGTCTATGTCCAAGGCACAAGAGTACCGTCTGTTCCCACAATCTGTATGTGTCTGTCTGTTTGTCTGTCTGTCTCTCATGACTATCTATGCCCTGTTCCCAGGAGGATGTTCCCTGCGTGATGTCCATGTCCAAGGCATCAGAGTACCGTCTGTTTCCACAATCTGTATGTGTCTGTCTGTCGGTCTGTCTGTCTCTCATGACTATCTATGCCCTGTTCCCAGGAGGATGTTCCCTGCGTCATGTCCATGTCCAAGGCATCAGAGTACCGTCTGTTTCCACAATCTGTATGTGTCTGTCTATCTGTCTGTCTGTCTGTCTGTTTGTCTGTCTGTCTGTCATGACTATCTATACACTGTCCCCAGGAGGATGTTCCCAGCGTGATGTCCATGTCCAAGGCACCAGAGTACCGTCTGTTCCCACAATCTGTATGTGTCTGTCTGTCTGTCTGTCTGTCTGTCTGTCTGTCTCTCATGACTATCTATGCCCTGTTCCCAGGAGGATGTTCCCTGCGTGATGTCCATGTCCAAGGCACCAGAGTACCGTCTGTTCCTGCAGTCCCTGGTGTCCCTCTACGGACACGGTGCCCAAATCGCCTGGAAGAACCTGCCCACATTGGGAACCAGGGTCACCGACCTGCCCAGGTAGGCTATCATCATAGCTTGGAGTCACACAGAGAGAGAGAGAGAGAGAGAGAGAGAGAGAGAGAGAGAGAGAGAGAGAGAGAGAGAGAGAGAGAGAGAGAGAGAGAGAGAGAGAGAGACAGAGACAGAGACAGAGAGAGAGACAGAGAGAGATAGCTCATTTCTCGGATAAGGATCATGATTATTTTAGGACAAACAGGGGTCTACACCGGGCCCCCGATAGCATTTCAAGAACTTCCACATTCCTCTGATCCCGTGTCTGCGTTGTATAAATTCACATCCTAAGAAGCAAAGAAGGTGACCGTGGGCACTGTGTCTGACCATTCCAGGTATGTGTTCGACAAGAAGAAGAACCTGTCCAACACGGAGACGGGCGCCATGATTCTGAGCGGCGTGGATGAGAGAATGAAGAACCACCCCTTCGCCTTCCCCCTGCAGAACAACAGGGGCTTCAAACTGATCATCACCCCTCTGGGGCTGAAGTCTGTCTACGACCACGTAAAAGCTGGTAACTAAAATAGTAATTACTGTCTGGTTCTGGTTCTGGTACGTCGAAGGAGCATATGAAGGCTCGACGGAACTGGCAGAGCGCACTGAAAATTAAAATATAAAACCTTTTTTGTTCTTTTTTTTCAATAAAGAAATGTGTCCTTGTTTTACTGTCTGGTAGTGTTGGCAGCTTTTTAAGAGTTGACCATATGCCTTTTCACAGAATCCAGGCTGGACCAATCCGGCTAGCGCAACGCTCACCGGGGACGAACCCCGACCGGCACAGCTCCTGTCCATTTACCACTACTTTGACCTATGACCCCTATAATTCCCTATTTTAATCTTTAGTTGGAGCAGGCCCCGAAGGCTGGGGCTGATGGTGCTGCGCTGGCGGGGCCATTATAGAAGATGAAACATGGACTGCAGTACCTTGTGGAGATCAACGTAAACAGGGTGGGTGAAGAAAACAAGGTGCCTGTGAAAGGGAAAACTCCAACGTTACGTGCCTTAGGCACTGAGTCATGAAGTGAAGACAGCAAACAAGGTACCTGTGAAAGGGAAAACTCCAACGTTCCGTGCCTTAGGCACTTAGTCATGAAGTGAAGACAGCAAACACAGGTACCTGTGAAAGGGAAAAACTCCAACGTTACGTGCCTTAGGCACTGAGTCATGAAGTGAAGACAGCAAACAAGGTACATGTGGAAGGGAAAACTCCAACGTTTCGTGCCTTAGGCACTTAGTCATGAAGTGAAGACAGAAAACAAGGTGCCTGTGAAAGGGAAAACTCCAACGTTACGTGCCTTAGGCACTTAGTCATGAAGTGAAGACAGAAAACAAGGTACATGTGAAAGGGAAAACTCCAACGTTACGTGCCTTAGGCACTTAGTCATGAAGTGAAGACAGAAAACAAGGTACATGTGAAAGGGAAAACTCCAACGTTACGTGCCTTAGGCACTGAGTCATGAAGTGAAGACAGAAAACAAGGTATATTCTACTGTGAAAGGGAAAACTCCAACGTTACGTGCCTTAGGCACTGAGTCATGAAGTGAAGACAGAAAACAAGGTACATTCTACCTGTGAAAGGGAAAACTCCAACGTTACGTGCCTTAGGCACTTAGTCATGAAGTGAAGACAGCAAACAAGGTACCTGTGAAAGGGAAAACTCCAACGTTTCGTGCCTTAGGCACTTAGTCATGAAGTGAAGACAGAAAACAAGGTATATTCACCTGTGAAAGGGAAAACTCCAACGTTACGTGCCTCAGGCACTTAGTCATGAAGTGAAGACAGCAAACAAGGTACCTGTGAAAGGGAAAACTCCAACGTTTCGTGCCTTAGGCACTTAGTCATGAAGTGAAGACAGCAAACAAGGTACCTGTGAAAGGGAAAACTCCAACGTTTCGTGCCTTAGGCACTTAGTCATGAAGTGAAGACAGCAAACAAGGTACCTGTGAAAGGGAAAACTCCAACGTTTCGTGCCTTAGGCACTTAGTCATGAAGTGAAGACAGCAAACAAGGTACCTGTGAAAGGGAAAACTCCAACGTTACGTGCCTTAGGCACTTAGTCATGAAGTGAAGACAGAAAACAAGGTACCTGTGAAAGGGAAAACTCCAACGTTACGTGCTTTAGGCACTTAGTCATGAAGTGAAGACAGAAAACAAGGTACCTGTAAAAGGGAAAACTCCAACGTTACGTGCCTTTAGGCACTTAGTCATGAAGTGAAGACAGCAAACAAAGCTGACAGGTTGTAGATTTTTTTTTCTTGTAAGCATAGTTCACAATCAGTCCAAAGGTCAGTGGGAGAGAAATAGTGTGAGTAGTGGAACAATAGTGTGATTACAGTTCATGAGGGTTAACTGAGCAAAAGGGTACAGGGGCAACAAGTGAGGTGGGGGGATGGGGGGGGGGGGAATGGGGGTCATTTAACTGTCATTCTCTTAACGATTTTAATGAGAGGAGCAAGAACCGCCCCTTTGCCTCCCACCCTGCAGAACAGCATACCGTCGAACCTCAGTATGCGACCACCCTACAGACCGGCCAACATTGTCCGTACTTGCGAGGTGGTCGCTATACTGGAGACTCTTTAAGTAATAAATCAGAAGAGAGGAGACTGAGTAAAACTGTCCGGATTACTGAGGTGTCCGCATTTTTAAAAAACACACCAATCACTTAAACACAGAAACCATTGAAGATTGTCTTTCATGTTGAGGATACTGGTAGAACACATAGCAATGGACATCAATATGCCCTAAGTAGAACACATAACAATGGACATCAATATGCCCTGAGTAGAACACATAACAATGGACATCAATATGCCCTGAGTAGAACACATAACAATGGACATCAATATGCCCTAAGTAGAACACATAACAATGGACATCAATATGCCCTGAGTAGAACACATAGCAATGGACATCAATATGCCCTAAGTAGAACACATAACAATGGACATAAATATGCCCTGAGTAGAACACATCACAATGGACATAAATATGCCCTGAGTAGAACACATAACAATGGACATAAATATGCCCTGAGTAGAACACATAACAATGGACATAAAAATGCCCTGAGTAGAACACATAACAATGGACATAAATATGCCCTGAGTAGAACACATCACAATGGACATCAATATGCCCTGAGTAGAACACATAACAATGGACATAAATATGCCCTGAGTAGAACACATCACAATGGACATAAATATGCCCTGAGTAGAACACATAACAATGGACATAAATATGCCCTGAGTAGAACACATAACAATGGACATAAATATGCCCTGAGTAGAACACATCACAATGGACATCAACATGCCCTGAGTAGAACACATAACAATGGACATCAATATGCCCTGAGTAGAACACATAACAATGGACATCAATATGCCCTGAGTAGAACACATAACAATGGACATAAATATGCCCTGAGTAGAACACATAACAATGGACATAAATATGCCCTGAGTAGAACACATAACAATGGACATAAATATGCCCTGAGTAGAACACATCACAATGGACATCAATATGCCCTGAGTAGAACACATAACAATGGACATAAATATGCCCTGAGTAGAACACATCACAATGGACATCAACATGCCCTGAGTAGAACACATCACAATGGACATCAACATGCCCTGAGTAGAACACATAACAATGGACATAAATATGCCCTGAGTAGAACACATAACAATGGACATCAATATGCCCTGAGTAGAACACATAACAATGGACATAAATATGCCCTGAGTAGAACACATAACAATGGACATAAATATGCCCTGAGTAGAACACATAACAATGGACATAAATATGCCCTGAGTAGAACACATCACAATGGACATAAATATGCCCTGAGTAGAACACATCACAATGGACATAAATATGCCCTGAGTAGAACACATCACAATGGACATCAACATGCCCTGAGTAGAACACATCACAATGGACATAAATATGCCCTGAGTAGAACACATAACAATGGACATAAATATGCCCTGAGTAGAACACATCACAATGGACATCAACATGCCCTGAGTAGAACACATAACAATGGACATAAATATGCCCTGAGTAGAACACATAACAATGGACATAAATATGCCCTGAGTAGAACACATAACAATGGACATAAATATGCCCTGAGTAGAACACATAACAATGGACATAAATATGCCCTGAGTAGAACACATCACAATGGACATAAATATGCCCTGAGTAGAACACATAACAATGGACATAAAAATGCCCTGAGTAGAACACATAACAATGGACATCAAATATGCCCTGAGTAGAACACATCACAATGGACATAAATATGCCCTGAGTAGAACACATCACAATGGACATAAATATGCCCTGAGTAGAACACATAACAATGGACATCAATATGCCCTGAGTAGAACACATAACAATGGACATAAAAATGCCCTGAGTAGAACACATCACAATGGACATCAACATGCCCTGAGTAGAACACATAACAATGGACATCAACATGCCCTGAGTAGAACACATCACAATGGACATCAATATGCCCTGAGTAGAACACATAACAATGGACATAAAAATGCCCTGAGTAGAACACATCACAATGGACATAAATATGCCCTGAGTAGAACACATAACAATGGACATAAATATGCCCTGAGTAGAACACATCACAATGGACATCAACATGCCCTGAGTAGAACACATAACAATGGACATCAATATGCCCTGAGTAGAACACATCACAATGGACATAAAAATGCCCTGAGTAGAACACATCACAATGGACATCAACATGCCCTGAGTAGAACACATCACAATGGACATCAACATGCCCTGAGTAGAACACATCACAATGGACATCAATATGCCCTGAGTAGAACACATAACAATGGACATAAATATGCCCTGAGTAGAACACATCACAATGGACATAAATATGCCCTGAGTAGAACACATAACAATGGACATAAATATGCCCTGAGTAGAACACATCACAATGGACATCAACATGCCCTGAGTAGAACACATCACAATGGACATCAATATGCCCTGAGTAGAACACATAACAATGGACATCAACATGCCCTGAGTAGAACACATCACAATGGACATAAATATGCCCTGAGTAGAACACATAACAATGGACATCAATATGCCCTGAGTAGAACACATAACAATGGACATCAACATGCCCTGAGTAGAACACATCACAATGGACATCAATATGCCCTGAGTAGAACACATAACAATGGACATAAATATGCCCTGAGTAGAACACATAACAATGGACATCAACATGCCCTGAGTAGAACACATCACAATGGACATAAATATGCCCTGAGTAGAACACATAACAATGGACATCAATATGCCCTGAGTAGAACACATAACAATGGACATCAACATGCCCTGAGTAGAACACATAACAATGGACATAAATATGCCCTGAGTAGAACACATAACAATGGACATAAATATGCCCTGAGTAGAACACATAACAATGGACATAAATATGCCCTAAGTAGAACACATAACAATGGACATCAACATGCCCTGAGTAGAACACATAACAATAGACATAAATATGCCCTGAGTAGATCACATAACAATGGACATCAACATGCCCTGAGTAGAACACATCACAATGGACATCAACATGCCCTGAGTAGAACACATAACAATGGACATAAATATGCCCTGAGTAGAACACATAACAATGGACATAAATATGCCCTGAGTAGAACACATAACAATGGACATAAATATGCCCTGAGTAGAACACATCACAATGGACATAAATATGCCCTGAGTAGAACACATAACAATGGACATAAATATGCCCTGAGTAGAACACATAACAATGGACATAAATATGCCCTGAGTAGAACACATAACAATGGACATCAACATGCCCTGAGTAGAACACATAACAATGGACATAAATATGCCCTGAGTAGAACACATAACAATGGACATAAATATGCCCTGAGTAGAACACATAACAATGGACATAAAAATGCCCTGAGTAGAACACATAACAATGGACATCAACATGCCCTGAGTAGAACACATCACAATGGACATCAACATGCCCTGAGTAGAACACATCACAATGGACATCAACATGCCCTGAGTAGAACACATAACAATGGACATCAATATGCCCTGAGTAGAACACATCACAATGGACATCAATATGCCCTGAGTAGAACACATCACAATGGACATCAACATGCCCTGAGTAGAACACATCACAATGGACATCAACATGCCCTGAGTAGAACACATCACAATGGACATCAATATGCCCTGAGTAGAACACATCACAATGGACATCAACATGCCCTGAGTAGAACACATCACAATGGACATAAATATGCCCTGAGTAGAACACATAACAATGGACATAAAAATGCCCTGAGTAGAACACATAACAATGGACATCAATATGCCCTGAGTAGAACACATCACAATGGACATCAACATGCCCTGAGTAGAACACATCACAATGGACATCAACATGCCCTGAGTAGAACACATCACAATGGACATAAAAATGCCCTGAGTAGAACACATCACAATGGACATCAACATGCCCTGAGTAGAACACATAACAATGGACATAAATATGCCCTGAGTAGAACACATCACAATGGACATAAATATGCCCTGAGTAGAACACATAACAATGGACATCAACATGCCCTGAGTAGAACACATCACAATGGACATCAACATGCCCTGAGTAGAACACATAACAATGGACATCAACATGCCCTGAGTAGAACACATCACAATGGACATCAACATGCCCTGAGTAGAACACATCACAATGGACATCAATATGCCCTGAGTAGAACACATCACAATGGACATCAACATGCCCTGAGTAGAACACATCACAATGGACATCAACATGCCCTGAGTAGAACACATCACAATGGACATAAATATGCCCTGAGTAGAACACATCACAATGGACATCAACATGCCCTGAGTAGAACACATCACAATGGACATAAATATGCCCTGAGTAGAACACATCACAATGGACATCAACATGCCCTGAGTAGAACACATCACAATGGACATCAACATGCCCTGAGTAGAACACATCACAATGGACATAAATATGCCCTGAGTAGAACACATCACAATGGACATCAACATGCCCTGAGTAGAACACATAACAATGGACATAAATATGCCCTGAGTAGAACACATCACAATGGACATAAATATGCCCTGAGTAGAACACATAACAATGGACATCAACATGCCCTGAGTAGAACACATCACAATGGACATCAACATGCCCTGAGTAGAACACATAACAATGGACATCAACATG
>CM065702.1:3542751-3555251 GCA_017654935.2 Phymorhynchus buccinoides
AGTAACATGAGAGCTGTACATTAGCATCCCCCGAAGACGGAGTATGGCTGCCTACATGGCGGGGTAATACAAAAACCGGTCACACACGTAGGCCCTAATGTTCTCACCGACAAGTTAAAGGTTTACGTCCTCTCGGCCGAAGGCCATATGGGACATTGCTGTTACGTTAAATGTTCTCATCCATAGTTGATGCATTTGTACCATAGTGTTCAAAGTTGGGATGATCCCTGGAGTCTTTTAGCCAGGGTACGTCAACAACAACAACAACATAAGTGTTTCTCGTCCACAGGGACAAAAATGAAGAACACTTTTTGTTTTACTCACATGAATATTTCTCCCTCATCCCGTGGTCTTCTTCAGCATTCTGAGGCGTGCATGCTGTTGGCAGGAAGATTTGGCTGTGGTGGGTAGATTTCACTCGAGATTCGTACAATACATGGTTGTATACAGCCATGGAAAACCATGGTGCAGTTGTGTCTCTTGTGGAAAACCTAGGACTCTCAAACAGAGGGACCTTGGCATCGGCTCTGGTGCTGCAGCCAAAGGGATGTATTAGCCTTTGGGGACCTTCCACAATACAACCAGTGCTTATTCAATGCTTGTGCATTATTAGACCTAATTCTCCAGATTTTGTTTTTGGCATTCTATGAAATTTACATCAACCTAATCACCCGTTGTACCCCCCCCCCCCCCCCACTTTATTGTCATTTTCTCTGTGCTGCACCTGTTGGGACTCGTTGGCCCTAAGGACGCTGCCCCAAGCAGATCATCTGAAGCGCTCTTAACTGGAGGAATGGGAATGTATCGTGACCAACCCACCCTCCACATTAACCACTTTCATCGCAGGTTGTTTTTGTTTTCTTGTTCGGAACAGTTTCTTCCTCTACTGTCTTTGGGTCTAGGGTTTGGGTTAGGGTTAGATTAAATAACTACATGACATACACACTTAGACAAAGGGTGAAAGCTCTGTTTCTAACTAACTCCCCTCCACCAAAGCTGATTACGATACCAATCATCTAGCAATGCGTGGATCAGAGACAAAGTGGGACAAACAAAGCATCATTCTCAAAAAAGAGTGTGCCAAGTTCGCCTTTATGACCCTTCACCCACACAGTACACATCAACAATGGTGGAGAGGACAACATACAAACAAATCAACATCTATCCAAGAGTGGCATAGCCTTCTAACCTTGAATACGTTACACATAAACAACACGCAATGCAGAACAAACTGGTAAGCCTCGAAAGGAATTTTGGTTTAATCAAAGAATGAAATAGTGAGGCCAAGAGAGGAGATAACGAAATTGAGGCTCCCTCCCTTTGTTCACTTTCCTTGCATGACATACACTTTGTTATCTAGTTCAGCTTGTTTTACGTTGTTCAGCTTCTGGTGACCTCAGGTAAAATCTACACCTGCAACACCATCGTGGATCAAGACACCCCGCCCATCAGCTCCCTCATCATCATCATCACCCCCCCCCCCCCCCCCCCCCCCCCCGCACCTCCGTCGCCTCCTACTTTTTCCTTTGACTCTATAAAGCCGTGTACACACATAAGCGGATATTCCATGCGGAAACCCGTGCGCAATCCATTAATAAGTGAAGCAAAGAAGGGAAAAGATTTGCGCACGTGTCCGAATTTATCCTGTATGCGTAAACTTGTATCCTTCTTTCTTCCACTTATTTAGGGTTTTCCGTACGGAAATTACGCGTCTAATGTCAATCCAGCCTAAATGTACGGGTTTTAATTAACCGTCGTACTGTCTTTCAGATTCTGGTGACGTCAGATGAGATCTACACCAACCAAATCACCATCGTAGACGCGGACACCCCCATCCCTCTGTTCCGCTCCAACGCAGTCAGCCGTGACAAGGCCGCCATCTTGCTTTCCACCCAGTCCTCCGCCCTCGTGCAGCCAATGGCCGTGCTGCATGACGTCACTTCCTCTTCCGCCCTCGTCACTTCCGACAAGGAGGGCAAAGCGGAGGAGATGACCCACCTGAGCGTGCAAGCTTTTGCTTTGCAGACTGCCGCTTTGCTGAGACTGAAGGTAGGTTTGAGGGACATTTGAGATTGAGAGAGAGTGGAAGAGAGAGAGAGAGAGAGAGAGAGAGAGAGAGAGAGAGAGAGAGAGAGAGAGAGAGAGAGAGAGAGAGAGAGAGAGAGAGAGAGAAAGAGAGAGAGAGAATAATAATAATATAATAATAATTAGCATTTATAGCGCCTAATCTTAAAAAACCAGCAAGCAATATAAATACATAAACAACAAAACTATATTATGCACACATGCGCGCACGCACGCACGCACGCACGCACGCACGCAACACAGTTTTAAAAGTTTACAAGACACAAGATGTAGATTGTCTACCACCTTCTAGGGGAAGACGGGGTAAAAAGCGCATGGGCGGGTAAGAAGCCCACCCCAATTATCTCATGAAATGAAGCAAAGTCTCATTTTGCCCATGAGACGAGCGTTAATGTCTAGCATTCGTCTCATGGGCAAATTTGACTGACATTTTCTTTATTTCATGAGATAATTGGGGTGGGCTTCTTATCCGCCCATGCGCTTTTTACCCCGTCTTCCCCTATATGCAACTTAATATGATCGAGTGGCTCTGTCGTCTCGCGCGCTGAATTGTGGGACCATGTTTTTTTTAATTTTTAAGATGCGTTATTTTTACCTTGGTGATGTTTTTGTAGGCCTATTCGTATTTATTTTTTATAACAGATGCACTACGAACGCCTGGACCCACGAAGCACGGGCAATAAAGCCAACGGCTACACCGTCTTCGCCTTAGAATCTCTAGGCACCCCTACCCCCTCACCCACTACAACCACCAACACCACCATCCCTAACAACAACAGCAACAACAACGCCATCACCAAGAACAACGACAACAACAAGAAGAACAAGAACGGCAGGAAAGGGAGCAGTGAGACTGTTGGGCGTGCTGGACCCCTGGTGGCCTGCTACCCCGTTCCCATGGGGACGCATGTTGTGGTGCCCTCTAGCGTCACGGTCAGCAGTGACCTCATGCCGGGATACCAGATGGGCGATCTGGCCAAGCTGGTGCTGCTGTTTGAGATACAGAAGAGGGTTAGTAGACATGTTAGACATCATCGACTAGCGTATCCACAGCACACGAATTCCCCACATTCCTCTTCTTCTTCTTCTTCTTCTTGTTCTTCTTCTTCTTCTTCTTGTTGTTCTTGTTCTTGTTCTTCTTGTTCTTCTTCTTCTTGTTCTTCTTCTTCTTCTTCTTCTTCTTCTTCTTTCTTCTTGTTCTTCTTCTTCTTTATCTTCACTTCTTCTTCTTCTTCTTCTTCTTCTTCTTCTTCTTCTTTTGGATTCTTCTTCTCTTCTTCTTCTTCTTCGTCTTCTTCGTTTTCTTCTTCTTCTTCAAATATCTTCTTCTTCTTCTTCTTCTTCTTCAGTGACTTCTTCTTCTTCTTCTTTAACTTCTTCTTCTTTTCTTCTTCTTCTTCTTCTTCTTCTTCTTCTTCTGCCAGCACTTAACTTCTTCTTCTTTAACTTCTTCTTCTTCTTCTTCTTCTTCTTCTTCTTCGTCTTCTTCTTCTTCTTCTTCTTCTTCTTCTTCTTCTTCTTCTTCTTCTTTAACTACCAGCTTCTTCTTCTTCTTCTTCAACCACAACAGTTAACTACTTCTTCTTCTTCTTCTCAACCACAACAGTCTTCTTCTTCTTTAACTCCTTCTCCTTCTTCGTTTTCTTCTTCTTCTTCTTCTTCTTCTTCTTCTTTAACTTCTTCTTCTCAACTTCTTCTTCTTCTTCTTCTTCCAGTTTTCTTCTTTTTCTTCTTAACTCTTCTTCTTCTTCTTCTTTAACTTCTTCTTCTTCTTCTTCTTCTTCTTAACTTCTTCTTTTTCTTCTTCTACCAGCACTTAACTTCTTGTTCTTCTTGTTCACACCAAACCAACTCAACCACAACAGTTCTTCTTCTTCTTCCAGCACTTCTTCTTCTTCTTCTTCTTCTACCAGCTTCTTCTTCTTCTTCTTCTTCTTCTTCTTCTTCTTCTTCTTCTTCTTCCAGCACTTCACACTTCTTAACTACTTCTTCTTCTTCAACCCCAACAGTTAACTTCTTCTTCTTCTTCTTCTTCTTCTTCTTCTTCTTCTTCTTCTTCTTCTTCTTCTTCTTCTTCTTCTTCTTCTTCTTCTTCTTCTTTACCATCACATTCACTTCGTGTAGCGCGTTCGCTTCGTGTCAAGTAAACCCGAGTTCGAACCTGGAAACCAACTACATGGGATTTTTTCTCTCACTTTGCACTAGGCCGTTAACTACCAGCACGGTCTGAACGTGGAGTCTTTCGGATGAGACGATAAACCGAGGTCCTGTGTGCCCATGCACTTAGCACAGGTTAAACCCAGTGGCAGCAACGAAAAAGTTGTCATTTTGGTCAAAATGTACCCCCCCCACTCCCTTTCTCATCAGTCTAACAAATATCGCATGCCAAAACCAAAACAAACGTGGCGCGCCTCTGGCTGCGACGCCAACTCTCCAGTTGGGAGCAACCCGAAACCAACTCAACAGAGGCGCCTCAGTGATTATAATGTACCCAATTAACCTAATAACTAATAGCACTTGACACACCAAACCAACTCAACCCCAACAGTTAACTACCAGCACTTAACACACCAAACCAACTCAACCCCAGCAGTTAACTACCAGCACTTAACACACCAAACCAACTCAACCACAGCAGTTAACTACCAGCACTTAACACACCAAACCAATTCAACCACAACAGTTAACTACCAGCACTTAACACACCAAACCAACTCAACCCCAACAGTTAACTACCAGCACTTAACACACCAAACCAACTCAACCCCAAGAGTTAACTACCAGCAGTTAAAGGCACAGCTGGGATATAAAAGGATCGAGTCGATCCGCGTTGCGTCATTCTGCCTCCCGCCTCGCGTGTCACAACTCTTTATCCCTACCCTTTTATCTGTAGCGCGAGGCAGCAAGTGTCGGACTATCGTTACCCGATTCAATAGATCAGGTGTTAACACACGAAACCAACTCAACCACTTAACTACCAGCACTTAACAGGTGAAACCAACTCAACCACTTAGCTACCAGCACTTAACACGCGAAACCAACTCAACCACTCTCTCCTCACTTCAGGTGGAGACGCCCAAAGTGACCATCCTCACTACCAACGCCACTCGGCCCTACGCCGGTGTGCTGCAAAGCATGCTGGGTAGCCGGAAGTGCGGCAAGGTCAGTCACGTGGTACAGATGATGGCGGCTGAGCAGCTGTGGAGAAAAGCGGGACAACAACAGCAGCAACAAGAAAACAACAACAACAACACTACCAACAACAACAACAGCAGCAACACCACTAATGGTTCGCCTCCGTTGAATGAGACTCTCATCTCGCTGGTTCGTCTGGACGCTAACCTCGTCACGTGCCTCACTTCCAGGTAAGCTAGATCAGATGTTGAAGCAACCATTGTTTCACAAGTTGTCACGGTATGTTTGTGTGTGCTGTATCATGAACAGCTATGTGCATTTTTTTCAAAAACAAATCAACACCTTAGTGTTCTTCACACAGCAATAAAAATAGATAATGAAGGTTCCTTAGAAATGAAAAGAAACAAGGCTAAGGTCAGCGAAGTTATAGTTGTGTCCTTGGACTCCTCAAACTAAAACAACCGAAGATCATTGAAGCGATTCTGTCCAACGGTTCACGAGATATAGCCCTGGTAGACATACATCCAGAATGACAGATTAAAAGCAAACACACAAACAAAAAGAGAGACGATCATGTATTCCTTTGTTGTCTCCCCGTGGGGATACCGGGGGGGTGTCTTTCATAAACATAGTTCCCCCACCTTCTGGGAGTTCTGTGCTTGTAACTTCCTCTAATCTGCCACTCTCTTTGACTGCCTTTTTCCTTTGCTTTCTGTCATCTACTATCTTTCTGACGTATTGGCCCATTCTCCTGCCTTTTTTCAAACAAATCTTACAAATAATGTTTCTCCTTTGAGCTCCTCCGAAATCGGAATGTGTCGGCTGTACGCAGCGGGGAGACCAGTGAAAACTGAAAACCGGACACATATGTACCTTACCCATTATGGCTATATGGCCTGGGAACGCAGAAGAAGAAGGAGAAGAAGCATTCCTTTGATGGCAGTGGTAGGCCAATGGACAAAACGTAATCCACATTGATTCCAGCATTCAGGGACGGTATTCATGTCGAGATAGCATGAGACTTAGCATGATGCTAACTTAGAAGCTCTTCCAATGTCCTATAGGATTTAATAGGACTTTTGGAAGAGCTTCTAAGTTAGCATCATGCTAAGTCTCATGCTATCTCGACATGAATACCGTCCCAGATCATTAGCACCCTAATTGTCCACACACTTCAAGATGGGGGAGCAAGAACACAAAGTCACCGTTGAACGTGATCAGTAGAGTGATGTGTTATTTAACAGAAAAGAAGGTGATGATGATGATGATGATGATGACGATGATGGTGACGATGGTGATCGTGATGATCATAATGATGATGATGACGACGACGACGACGACGACGATGATGATGTTGAATAGGAGGATGAGGAGGATGACGATGGTGATCATGAAAATAATGATGATGATAATGATGACGACGACGATGTTGATGATGATGATGATGATGACGACGACGATGATGATGCTGTTGATGATGATGATGATGATGGTGATGATGATGATGATGATTGTGCAGCTGGCAGAACACCCACACCCTGATCACGTGTAGCAGTCTGGTGGATTGTGAGGCTCTGTCGTGTGTCTACTGCTTCTGCCCAGACCTCAGGCTGGTTACGTTGGACACACGCCTGCTGTTCCAGCCGGCATCCCTCAAGAACACTGTCCCCGAGGTAAAAGGATGCAATAGCAATCATGCAATAATAATAATAATAATAATAATAATAATAAGAAGAAGAAGAAGAAGAAGAAGAAGAAGAAGAAGAAGAAGAAGAAGAAGAAGAAGAAGAAGAAGAAGAAGAAGAAGAAGAAGAAGATCGAAGAAGATAGAAGAAGAAGAAGAAGAAGAAGAAGAAGAAGAAGAAGAAGAAGAAGAAGAAGAAGAAGAAGAAGAAGAAGAAGAAAAGGAAGAAGAAGAAGAAGAAGACTAGTTAAAAGTCCAGACCTTATTATGGTTACGTTGGACACAAGACTGGTGTTCCAGTGTGCCCTCCCTTGAAGAAATCTGTGTTGGAGGTTTGTAGTCAGCGAGAAAGAAAGAGG
This sequence comes from Phymorhynchus buccinoides, assembly GCA_017654935.2. Taxonomy (NCBI): domain Eukaryota; kingdom Metazoa; phylum Mollusca; class Gastropoda; order Neogastropoda; family Raphitomidae; genus Phymorhynchus; species Phymorhynchus buccinoides. The sequence goes on from CM065702.1 coordinate 3,550,015, forward strand.
AGGGAAGATGGAAGAGACACACACTATTAGGACCGCTACACTGCATACGATTCAATCCAAATGTGATACGATTGGGGCGATGTCTGTGAGTCATGATTCGCGTGACATTCTTCCGTCTACAAAATAACTCTGCTATTTCCGTTCACTATGCTCATGTAAACCCCAATATACACATCACATAAAATGGCTGATACAAAAATACAGACATTTCATCAGATTCATGTACGGGGCACTTTAGATACAGTGAACAGAACTAGTAGGATTTCGTCAGACTCAGTTAGATAGCAGAAGTTCACGTGAATCATGCCTCACAAATGTCACGTTCGGATCGCAGTGAATCAAATCGTATGCTGTGTGGCTGGCCCATATAGGGACACACTGACGGATGAGTTTTTTGCAAGAAACACGTCGAGATCACCAGAAAGACAAGTATTTCAAGGATCGAAACACTCACTTTGCTCTGGTTTCCTAGAAATCAAACCGTCAAAACGACGATTCCTCTTTGGTGGAATTGCCAGAGAGAGAAGCCATTTTGGATGGGGTTGGTGGAGGCCACTCAGAGTGATTGAAGCTTTTTCTTCTTTGTAGTGCAGTAAAAATCAAAGGAGCTATTTCGCTTGTGAACGAAACTCCTTTTAGCAAACTGTAAAAAAGGCTTGTATTGTGGAACTTTCGTGATTTGGTCTAAGCGACACAGGCGGCCATGAGAACAGAGAAGGTACATGCCTTGTCTTTCACTGAAATAATTACTTCCAGCACCTCCGCTAAGGAGGACTCGCCGATTTGACGGTTTTAGTTCTAAGAAACCAGTAAAGTGAGTGTTGCGATCTCTGTAAAGTGTGTTTTCCACGTGATCTCGACGTGTTTCTTGCAAAGACCCATTCGTCAGGGTGCCCCTTTAAGACAGAGAAAGAGAGGCAGAAAAGAGACAATGTGAAGGAGCAAAAGACAGAAAGAATCAATGAAAGGTTTATTCATGCAGGCCTTCGCCCCTCATGGAAAGAGTCTGAGAGAGTGAGTTAGAGAGAGGGAGAGGGAGGAAGAGAGGGACCATTTAATGGTTATACACTATGTTTATGTGTGCTTTGGTTTTAAAATTCTGTTTGAGTAGATTGATAGCAAGTGGTTTTACTTTAGGATGTGGTCCATTTGGTCTCCAAGAGATGGACGAATAGATGAAGGGAAAGGGCACCAGTGGTACACATCAAAGGCCACACGGGCACAATACAGTACAGTCAATAGAAATACAACACAATACGAAACGATACAATACAATACGATGCAGTGCAGAGCAGTACAGTAAGGCATAATACAATGCAATACAATGCAATGCTATATAATGCAATACGATATAATGCAATGCAATACAACGCAATACCATACAATACCATGTAATACCATGCAATACAATGCCATGCACTGCAATACAATACAATACCACACCATACAATACAATGCCATGCAATGCAATATACTGCAACACAACACAATACAATACCATGCAATGCAACTCAATACAACGCGGTACAACGCTCTGTATTCGTGTTGTTACCAGGTGGCCCAGTGGGTGAGGAAACAGGACACCGGGTCCAGCAATGGGCAGACGGGCACCATGGCCACAATGATGTCTGCCCTGCATGCCGACGGACACCAGGACAGCAAGGGTAAGCTGAGCTCCGCTGGTTTAAGTTTAACCACTGCAAGGCATCACTGCCTGAGGCAAACATCATTTCTAGCCTGAGAACATAACATATATTACAGGAGAACCTCCCTTATAAGACCTTAAAAAAGCATCCAAAATGAGGTCTTATAAGCGAGGGGTCTTATAAGGGAGGTAATGTTAATACTGACAAAGAAGGGCAACGTCTCAGAGAAATAGGTCTTATGTGGGAGGGAGTCTTATAACGGGAGGTCTTATAAGGGAGGTTCCACTGTATAACAAATAAAAAGTGCAACCAAAGTCTCCTCTGTCTGAGATTCATTTTCAACAACATCACTGGTTGATCCAAGTTTAATTTTCACCTTGACATCGTGATTGCGTCTTTTGATTACTATCACTGTTAACAAAACTTAATTATTGGCGTATTTTGTGAGGCTCGCGCAGAGCTGATTTTTGGGGACATTTTTGACGTTAACAAATGAAATAGAAATGCCAAGCACAAGTGAAGCGAAGGCGGGAAGAGTGACAAAGAGATGTAACTCAAAAAACGTGGCTTGGATTAAGAAAACGTGGATACAGACACGTTTTAGACTCGGAAATCGGTGTTCCGAGAACACTCAGAATTATTAGGCTTTGACTGGCGTTCTTGATGTCCAGTTCAGAGTATAGTCAAAATTATTAGGCTTTGACTGGCGTTCTCCATGTCCAGTTCAGAGTATAGTCGGAATTCGTCCGGAATGGGTTAACCGTTATTAATGTTAGTAATTCGTCCGAACAAAGCAAAATGGTATTATCTCAAACGGAATAAAAAAGGCTGATAGAATCTTCTGGGGCGAGTTTCACAAAGACTAACATTTCGTCGCACTCGCTCAAATCGGAAAAAAACGGTCTAAGAAACACCCTTCGTTTGCCGATAGTTCGCATGGCGTTTTGCTCTCAGTCGAAAGGTGACAAGCGGCGAACTATCCGGAACTAGTAGGGGGTGAATACGGTTCTTGTTGTTGATTGGTCCATTACAGTTTTTTAAAAATAATATTTTGTTTTGACCAATCAGACAAGAGCTTGTAATATTCTTCCGCAAACGGTTTCTAAAGAGTTTCTTAGGCCCTGTTTGCCGTGAGCGTTATTCACGCGGCGACCGTTATATAGAGAAACTCGCCCCTGACTCTCACCCGAGGGTTGTTTTTTTACACCTTTCACGAATAAGAACTAAAAGCTAATAAGGGAAGGGACCCAAATGTCGGACGGCTTCTATGCCCGGACAGTAGGTTGATTGGGGGTTTTAACGGCGAAGTACTGTGGCCCAGTGATGCCTTCTAATAATGCAGCGATGTGATATAAGTTCATGAGTCAAAAATCATGACTTAGAAATGCTTCTATCAAAAACTGTTAATAATTTTCCACACGCAAGCTTCTAACACTAAATGACGGAAATAGAATTGACTTAATATTGGTTCTATAGAATGCTTTTCTAAACAAAGATACAACAGTGCGGTGATTTAATATATTCTTCATTTCTTGGTACTTCTGGTTGATATCAACCGGTCGTTGATTTGCTTTAAGTTTAATCTTTCCAGGGGTAGGTGTCACTGTCCGGACTTTAGACCCAGGGGGAGCTTAATGTCGGAGAGTTTAGGGTTTTTTTCTTGAAGTAGAATAACCTTTGCTTTTTGTTTAGATTATGAGACTAACAATAACAGGAGTATATTAAATTGTATTGTCTATTCACTGTAGTCCTTGAACTTTGCGTCGCATTATTTATTTTGAAGCTTTTGACATATTTATTTTGCATCAGGACCTTTGGGGCCCTTTCTATGAGTATGCATAGCAGCTGTAGTACTTTTGATACCTCGTTTGCCACGATCCCTGTACTGTTGAAAAGAAAGTTGCCACGTTGAAACAGTTTTATCCTGGAGTGTCCATACATGACCAAACGCGAATGAAATACAATACAATAAAATACGACATGGCAGTACTCAGACGATTTTCGGAGAAAAAAACAACTAGGGGAGAGTACTTTGTGAAAATTCGAGTTGTTTACCTCCATTACTCGGTCAAATATCATAGCAACAATGCAACAATGGCGTCGAAGTTTGAAACCGCAGGATGCCAGTCAGCGACTTGCACACATATTTTTAGAAAAAAAATAAGGGGTGGCCAGTTGCTACAAAGTGATAGAAACTGTGACGTAAAAATATAAATACATCAATTTCAGAATGACGCACTGCGCGTTCTACATGCTGTGTGTCTCCTCAAACACACGAAGCGAGGGCTGTGGATCTACCTGAAGGTAGAGTAACTTCCCCTGTTTGACCGATTGAATTAGGCGAGATCACTCCCACACACCATGAAATTACTCCCCTTAATTAGTTCCGAACAATTCCTATTGAAAGAAAGATCATTGAATTTAAAAAAAGAAGAGTTGCAGAAAAGAAACAAAAAGTCACCGTACTCTTCATTCTCTGTATCCTTCCCCCTCCTCCCTGTTGTTGCTACTGCCAATATTGTCCATAGTATCGTCATTGCAATATTTCATTTTCAGAGGAAGGGGTCATCCTGGATCTGTCTGACCTGTTGCGGTTCAAGAGGTCAGAGGTCAATGACCTGCAGGTGCAGGTCAACAAAGACGAACTCTTCAGAAAGGTCAGTCTGTCTGTCTGTCTGCCTGTCTAGTTGTCTGTCTGTCTGCCTGTTAGTCTATCAGTCTCTTTAGGTCAATTGGTCTCCAGTGGAAACGTTGATGTCTTAGTTTAGCACCTTCTTCGTACTGTTTATATATCGGAGCCTCCCTATTAATGTAAGACCTCCGTTCAAACGTTATCGTGTTCACATAGTCCGATAGATTGTCAGGGCCAAACAGAAAGCTCTGAAGACATTAACCAGTGTTCGCTACACGGCTGGTTAATCATGTCTCCTATGATCACCATAAGCATATCCTGGTGAGGTTTTGTTCCATCTATTTTTGTTTTCTCCCAGTAGTGGGACGTCTTAGCGGTCTGGGTTGCATGTGCGTGGAATACGTGGCGGGGAAAGGGGATGGGATTAACTAACTCATATATGTCCGGAATGAATAGATAACTGTCAATTAGATGCATTTGTTTCAAGGGAAGTAAATCTGTGTTTGTTGTGGGGAAACCAATCGGTGTATAGACTTTTTCTGTATAAAGTCTATATATAAAAAAAGTATGATCTACCACGTCACTTCCCCATGTCTAAACCTGAAGTAAAACCCCGTAATCTTCCTTCATTTCTCCTTTTGTTTATGTATGTTTGGTTTGTGCGTATGGCTGGAGTGATTTGTGATTTTTTAAAAAATAATTCAAAATCGTTGTGATGCGAATGAGTTACTGATCTTCCAGACTATGCATATTCATAAACTGAGCTTTTGCTGCGTCGTTTGTCCTTGCTCAGGACTCGGTCTACATCGTGGTCGGGGGCCTTAGCGGTCTGGGCTGGATCTGCGTGGAGTACATGGCGGAGAAAGGGGCAGGCCACGTGGCCATCTTCAACCGGCGGTCGCCTTCCCAGGAACAACGATCCAACATGCAGAACCTCTCCGCCCGCCATAACTGTCACG
>CM065702.1:3557751-3567751 GCA_017654935.2 Phymorhynchus buccinoides
ACAATTTCCTTATTCTTTCTAGGTTCGAGGTGCATGTGACCTGCACCAGCTAGATGAATAGCTGGACTACTTCTTGCTTCATTCTCTCCTCAGTCACCTCAGTGCTGGGCAATACCCTAAACTACCGAAAGTAACATACCTCTTTCAGGTGAGAGGTGCCTGGAACCTGCATCAACTGACCCTAGGCGAGGACCTGGACTACTTCCTCCTCCACTCCTCAGTGGCCTCGGTGGTGGGCAGTACCCTACACTACTGAACGTAACATACCTAAAATATATATCTCTTTCATGTGAGAGGTGCCTGGAACATGCACCAGCTAACCCTAGGCGAGGACCTGGACTACTTCCTCCTCCACTCCTCCGTGGGCAGTACCCTACGGAACGCAACATACCTAAAAGATCTCTCTCTTTCAGGTGAGAGGTGCCTGGAACCTGCACCAGCTGACCCTAGGTGAGGACATGGACTACTTCATCCTTCACTCTTCCGTGGCCTCGGTGGTGGGTAACAGCGGCCAGAGCAACTACTGCGCGGGCAATGCCTTCCTGGACGGTCTGGCCCACCTGAGGCGCCAGCGTGGGCTCAGTGCCCAGACCATCAACTGGGGAGCCCTGGACACCGGCCTCCTGGAGGACAACCACATGGCCAGGCAGATCCTGGAGAGTCAGGGATTCCTCTTCATGTCGCCTGAGGAGGTGAGGGAGAGGGAGAGAGGGGAGAGAGAGAGAGAGAGAGAGAGAGAGAGAGAGAGAGAGAGAGAGAGAGAGAGAGAGAGAGAGAGAGAGAGAGAGAGAGAGATGAAGAGGGGGGAACACTAGTCTGCTGGACTAACGACATGGCCAGATCCTGGAGAGTCAGGGCTTCCTCTTCATGTCGCTTGAGGAGGTGAGAGAGAGAAAGGGAGAGGGACACAGAGAGAGAGAGGAAGAGGGGGGGGGGGGACACTAGTCTGCTGGACTAACGACATGGCCAGATCCTGGAGAGTCAGGGCTTCCTTCATGTCGCATGAGGAGGTGAGTGAGAGAAAGGGAGGAGAGAGAGAGAGAGAGAGAGAGAGAGAGAGAGAGAGAGAGAGAGAGAGAGAGAGAGAGAGAGAGAGAGAGAGAGAGGAGGGGGGGACACTAGTCTACTGGACTAACAACATGGCCAGGTAGATCTTGGAGAGACAGGAGTTCCTCTTCATGTCGCATGAGGAGGTGAGGGGGAGAAAGGGAGAGAGAGAGAGAGAGAGAGAGAGAGAGAGAGAGAGAGAGAGAGAGAGAGAGAGAGAGAGAGAGAGGAGAGAGAGAGAGAGAGAGAAGAAAGACAGAGAGAGAGAGAGAGAGAGAGAGAGAGAGAGAGAGAGAGAGAGAGAGAGAGAGAAAGGGGGGGGGGGGGCACTGGTCTACTGGACTAACAACATGACGAGGTAGATCCTGATCCTGGGGAGTCAGGGTATTCTTCTTATGTATCCTTTGACATTTCGGACCCGAGCGTCCCCCGTAGATAGATCATGAAAGTGGCTGCCCACGTGGCGGGGTAATCAAAAACGGTCACACGCATAATGTTGGGATGACCCCTGGTGTCTTTTAGCTAGGGTACATCAACAACAACAACAGACAACAACAGACCCGAACGGATTTATTCTTGCATTTGCTTTGTTCATGACCCAAATTGGACCTTGACCTGATTAAACTGAACTTGACCTGATTAAAGTGACATTGACCTGATTGAATTGACATTGACCTGATTGAATTGACCTTGACCTGATTAAATTCACCTTGTTCCGGTGCTGACTTCGATGCCTTTTTAACCTTGTTACGTGTCGTTGTCCAGACACTAAAAGAACCCATGTTAACAATAACAACTTAATAATCTCAAGCAGAAAAAGGCTTACTTGAAATGCATCTGTCAGAAATCAGTTTCCAGCTTTGAAAACACTTTGCTAAGCCAAACAAGCACTCCTTACACTTTTAATTTTAACCACGAACCTCGACTCTCACCCTTGCCCTTTGACCTTTCAGATCCGAACGGCCTTGACCCCGCTGCTGATGTTGAACTGGCCGCAGAGCAGCCCCCTGAAGTTCGACAGAGAAGTGCTGAGTCAGCGGCTGAGCAGAGAGAGCATCCTGCCTCTGAGGAACCGGCTGAAGAAGATTCTGGTTAATACTGAATACCAGGCTGAAATTGAAGAGGATCTACTACATGAGGTAAACATTGTCTCTGTCTCTTCCTCTCTGTGTGTCTTTGTTTTTCTCTGGTGCTTGTCCAGTAACAAAAATCGACTTAAAAACATAACGGGCAACACCCACTACCAGATTAATAAATCTTTAATTTAATTTAATTTAATATATTTTCATATCGATGGTGATTTTAGATGACAGGCGAAAACTTAACAAATTATTTTTTTAAAGACCCATAATCATACTTCAACCGGAAATGTACAATAGGCACGGACAGCATAGCAATATGAATTTATGTGATTGAAGAGTATCCACTACGTGGGGTAAACAGTGTGGCTGTCTTTCTCTCTCTGTCTCTTTATCTCTGTATCTCATTCCCTCTCTCAAACACACACACACGCACACGCGCGCACGCGCACGCACACACACACACACACACACACACACACACACACACACACACACACACACACACATACACACACACACACGCACGCACGCACGCACACGCACACACACACACATGGCCATCACATGGCCATCACATAGCAGTTTTCATGACTGGCCCTAACATTGCAGGTGCAACAAGCCAAACACCTGGCCATCACATGGCAGTTTTCAATGACTGGCCCTAACATTGCAGGTGCAACAGGCCAACCACCTGGCCATCACATGGCAGTTTTCAATGACTGGCCCTAACATTGCAGGTTCAACAGGCCAAACACCTGGCCATCACATGGCAGTTTTCAATGACTGGCCCTAACATTGCAGGTGCAACGGGCCAAACACCTGGCCATCACATGGCAGTTTTCAATGACTGGCCCTAACATTGCAGGTGGAACGGGCCAAACACCTGGCCATCACATGGCAGTTTTCAATGACTGGCCCTAACATTGCAGGTGCAACAGGCCAAACACCTGGCCATCACATGGCAGTTTTCAATGACTGGCCCTAACATTGCAGGTGCAACGGGCCAAACACCTGGCCATCACATGGCAGTTTTCAATGACTGGCCCTAACATTGCAGGTGCAACAGGCCAAACACCTGGCCATCACATGGCAGTTTTCAATGACTGGCCCTAACATTGCAGGTGCAACGGGCCAAACACCTGGCCATCACATGGCAGTTTTCAATGACTGGCCCTAACATTGCAGGTGGAACGGGCCAAACACCTGGCCATCACATGGCAGTTTTCAATGACTGGCCCTAACATTGCAGGTGCAACAGGCCAAACACCTGGCCATCACATGGCAGTTTTCAATGACTGGCCCTAACATTGCAGGTTCAACAGGCCAAACACCTGGCCATCACATGGCAGTTTTCAATGACTGGCCCTAACATTGCAGGTGCAACGGGCCAAACACCTGGCCATCACATGGCAGTTTTCAATGACTGGCCCTAACATTGCAGGTGGAACGGGCCAAACACCTGGCCATCACATGGCAGTTTTCAATGACTGGCCCTAACATTGCAGGTGCAACAGGCCAAACACCTGGCCATCACATGGCAGTTTTCAATGACTGGCCCTAACATTGCAGGTGCAACGGGCCAAACACCTGGCCATCACATGGCAGTTTTCATGACTGGCCCTAACATTGCAGGTGCAACAGGCCAAACACCTGGCCATCACATGGCAGTTTTCAATGACTGGCCCTAACATTGCAGGTGCAACGGGCCAAACACCTGGCCATCACATGGCAGTTTTCAATGACTGGCCCTAACATTGCAGGTGCAACGGGCCAAACACATGGCCATCACATGGCAGTTTTCATGACTGGCCCTAACATTGCAGGTGCAACAGGCCAAACACCTGGAGGACGCAGGCCAACGCCTAGCCATCTACGAAAACTACGTCTGCAAACTGGTGGCGCGCATGCTCAGCGTTGACGTCAGCGGGGTCACACCGGAGCTCAGCCTAGTCGACCTCGGCATGGACTCCATCGTTGCCATGACGATGATCAACCGGATCCACCGGGACACGTCGCGCCGCCTGCCGGCCGTGGTGTTCGTCACAGGGGAGCCTACTGTCAGCTCCATCGCCGAGGCGATTGACGAGGCGCCGGAAGGTGAGAGTATGGAAACACATGGGTGTCAGAAAACATATGACTTGATAGTCCTTATTCATAGGCCTATATTGGCTCTTTTGTTTTAGCATATTTATATATATTGTGTATAATACTGGTGAAATGGTGAATTTATATTGCACCCACCTTTAAGTATATTTTAAAGAAACACTGACGCACCACGGTTAAGTACCTTGGGGGGGTTTCTGGGTAGCTGTGACCCACATACACATGTCCCCATATTCAAATTGAGGCTGCTCTTTAAAATGACGCTTCGGTTTGAATTTGGGGGCATTTGCATGGAAGTGCAATCTGGTCAAAATAAGATTTCTTACCAGATATAAGAGGAAAAACCCGTGAAACCTGTGATTTTGACACGTGATCTGTTGGATCTTTAAAGGTATAATTTTTGTTTTATGACATTTGATTTATTTTTTTAAGTAGGCCTACGTTCACACACTCTGTCATCTTTTTTCTTCTGATTCTTCTTTCTTCTTTAAATCTAAACAGACGGCACAGAGATGGAGGAGGGAGAGGGGGGGCCTAAAATCGTGGAGCTGACAGACGGGGAGGAAGCTGGGGATGGGGTGGTGACGGTGGAAGCCTCAGCCATTGAAAGCCAGGAGGTGGTTCTCTACAAGCAGCATCCCAAGAGAGAGAGTCTGCATGGAACCGTCGATATACCGTTGGAGGTGTGTGAATGTCAAAGCAAAACAATACTTCACTTGACTCGTTAAGAAACATATTACAATGTGGTCTTACAGAAGCTCAGTGCAGACAAAGAAAACACGTAATCATGCAATAACAATGAAAACAAAACTAAGTCTCTCTCTCTCTCTCTCTCTCTCTCTCTCTCTCTCTCTCTCTCTCTCTCTCTCTCTCTCTCTCTCTCTCTCTCTCTCTCTCTCTCTCTCTCTCTCTCTCTCTCTCTCTCTCTCTCTCTCTCTCTTGTGCTCTGCTTCTCTATATACGGTCTCTCTGGGCTCTCTCTCTTTCTTGTCATCTCTCTCTCTTGTCTCTGTTCGCTTCATAATTTAACTCACTCTCTATAATCCTCTCTTTCTCTCGATGTTGATCTGTCTCTCTCTCTCTCTTTCTCTCTCTCTTCGCTTATCTCTCTCTCTTCTTTCTCTCTCTCTCTCTGTTGTCTCTGTCTCTCTTTTGCATTGTGCTTGTTTACTATATAATGTAGTTTTTTGTGCTGTTGATTTGTTGTCATCGATGCTTTTTGTGTATGTTCGCTTCATAATTTAACTCACTTTATAATCCTGCTTTTGGCGATGTTGATTTGTTTTCAAAGTTGCTTTTTGTGTGTATGTTCGCTTATAATGGAGTTCTTTGTGCTGATGATGTGTTGTCATTGTTGCTTTTTGTGTGTATGTTCGCTTATAATGGAGTTCTTTGTGCTGATGATTTGTTGTCATTGTTGCTTTTTGTGTGTATGTTCGCTTATAATGGAGTTCTTTGTGCTGATGATTTGTTGTCATTGTTGTTTTTCCTTTTGTAACCCCCTTCCCTCTGACATGGGCAGAAGGCCTGGATCAGTAAACTTTGTGAATTGTGTGTGTGAATTGTGTGTGACTCTCTCTCTCTCTCTCTCTCTCTCTCTCTCTCTCTCTCTCTCTCTCTCTCTCTCTCTCTCTCTCTCTCTCTCTCTCTCTCTCTCTCTCTCTCTCTCTCTCTCTCTCTCTCTTTCTCCAAATATGCACCAATGTTGATCTAGTTTCTCCCCCTACCGATCCGCAGAACCGGCAGTCGGACAAGGACAGGGTGCAGCGGGCCATCGTGGCGGTGCTGGCTCGCCACCCCAACGCCAGAGCCGTGTTCAACGAAGACACCAAGGCCTGTGGCTCCCTCACCGCAACGAGCCACTCCTCCTCCAGCACTGCCCCCACCAGGCGGAGGCTGAGGCGATCTACCCTGACCACCGACAAGGTGCTTATATATTTTTTGTAATAATTTTTTTGATTGAACTTTTTTTTTACAGTTTACAATTCTGCAGAAAACAAACAACATGACTAAGTATATTAAAGAAGAACAAAATCAAACGTACACGACACCCCAACAACCAACAAGGTGCTTATACTTTTGCTATGTATCATATATCATGTATCATATCATATCATATAGTCATTTCCGGTATTGACTGGATACAATTTTCAGACATTACCGGTAATGACTAATTTTTTTAGACACTTCCAATATTGGCTGATTGAAACAGGTAGTTCCGGAGATGACTAAAAATTCCAGGCATTACCTATATATATGTTACAGTCAAAATGAGAAATTAGTCATTACGGGTAAGGCCTGAAAATTTCAGTCATTTCCGGAACTACCTGTTTCAAACAGCCATTACTACAGTGAACCTGAATGGTTTTTAATTTATGATGCATTCAATCAGAAAAATAAATGAATTTTAAGGCTAAAAGCAAGTCTATGAACACAATCACACATAATCATGCAAAGCCTGGCTAAAAAGAACTAAACATTACTACATTGAGTGTGACAGTCAAATCGGTCACTCGCTCAAAACAGATGCAACTTTGTGAAATATGCTTTTTTCCGTCTTATGGAATGGGAAGAAGGCTAATATTAACCATATATCATATACACACTCCTGCTACACTACATATGATTCGATCTTAATGCGACGCGATTGTGACAAGACGCACATGAAATACTTCCGTCTAAAGATTAAAAAAAAATTAAATCTGTTCTTTTTCGCTCTCTATACACGCACGTTGCGCCGATCGTCTCCTATCGTGAGTTCTCCCCGTGAATCATCACTCCACGTCGTCAAAAGCGCATCGTATTGAAAGCAAATCTTGTAGTGTAGCAGGTGGAGATGATGAGTTTGACGTCCAATTTGTCGTTGACTCTAATGGACATTATGTAGCAGGCCCTTTAGGCCGGGTTCACATTAGACGCGTAAGTTCCGTACAGAAAACCTTTAATAAGTGGAAGAAAGAAGGATAAAAGTGTACGCATATAGGGGAAATTGGACACGTGCGCAAATCTTTTCTTTATGGATTGCGCACGGGTTTCCGCACGGAATCTCCGCTTATGTGTGTACACGGCCTTACTCTGATTAACAATTCGCATTGGCATTGGCATTCTCCTTTGTGCAGGTGTTCGACCTGAGGGTGGTCGGAGAGCACGAGGCCTTGGGTGAAGCTCTGGACGCCCACAGCTCCGAGGCCTTTGACGTGCACACGGGGGGCCCGGTCAGGTTTGTGCTGGTGGGGCACACCTCGCCCACACCTTTGCTCAGGGTCGTCTACCACAAGGTAAGGCTGGGTGAGAGCCCAAAGAGGGAGAAGGGGTTGCAAAGCAACTCTCTCTCTCTCTCTAACACACACGCACACAGGGGCGCACGCACACACACACACACACACGGGGGGGACGCCAACTCGTTCATACCCCATTCGGTAAGCCACAGCAACTGAGCCGCATGGACTGACCACATACACCAACACGCAGACACAAACACCCTCACACACAACGTACGCACGCAGACAGACACACCACTGACACGCACACACACACACACACACACATGCGTGCACACACAACCCACAAAACCAAAATACACACAAGCACACATTCATGACACCACAAAACACAGCACAAACCTCTTAAGCAGGATGGGATATTATTTTTGAATGTGAGGGGGGTTCTTCTTCCTCGTTGGCTCAGACAGGTTCATGTCATATGAGCGTGGATTCGTCATGCTGCCGTTATGTGAATAGATAAGAAATAGTTCGGCCCAGCAATTCTGACTTTGGCTGAGGAAATCTTTGTTGAGAATTTATAGAAAAAAAAGGCAGGAGAATAGACCCTAGTAAGATAGAAAGATAGCAGATTGCCCTGCTCTCATGGTGACCTCAGTTTCGGATTTCATCGTCCAGTCTATGCCTTGGCGTGCGTTCGGGTCAAAGTCATGGGGATCAGTGTGTTCTGGGGGGAAGTCAATGGGGGGGGGGGGGGGGGGGGGGATCGGCTGTCATGGCGCCCTCGGAGGAGGACCTCACTCACGCTGGCTTCGCGACTAGGAGAATAGAGAATAGTGTCGTCAGTAGGGGGCTTAGTAGGTGTTGTCCTGAACAGGCTCCGCTGAACTCCACCGAAGTGACTCAGCAGCAGTGCAGTGTCTCCTCGGTTGGTTGTCTCCTGATGGCCTAATATAGATTCGTTCCCCTTTGACTGCTGGTCTCGTATTCTGCGACCTGAACAAGCGGAGGTGTGGCTGCGAGTTGGGACCCGGAATGAGCGGTGTGGGAGCAACTCCACTGTACTGCCCAGAAGATGGGACAGCTAACAAAGAAAGAAAGAAAGAAAGATAGCAGCTGACAGTAAACAAAGGAATCGTCGATCGTTATAAAAGCGGGGATGGGTAGAGGCATGGATGTGGATTAAGGAGGGTATGGGCTATATTTGGGGCCTGGGCACTGCCTTATGGAGTGTCTAGGGTCGGCTAGTTCCCAGCTTCCTGGGGGCGAACATGAAAATTAGTAGCTGCCTGCAGCTCCCTGTAAATATCCCCATCCCAGTCCAGAATTACGAATTTTTATTCTGTTTGCTGCGTCTGATATTTACCCCTCTACTAAGTAAATTGAATAGTATGTGCGATAGCTGATGTTTGTCTGTTCTGTTCATTTTTATCTTTGTTCCTCTTCTGTTGCGTTTGCTTTGGTCAGCCCCTAAAGTGTGTGTATTTACTTCTATAAAGAGAAGCTGGCCACCACCACAGAAGAAGAAGAAGAAGAGAGAGAGAGAAAGAGAGAGGGGCGAGAGAGGGAGAGAGAGAGAGAGAGAGAGAGAGAGAGAGAGAGAGAGAGAGAGAGAGAGAGAGAGAGAGAGAGAGAGAGAGAGAGGGGGGAGGTGGTGGATGGGGGTTGGGATTTAGCTACGCTCTAAACGTCATACAGCAGAAATAGTTTACTCGTGGGTGGCTAAATCATCGCTGCGTACAGGCGCTGGTTATTTGCTGTTTGTTTGTTTTTGTTTATTCCAATGCCAGTATTTATGCAGACATTGAAGTAGCGGAGTTTGAACCCCAGGAACCTCACCCCATTACACCACCACGCCACGCTCCGCCACGCCTCAGTCTAAAGTAACTCTTCTTTTAAAAACTTCTGGCCCTCACGGGCAGCCATAGACCTGCACACATCTTCCCTGTTAGCATCAGACCTGTGGCGGTGTCTGGAATCGTCAGTCAACACGAAACAATGCAATAACAGAATGATGAACCCACGCTTTACAACAGTTAGACATAACAATGTTTCCCCCCATTCTGACCCTCACAGGCAGCCGTAGACCTACACACATCTTCCCTTCTAGCCCCAGACCAGTTGCAGTGTCTGGGATCGACAGACAATACAATAAAGTGCAAGCCAACAATGATCTGACATAATCTCTTTTGTGTTAATGTTTGACCCTCACAGGCAGCCATAGACCTACACACATCTTCTCTGCTAGCCGCAGATCTGTGGCAGTGTCTGGAATCGTCAGACAACGCAAACACGATACAATAAATGTGATAGAAATAACACACACTGATCTAACATTGGTTCCCTTCCTTTTTTGACACTCACAGGCAGCCATGGATCTGCACACAGCTTCCCTGCTAGCCTCAGACCTGTCTCAGTGTCTGGAATCGTCAGACAGCTATGTGGTGCCCTCGGCTCCGGAGTCCCTGCAGCTGGTTCCAGACCACATGGAGAGCAGCAAGCTGAACCAGAAGCTAGACGGCCTGTTCTCGCAGCACCAAACCACCA
>CM065702.1:3572751-3605251 GCA_017654935.2 Phymorhynchus buccinoides
AATTTCGTTATCTCCTCTCTTGGCCTGACTATTTCATTATTTTATTACCAAACTTCCTTTCGAGGCTTACCAGTTTGTTCTGTGTTGTGTGTTGTTTATGTGTAACATATTCAAGGTTAGAAGGCTATGCCACTCTTGGATAGATGTTGATTTGTTTGTATGTCGTCCTCTCCACCATTGTTGATGTGTACTGTGTGGGTGAAGGGTCATAAAGGCGAACTTGGCACATTCTTTATTGAGAATGATGCTTTGTTTTGTCTCACTTTAGTTCTGACCCACGCACTGCTAGGTGATTGGTATCGTAATCAACTTTGGTGGATGGGAGTTAATTAGAAAGAGAGTATTCACCCTTTGTTCAATTGTGTAGGACTTCCTGCTTTAATTGACACTTGGTTTTATGTTGGGATTTTTGGGGGAAGGGGGGCGGGGGTAATGGGACACCCCACCCCCCCCCCCGAACACCCACACCCACACACCCACTACCTCCACCAGGAAAACAATAGCCTACTGCGAAGAAGTTGGAGAGACTGCCTGTTTTGAGTTAAGCTGCTAGAAGGTGCAAGGTGCTGTCATTTCTTCTCAAGTCGAAGCCACAAAGTGTACTGTTACGACAGGAGTAAAGAAAGCCAGTGCCACCTTTTGACTTTGGTCAGAGAAGAAGGATGGTGTCCTCCTTTGGTCAGAGAAGAAGGATGGTGTCCTCCTTTGGTCAGAGAAGAAGGATGGTGTCCTCCTTTGGTCAGAGAAGAAGGATGGTGTCCTCCTTTGGTCAGAGAAGAAGGATGGTGTCCTCCTTTGGTCAGAGAAGAAGGATGGTGTCCTCCTTTGGTCAGAGAAGAAGGATGGTGTCCTCCTTTGGTCAGAGAAGAAGGATGGTGTCCTCCTTTGGTCAGAGAAGAAGGATGGTGTCCTCCTTTGGTCAGAGAAGAAGGATGGTGTCCTCCTTTGGTCAGAGAAGAAGGATGGTGTCCTCCTTTGGTCAGAGAAGAAGGATGGTGTCCTCCTTTGGTCAGAGAAGAAGGATGGTGTCCTCCTTTGGTCAGAGAAGAAGGATGGTGTCCTCCTTTGGTCAGAGAAGAAGGATGGTGTCCTCCTTTGGTCAGAGAAGAAGGATGGTGTCCTCCTTTGGTCAGAGAAGAAGGATGGTGTCCTCCTTTGGTCAGAGAAGAAGGATGGTGTCCTCTGGCATTTAACACCAAGGAAAGACATTTTTGCGCAGACTAATTTCGAAAGACCTCTAAATCTAGGACCCAAGACTACACTGAAGACTGCACAGAAGCGTCTGCCATGCACTAAGGAATCTGCCATGTTCCTTTGGCTATGGATGCAAGGAATCTGCCATGTTCCTTTAGCTATGGATGCAATAAGGAATCTGCCATGTTCCTTTAGCTATGGATGCAATAAGGAATCTGCCATGTTTTACAGGTGTGTTTTTTAAAAGTATCCTCAATCATGGAAGGAGGATGGCAGATTGATTAAGACGTTCGCCTGCCGATTTCAATGCGTGACTGCAGCGTGAGTGACCCGGGTTCGAATCCCGGCCGTGCCATAGTTGGGCAGGAAAATCGAACTGAACGTTGAGTCCTGCACGCTTGGAAGCTCAGTTATCTCCCCATGCACGCTTGGAAGCTCTGTTATTTCCCTTTCGATGAAATGTGACCCGTCACCACAAAATGAATCGTGCTGTCCCTGGGGTCACTGTTGAGTTATTAACACATCGTTATTCTGCATTGGAAGAGCTTTCCAACAAACCAAACATTTTGTACATCGGACTATTTGTTGCAAAGTTATGAAGTTTTGAAATCGTATATTCAGGGAATCGGCGAAATGAGAAAATACAACCAGAAAGTTTCAAAATGTGTACAAAACCACAAGATGTTTCGGATAAAAATACACTTTTAAGGCCAAAAGGATTGTTCTTACACTTCAATATTTATGTGTAAAATAGAGAAGGACTTATTGTTAAATAATAAGTCAAAATCTGAAAATTGATGATTTGACCTCCTTCCACCTAAAAATGTCCCCTAGCGGGTAAGTGAGCCAGGGACAACAGGACTCATTTGATGGAGACGGGTCACAATTACAATAACGTCTCTTAGTGCGTTTCCTTCCTTCTTTCTTATAAGTGTGTGTGTGTGTGTGTAAGTGTGTGTGTGTGTGTAAATGTGTGTGTATGCGTAGGTATATTTTCTGTTTTCTCTGAAAGCAACATCTCAAACCCCAGTGCTTTCTATAATTTCATGAATCAAAACAATTATGGCATTTTAGATAATCGGATTTTAAGGTACCGGAAGATTATATTATTGATTTACTTATTGATTGGTTGATTGGTTTAGTGGTTTAGTTAGTTTGATGTTTGTTTCCAGTCGTTGTCAGAGTTCTGGCTGTTTCTATTGATTTGATTTGTTGAAAAACTTATACAAATAAGAAAAGAAAAAAATGCATTTCATTTCAGGATACTGACTGGTAGGACACATTATGGGGGTTTTGCGCGGGAGGTCGACTATTGTTTGGCTTTTGCTCAAAAACATTCTGTGTGACTTATGCCTCACTTTGTCGGTCGGTCGGTCTGTACAAAATTGTCGCACATATTTTAAAGGATACTTGAACATAAAGTAACATTTCAGTTGTCATATCTACATACCTGCAATCCTTACGTATGAAAAGAATTATATACTGAACAGAGCACATGAATCGTCATTTTAAAGCGTACAAAATAATAAACATACGTAATACAGACACTACAACAGACACGACGAGTATGCAGTGCTTCTTTCGATGAGTATAATAAGTAGGATAAATAGTTTTAAATGTTTTCCAAAAGATATAAAAAGTTACGAAATGGTGCAGAGATGACATTCTGGTTTACAGATTAAAATTATTGAAAAGCCAGGGGAAGCGACTCAGTGTATATAATGATTGCAGTGGTAAAAATAGACAGCACTTCAAATCGAGGCTGCTCTTTAAAATGATGTTTCGTTTTCAATTGTCGCACGCCACAAACGATTGTGAATCCGCGCATGTTGTCATGCACCACCACATTTAAGGAAATGTATTGTGTTGCCTTCGTTGGATAGCATAGCTGTTCTGTTAAAAAGAGTTTCGCTTAGACAAACATTTTGATTGTCATTTGTACGTCATTGTTTGGCAAGGTTATTTAGAAAAACAAAACCACTCTTAATTAAAGAAAAAGACTGTGGATAAGATCGCAAGGAATACTGTTCACATATGGCATTTTGCACTAAACATTTATTCTTTGCCAAATTATGGCGCGTATTCTTTTCACAGACCTCTGTTTTGGCAAATCAAGAGCATTTCTTTCAGAATTCAAGTAATGAAAAAAGAGTTTATAAGTTAGATGCAGTTTGAAAGTAACATGAATGTTTTCTTTTGCTGGTTCGGCTACTTGTATATGTCGTACTCATTCTGTACAATTGGCGCACTGTATAGAATGTGCAACACATCCTGCTCATTGTATGCAACGCGCAACAGGTTTTGATCATTCTATACAATGAGCAAAGCCGTTGCCCATTGTATACAATGAGCAAGACCATAAAGTTGCACATTGTATACAATGCGCACCGAGTGAGCAAGGGCGTTGAATGGCGTTCACGCTTCTTTCAATCCAAGTGAATGGTGGATAAATCACAGATACATTCGTATTATTTTCACTAATAGTTTTAACGCTCATAGACCTGTTTTGTTTATATAAAAAAAGACAGGCAAAAATCAGCATTCTGTTCTAAAGTTTACTGAAGGTTTTTTTTAATAATGTTCTTGTGTTAAGCAATGATAATCTTTTAGGTTATGATTGTGTACGCGTGTGCGTGCGTTTTACATTCATTGATGCTCAAGGTGTGAAACGAAGCCAGTATTTTGGAAAACAAGTGACAGAGAACTTGTTATCATTTAATTATTTGAATACAAATTAATCATTGAAGAAATTCTTCTGTTGATTTGTAATGCCTGTATACTGTTGCAAAGCGCAATGAGCCCACTGTGGGGTATCGCGATATATAAGTATCCCCTATTATTATTATTATTATTAGTAGTAGTAGTAGTAGTAGTAGTAGTAGTAGTAGTAGTAGTAGTAGTAGTAGTAGTAATGTGTTACACCGTGTTACCCTGTCATCAGCACATTGAAGAAATGTGTTACACCGTGTTACCCTGTCATCTGCCTATTGAAGAAATGTGTTACACCGTGTTACCCTGTCATCTGCCCATTGAAGAAATGTGTTACACCGTGTTACCCTGTCATCTGCATATTGAAGAAATGTGTTACACCGTGTTACCCTGTCATCTGCCTATTGAAGAAATGTGTTACACCGTGTTACCCTGTCATCTGCCCATTGAAGAAATGTGTTACACCGTGTTACCCTGTCATCTGCACATTGAAGAAATGTGTTACACCGTGTTACCCTGTCATCTGCACATTGAAGACATGTTACACCGTGTTACCCTGTCATCTGCACATTGAAGACATGTTACACCGTGTTACCCTGTCATCTGCACATTGAAGAAATGTGTTACACCGTGTTACCCTGTCATCTGCACATTGAAGACATGTTTACACCGTGTTACCCTGTCATCTGCACATTGAAGACATGTTACACCGTGTTACCCTGTCATCTGCACATTGAAGACATGTTACACCGTGTTACCCTGTCATCTGCACATTGAAGACATGTTACACCGTGTTACCCTGTCATCTGCCCATTGAAGACATGTTACCCTGTCATCTGCATCTGCCATTGAAGACATGTTGTTACACCGTGTTACCCTGTCATCATCTGCACATTGAAGACATGTTTACACCGTGTTACCCTGTCATCTGCCCATTGAAGAAATGTGTTACACCGTGTTACCCTGTCATCTGCACATTGAAGACATGTTACACCGTGTTACCCTGTCATCTGCCCATTGAAGAAATGTGTTACACCGTGTTACCCTGTCATCTGCACATTGAAGAAATGTGTTACACCGTGTTACCCTGTCATCTGCACATTGAAGAAATGTGTTACACCGTGTTACCCTGTCATCTGCACATTGAAGAAATGTGTTACACCGTGTTACCCTGTCATCTGCACATTGAAGAAATGTGTTACACCGTGTTACCCTGTCATCTGCACATTGAAGAAATGTTACACCTGTTACCCTGTCATCTGCACATTGAAGAAATGTGTTACACCGTGTTACCCTGTCATCTGCACATTGAAGAAATGTGTTACACCGTGTTACCCTGTCATCTGCACATTGAAGAAATGTGTTACACCGTGTTACCCTGTCATCTGCACATTGAAGACATGTGTGTTACCCTGTCATCTGCCCATTGAAGACATGTTACACCGTGTTACCCTGTCATCTGCACATTGAAGACATGTTACACCGTGTTACCCTGTCATCTGCACATTGAAGACATGTTACACCGTGTTACCCTGTCATCTGCACATTGAAGACATGTTACACCGTGTTACCCTGTTATCTGCACATAATGCTTATTGGAGTGCAGACTTGCTTTATTGTCATCTTAACTACAGTGGAACCTCCCTATACATTGAACAATCATCAAACATTGGTCTTAAAGGGATTGGTCTTAATAGAGAGGTAGACGCTCAGTAGTCCGGATATGAAGGGGGGATGGGGTCGGTGATTTCATTATCACATCTTAGAGGGAGTCTTAATAGAGAAGGTCTTAATAGGGAGGTTCCAGAGTATCATCAATCATAAAATGAGTACCTTTCAACGTTCATCACATATGCAAATATTAATCCGGATTTTAACATACGCGTGCAAACACGGATTGCTTAATTTCTCTGCTGCATTAACAACAGTCTTTTTTCTTGTGTATAATTATAATCGTTATGACCCCCCCCCCCCCCCCCCCCCCCCCCCCCCCCCCCCCCCCCCCCCCCCCCCCCCCCCCCCCCCCCCCCCCCCCCCCCCCCCCCCCCCCCCCCCCCCCCCCCCCCCCCCCCCCCCCCCCCCCCCCCCCCCCCCCCCCCCCCCCCCCCCCCCCCCCCCCCCCCCCCCCCCCCCACGCCTAAAAAAACAACAAACGAAAACGAACCAACAAAAACACATCATGTATGGTGTATTTGCATACCAAATAGCGTTCGCCTTTAGAATTGTCTTGTTGTCACATATTATACGCATATGCGCGCGAACGCACGCGCGCGCACACACACACACACACACACACACACACACACACACACACACACACCTAACATACCCCCCCCCACACACACACATCTAACATACCCCCCCCCCCACACACACACACACACACACACACACACACACGCGCGCGCACACACTCAACATTTGAAGACGACCTTGCTCACTACCCGCCCCGCCCTCTCCCGGTGAGCCCTGGGAACGGCTGTCAAAAACTAAAGGGCCAGTCACACGTCCACTAAAATCGCACGACTGTACGATACGATTCGATCACGTAATGTCGATGCGCCAATCCCATTTGTTTCTTGGAGACCAAGTGATCGAATCGTATCGTACAGTCGTGCGATTTTAGTGGACGTGTGACTGGCCCTTTAGCTTTTGACAGCCACTCCCAGGGTTCACCGGGAGAGGGCGGGGCGGGTAGTAAGCAAGGTCGTCTTCAAATGTTGACCCTGCTTTTCAGAATAGCACTTGCGTTGCCGCTGTCCAGATGCTTCCTCATTGTCCATTGGTTTGAGTGTTGTTTGTGTTTTGGTTTTTTCTAAATGTTTGGAATTGTGCACTGGTATGTTGTTTCAAACCAGTGTGTGTGAGGTGTTGTTCAGTTGCCGCAACATAATTGTGATTGTTTTCTTGTGCCCCAGGGTTTTTTGGAAAATAAACTTAATTTGAACTTGAACTTCAGAACTATTGTTGAGAGATCGTGGGTGTGACTAACTTAGTCAAACGGTAGCACAAATGAGAGAGAGAGAGAGAGAGAGAGAGAGAGAGAGAGAGAGAGAGAGAGAGAGAGAGAGAGAGAGAGAGAGAGAGAGAGAGAGAATAGCAGAGAGAGAGACTTCAGACACTTTATTTTACAAGGACTAGTAACGGTAACGCCAAGTACTGGTAACGATTGAAGCGATTCGGTTAAGAAACGGCGGAGTTATAAGGCCCCGTTTCCCGTTGGCGCTGCTCTGAGAGTGACGCTCTCTCCCGATTCTCTTCCAATTTGCTGCCACGCTTTGCCCCGGCCACAGCAAGCCTGACAGTAAATTTGAAGCGATTCGGTTAAGAAACGGCGGAGTTATTTGTCGGTGGATACGCGTTTCGCGCATTTGCCAAGCCGCGCAAATGACACGGCCGCCTCGGATGCCGTTGCCATCGCCCCGTTAGGGCTCACAGCAAATTTGAAGCGATTCGGTCGAAAATCGGCGGAGTTATAAGGCCCGTTTTGTGTTTCAGACAGACAGACAGACACACACACACACACACACACACACACACACACACACACACACACACACACACACACACAGACACACACACGGACACTTGGCTTTTTATTATATGATAAGAATTTAGACTGGGCCTTGTCTTCCATTCTGTCCTTGGTTCTAAACATGCAATACATAACTAATATAAATGAACATTGACACACAGGAACATCACCAACAGAAACAATAACGATTAATAGTAATATAACAACGACATGGTAGACAGAGGAGAGAAAGAGAGAGAGAGAGAGAGAGAGAGAGAGAGAGAGAGAGAGAGAGAGAGAGAGAGAGAGAGAGAGAGAGAGAGAGAGAGAGAGAGAGAGAGAGATTGATTGATTGATTGAATTTTATTTATAGAGGGTAATAGAGTAAGCAATAACATGCTTTTTTACATCCAGCCCTCTGGACAAAATACATATATAAAAGTAGAAAATGGAAAACGAAAATAAACACATACAAAGTAATATAAAGCATGCAAAAAAAACATCCCTATATTGTAACACATCAATAACAAAATCAAACCTATTATTATTAACTATACTAATTATTAACATTCAAAATGTGTGAAGTAAGCGCATACACACGGGAAAATAAAACCCAATCCTACTTTTCACACTCATCTTGTGTGTGAGAGAGAGAGAGAGAGAGAGAGAGAGAGAGAGAGAGAGAGAGAGAGAGAGAGAGAGAGAGAGAGAGAGAGAGAGAGAGAGAGAGAGAGAGAGAGAGAGAGAGAGAGAGAGAGGGAGGGAGGGAGGGAGGGGAAGAGGCCAAGTTGGCAAATGTTCTTTCTTTTCAGCTTCAGTCATGACACTGTTTTTCACTGAAATAAAAGAGCGCACGTTGATTTGAAGTTTCGTGATTTCATTCCTTTGAAACATTTGTTTGGGTGTTTCTTGATGTCTGTCTGTCTGTCTGTCTGTCTGTCTGTCTCTGTCTGTCTGTCTGTCTGTCTGTCTGTCTGTCTCTGTCTCTCTCTCTCTCTCTCTCTCTCTCTCTCTCTCTCTCCTCTCTCTCTCTCTCTCTCTCTCTCTCTCTCTCTCTCTCTCTCTCTCTCTCTCTCTCTCTCTCTCTCTCTCTCTCTCTCTCTCTCTCTCTCTCTCTCACACACACACACACATGTCACACGCTAAATATCTTCTACGAAAAATCCAACGCTAAGATTTTCTTGAAATAGTTTCAAGGTATATAATTCTATAACACATATTAGTACAGCCATAGTTATTTCCCCTGGTATATACCGATCACAAGACACGCAGAGAGAGAGAGAGGGGGTGAGTGAGAGAGAGAGAGAGAGAGAGAGAGAGAGAGAGAGAGAGAGAGAGAGAGAGAGAGAGAGAGAGAGAGAGAGAGAGAGAGAGAGAGAGAGAGAGAGATTGATTCACAAACTCGCGCGCGTGCACACACACAAGGTCTCTATTACACTCAAACAGTGTTTTAACAATCAATGATGTCCATAGCAAACTTTTAGACCTACACATGATAAATTTGGCTTTCTCCCTATCTATGTCATGCACTTATAGACACTTACGCACGCGTGCACGCACACACACGCACAACACAATTACACACACGCACGCACCTAACACATACTCATCTCTCACACACCTCTATCTCTCTCACTGACCCACTTCTACACACAAACAAGCACAAGCAATATGGTTTGAGTGTTTGTTGGTGCAATGCGATCCTAGTATATGAATTGTTAAATTTGTGGCAATATGGTTGACGTATTTGTTCTTGTGACTGTTTTTAAGCCCTTAAATAATATGTTGTGTTCTATTTTTGTAATTCTGTGTTTGCACCCGAATGCAATTTCTCTGTAAAGAGATAATAAAGATTTCCTGACTTGACTTGACTTGAGAAGCACGCGTACACACACACGCACACACACACGCGCGCGCGCTCACGCACACACACACACAATTAAGCGTACTCGCACATACACAAACGCACGTACATATACACAACACACACGCGCGCTTGTGCACGCGCAAACACATACACACACACACACACATACGTAAATGTACTCGCACTAACATACACAAACGCACGTACACACACAACACACACCAACGCACATACATACACACACGAGCACACAAGCACGCGTACACAAGCACAAGCACGCGTACACACACACACAGACACATACACACACACGCGCGCACACTCACTGACCTTTCTCACACCTCTATCTGTCTCACTGACATACACGAGCACGCGTACACACACACACACACACACACACACACACACACACACACACACACACACACACACACACACACACACGCGCGCGCGCGCGCGCGCGCGCGAGCGCACACTCTCTCACCTTTCTCACACCTCTACTCTATCTGTCTTCACAAACTCGCGCGCGTGCACGCACACACACACAACCTCTCTATCACACTCAAACCGTGTTTTAACCATCAATGATGTCCATAGTAAACATTTAGACATACACATGATAAATTTGGCTTTCTCCCTATCTATTTCATGCTCTTATAGACACACACGCGCACGTGCACGCGTGCACGCACGCACACGTACAACACACGTACAGACACGAGCGCGCGCGCACCTAGCACATACTCATCTCTCACACACCTCTATCTATCTCACTGACCCACTTATACACACACACAAGCACAGAAGCACGCGTACAAACACACGCACACACACACACACGCGCGCGCGCGCTCACGCGCACACACAGACACACACACACATACTTAAGCGTACTCGCACATACACAAACGCACGTACACACACACAACACACACACGCACACCAACGCACATACATACACACACGAGCACACAAGCACGCGTACGCGTACGCGCACACACACACACACACACACACACACACACCACACACACACACACAAAACACACCCAAAACCCACACACACACATACACATACACATACACACACGCGCGCGCGCGCACACTCACTCACCTTTCTCACACCTCTATCTGTCTCACTGACACACACGAGCACGCGTACACGCACACACACTCTCTCTCTCTCTCTCTCTCTCTCTCTCTCTCTCTCTCTCTCCCATTCTCTCTCTCTCTCTCTCTCTCTCTCTCTCTCTCTCTCTCTCTCTCTCGTCTCTCACTCTATATCTATATATATATATCTATATATATATATATATATATATATATATATATATATATATATATATATACACATTCGCGCACACACAAACGCACAAACGAACACACATACGCACGCACAAAGGCACAGCTGCGGACACCACCACCCCACAAGCATGCCAATACACTGTCTAAACTATCACCCACACGTATTTTCGGAGAAGGTAACTACACCACAAACAGCCTGGCCTCCCCACCATTAATAATAGCTATACTGTATTGTTGAAAAAATCGGGACGTTACTGGTGTTGCACTGCCTCCGGGCATTGCATCCAGAATCGTTTCCATCATCTTTATATTTACAAATGTCCCATATGTGTCTGTTCCAGACCGGAGGACGTTAAGCACACTTTCATCCTCCTCACCATGGAAGCACACCGTCGCCTCCGGTCATACGACTATTGCCATCACACAGCTGCGCTGTCCAGTCCTCATACGTTAAGCAATTAAAACTACATTATGTTCTACAAAGTCTCTTAGGAAATGAAACAAATTGTAATCATATACCTTTTCTTTCTTATTTACTATTAATCAAATAAGTAATTAACTTATATCCGAGTTCGTGAAGGATCAAATGTACTAATTTGTTATTCAATTACATCCTGTCATATAAATTACTTTATCCACTTATTCCGCTTAACTTGTTCCTGAATGGTGGAATCTACTAAGCTTTTCCCCCGTGGGGATACCGGGGGTCTTTCGTACAAATAGTTCCCCACCTTCTGGAAGTTCTGTGCTTGTAGCTTCCACAAATCTTTCACTCTCTTTGACTCTGCCTTTTCCCTTTGCTTTCTGTCATCTACTGTCTTTCTGCCTTATTGGCCCATTCTCCAGTCTTTTTTTCAAAAACATTTTCCCAATTGTCTCCTTTGAGCTTCTCCGAAATCGGAATGTGTCGGCTGTACGCAGCGAGGAGACCAGTGAAAACTGAAAACCAGACACATACGTACCTTACCCATTATGGCTATATGGCCTGGGAACGCAGAAGAAGAAGAAGAACTAAGCTTTTTTTTTCAATTACCAATTCTAATATGACCAATGTTGTGAACAGTCATTACATTTTTTTAAAAACATCCAATTAAACCCAATCAGAAAAAACCCAATTATATTCAAACTAGTAAATTACTGTCCTACTTATACCTCACGTGCATTCAAAGTACATTAATTAAACTTTTGTTTATTTTACTATAAAACCTACCCTGGCATCAGCCAAGGAAAATATTTTAATTTTAAAACTGAATGTAACCACAAAATATTGCAAGGGAGATTATGCTAGTGTGACCGTGAGTGCGCAATGTCGTGCAGTTATTGCTCTTCTCCGTGCCTTTGTGATCATGGTTTGTTAGTAAGTGATTGCTATTGTGCTTGTTTATACTTTCGTGATCATGCAATGTCTTAAATGTGTCTTAATATGTCTCGATATGATGTGCTTTTTACTGCTTACCTTGTTTGTGCAATATCTTAGTGTATGCTTTGATTGCTTTTGTTTATGCTTTTGTGACCAGGTTTGTGCAATGCCTTAAATGTATCCTAATATGGCTTACTATGTGGTTTTTGTAATGCTTATGTTGTTTGTGCAATGTCTTAATAAAAAAATGTGCTTTTTAATGCTTACGTTCTTTGTTTCAATGTCTTAATATGTGCTATTTAATGCTTACGTTGTTTGTTCAATGTCTTAATATGTGCTTTTTTTTATTGCTTAATATGTTGTTTGTGCAATGTCTTATGTGCTTTTGTTGTTTGTATAATGTCTTAATATGTGCTTTGTTTGCTTTTGTTGTTTATGCAATGTCTTAAAATGCGTTTTTGTATTGCCTATGTTGTTTATGCAATGTCTTAATATACATTTGTTATTGCTTATGTTGTTTGTGCAATGTCTTATTATGTGTTTTGCATTGCTTATGTTGTTTATGTAATGTCTTAATATTATATATGTTTTATTGCTTATGTTGTTTGTGCAATGTCTTATTACATACTTTTTATTGCTTAATATGTTGTTTGTGCAATGTCTTATTATGTGTTTTGCATTGCTTATGCAATGTCTTAATATATATTTTTTATTGCTTATGTTGTTTGTTCAATGTCTTAATATATATGTTTTATTGCTTATGTTGTTTGTGCAATGTCTTATTATATACTTTTTATTGCTTAATATGTTGTTTGTGTAATGTCTTATTATATACTTTTTATTGCTTAATATGTTGTTTGTGCAATGTCTTATTATATACTTTTTATAGCTCATGTTTATGTTTTTGTGGTCCTGTTTGTGCAATGCCTGGTTGCTGTTTTGATTGGTTTTGTTTATGATTTGGTGATCATATCTTAACTGTCTTAATATGTACTTTTATTCTCTCATATTGTATTTTGTGTGATCTTTGTATTTCATCTATTTAATTTAATCTCGGTATTTAATTGATAACATATGCGACCCAGCGCCACGAAAGGGACTTGGCTAGTTTCTCATAACAGGCTTGCAAAGTCAAAAATCTATTCTTTTTAATATCAGTTTTGAGTTGTGGCTATGTTTTCGTGCTCTCTAACATTTCATCTTTCGTATTTATAAAAGACAATCTTCATTATTGTCTCTAAATACTCAAAAAAGTTGATGCATTTTCTTCAGCTAAGCTAAAGTTTAGACTGTGATTTCTCAAAATGGCTGACAGTCACCAACTTCGAATTATGATAAATCGAAAACGAAAAACAAGTTACAAGAATGGTTCTTATGTCATTTATAAGAGAATTGCCTGGCTGTTTTAAACTGAACTATTGTCTTATTTTGACACTTAATATCCCTTTCGTGGTGCTGGGCAACATGTGTGTTCATAGTGTCTAAATAGCATGCCTTTCCCCTATGGGTTGGTTTTCATGATTAATATCTCATTGTCTTGCTGGGTTGGTTGATGTGTATTGCACCGGCAACCACACTTCTCCTACATGAAAACATGAAGTATTCTTGACTTGACTTGACTTGACTTGACTTGACTTGACTTGACTTGACTTGACTTGACCTCAGACCATGACTGTATTTTGTAAGCATAACTTTAAACTCTTTTGTTCCTGTGTATTGATCCCACAGCCTCTCACTTTAAAAAAAAAAAGTGTTTCAGACGATTTAAAACTCTTTTCAATGCAATGATACAAGCTTGCATCGAAATTACACACACTCACATAATTACATTGATCGGCCGAGCGGTATTTCAACCAACATGACAACAAATCAGTGCATGTCAAACTATCAGTGCAATTACCAATAACTGATTGAGAACCAAACCAATAATTATCAATCTGTTCAAAGCAACAACATTACCCCAAATACATGAGACACATTGTAATAGGGCATTTGCCACGAGTGTTCATTCTCTATGCTAGACTACTAATTTGCCCGCACTCGTTCTGCCCGAGTTACGCTGACCTTTCTAATTCAACTCTCTAAATTCAACTCAGTGAAATTCAAGGTCGCCCTCACGTGGCAAATGCCCTATTCAAACCACGCTGAATCAAACGCTTGTACGCACACGAGGCATAAACGCATTGCTATGTCAAACCAATATATTCCCGACATCATCATCATATCATCAATTCTCAATGCGCGGAGCAATTTCATATTCTCTTGACACACTGACTGGCTGGACCAAAATTAAGTACGGATCACGTGCAGATCAGGAAAAAAAACATAATTTGAGGAAAATGCCGTTAGTGACAGATGTGACCATCTTTTGATCCTAACACACTCCACTAGACGACACAAAATGCTGAGTAACGTGCGTATAATGACTGCAGTAGTTACTTTAAGGGCCTGCTACACTACATACGATTCACTGTCAATGCGATGCGATTGTGACGATGCGAGTCATGATTCACGTGAAATACTTCTACTACTACTTTCGCTCCATATACTCAAGTACACGACTCGCGACGTCACAATCGCATCGCATTGACAGCGAATCGCGTGTAGTGAATCATGCCCTTTAGCAAGACATATTTTGTTTGCTTTCTCGTTTCTACGATCGAATTGTTTGTGGACTTTGTACATTGTTTATCGCGTACTGTTATATCTTTTTTGTTTGTGGCTCAAGCCACAAACCTATAACTCACTTTGTCGGTCGGTCGGTCTGTCGTTCCAAAATTGTCGCACTTCTAATCGAGGCTACACGACGACGACGACGACGAAAATGGTGTTTTACGTCCTCTTGGTCTGAATCAGACACATATGGGACATTTGTAAATACAAATATGGTGGGAACAATACTGGAGGCAATGCCCGGAGGCAGTACGAAACCAGTAAAGTCCCGATTTTTTTTATTAATACAGATAGGTGTAGCGGTAACCACGCCTCGGTTAAACCTCATCGGCTATGGCACCGCTACAAGTATTTTTATCGAGGCTACACTTCAAAATTAATTGAGGCCGCTCTTTAAAATGATGTATTTTAAAAGCGTACAAAATAATAAACATACGTAATACAGACACTACAACAGACACGACGAGTATGCGGTGCTTCTTTTGATGAGTATAAGTAGGATACATAGTTTTAAATGTTTTCCAAAAGATATAAAAAGTTACGAAATGGTGCAGAGATAACATTCTGGTTTACAGATTAAAATTATTGAAAAGCCAGGGGAGGTAACTCATGATTGGAGTGGTAAAAATAGACCGCGTGCCACAAACTATTGCGATTTCGCGCTTGTTTGGGTGTAACCCAAAAGGGCGCATTTTGGCAAATTATGATTTGGGCGCATAGCCCTCATTTAATGAGCGCGGGTGGTCGTATCCCATATGAGCGCGTATCTATCCTACAAGGCCGATATACGTATGTCCCAAAAGAGCGCATCTCAATCATAATTCTTTAATTTCAAAATCTACGAGAAAACACAGCACATAAAAGAATTCCATTTCATGAAATCAACACACATAATATGCGCTTTTTCTTTAACGCCTGACGCATTGACGTGAGTGTGTATGATTTACCTTAAATTCCCTTTCCATTAAATTCCCTAACCCTAACCCTAACCCATAACCCTAACCCTAACCCTAACCCCCCAAAAAGTGTTTCCATTGACGTGAGTGTGTTATTTCCCTAACGTGGTGATGTGTTGAATCGTGGACACGCGCGCTTATGGGATACGAGAATCTGCTACTATCTGCTAATAGACTAGAAAACACGCGCTCATATGGGCCATCAAAAACGCGCCTATATGGGCTATAAAACGCGCTCATATGGGCTATGCGCTGTTTTGGGAAGCTCCGCTTTTTTTTTTTTGTAGGCTGTATATAAAGTGACAGGACTGCGTTACATGATTACAAAGCAAGGTCTATGCAGCCCTCCATACCCGTCCCTGCTGAGAAGATTAGACAGTAGAACTACTTGGGACGTTGTAGGTCTATGAGTGTCGTGGTCGACGTGACACATCAACGATATTACGTGTCGCTCTTTCTCCATGGCAGCACAGTGATTGGCAAGTAACATCACTGTGTTTTCGTGGGGAAAGTGTGAAAGTGTAACGTGTATTTCCAGCCTTACCTGCTAGACTGGGGAAAAACCATGTGAAATAGAATATCCGTGTTGACATGTTTGTGTGCCGCGTTAATGCTCTTTCTTGGTTTTGAGATGAAGAAACAACCCTAAGTTTCTGTCTTTTGTTGTGTGTGTATAAAGGAACAGTGTTCGAAACGTGCATGTCAAAGGCCCAGGTTAGAAGGAAAGAGCACAGTTGAGCAGAGAATATTAGAGAAGAAGGTTTATGTTGCTGTGCTGTTGTTGTTGTTGTTGACGTACCCTGGCTAAAAGACTCCAGGGATCATCCAAACAGCCGAAGCATTTGGACACTATGGTAAAAATGCACCAGCTAGGGATGAGAACATTACGTGTGTGACCGTTTTTGATTACCCCGCCACGAGGGCAGCCACACTCAGTTTTCGGGGGAGAGAAGGATTATGAATGCACACAATTCAAAAAGATGATGATGTAAGTAAGGATCCTTGTCAGACTAAGGTCTTCGAGGAAGAGAGAAACTCCAGGGAGAGCTGGACAGACTAAGGTCTAAGAAGAAAAAGGAAACGCTGTGGAGAGCTGGACAGACTAAGGTCTAAGAAGAAGAAGGAAACGCTGTGGAGAGCTGGACAGACTAAGGTCTAAGAAGAAGAAAGAAACTCCAGGGAGAGCTGGACAGACTAAGCTCTTCAGAGAAGAAAGAAACTCTAGGAAGAGCTGGACAGCAGAAAGTCTTCAAGAGAAAAAATCCACAAAGCAAAACAAAAAACATCATTCATATATAAAAGTTGTTTTCGTGTCTAAAACAAATCATCAACAACTTGTTGCAAAGGAAGAAGACAGAGAGAACAAATAGAAAGTTAACTCCTTAATTGTATTCACTTTCATATTCACAAATATTGTTGAAATACATCAAGGGTTTGGGAGCATCAGCCGACGAGTGTGAACAAGCATGGATAAAACTCCGACAATTCCGGTATGTTCCATTATGATTTTTAGTGCGTGTATAATACTATACATGTATATGATACTTCTGCATTATGCGTTTATGTACGGTTGTATGACTGTGTGTCATTTGTCTATCTGTCCGTGTGTGTGTGTGTGTGTGTGTGTGTGTGTGTGTGTGTGTGTGTGTGTGTGTGTGTGTGCGTGCGTGCGTGCGTGCGTGCGTGCGTGTGTGTGTGTGTGAGTGTGTGTGTGCATGTGTGTGTGTGTGTGCGTGTGTGCTTGCGTGCGTGCGTGCGTGCGCGCGCGTGTGTATGACTGTGTATGTGTGTGTGAGACAGTGAGAGAGAGAGAAAGAGAGAGAGAGAGAGAGAGAGAGAGAGAGAGAGAGAGAGAGAGAGAGAGAGAGAGAGAGAGAGAGAGAGAGAGAGAGACAGACAGACAGACAGACAGACAGACAGACAGACATACATACAGACAGTGATACATACATACAGACAGACAGACAGAAACAGATATAATCTATGTATCTATGTGTTTATGTGCGTGTGCGGTTCTCTCTTTCTGCCCCCCCCCCCCCTCTCCCTCTCTCTCTTTTCTCTCTGTCTGCCCCCCCCCCCCCCCCCCCTCTTATTCCTTCTCACTGTATGTGCAGGCGCGTGTGCAGGCGTGGGTATGTGTGTGTGTGTGTGTGTGTGTTTGTGCGTGCGTGCGCGTGTGTTATGTTTGTGTATGCATATAATGTTTCTCTTCAATCAGACCGATGCTGAGGGGGTAACACATGCAGGAGAAAGCATGCTGGATTTTGAGTCCCACTTCCGCGTGGTAGAGGGCGTGGTCGTACCTATCGTCTTTGAACTCGCGTGCAAACGGCCCATGCAGGAGCACGTGCAGAAGCTAAAGGTCATGAACATGACCTCTGATGACGTCATCATTGCCGCGTTTATTAAAGCGGGTAAGACAACGGGTGTGTCGGAAGAGAGCACGCATTGACGCAAGGGCAAGGCAAATGTTTTATTTCATACCCACTTGGGGCACAGAAATATAAAACAATGTACACACATAGTTAAACAATCGACCATCAAAACAGAGTGATGTCTATATTATGAACGACAAGGAAATAACTAGGACAAATATACCTATATCATTATTACAAAAAACAAACAAACATGTTACATTTTTTCCATACAAATCATCGAAAAGAACTGTTTATAACTGTAACAAAGTGCTTAAGTTTAATCACGTGTATGTATGTGTTACGCCCAATCCGTGAAATTGCCTATTTCGTGAAATGGGCAAAATCCTTTGCCCACTTTATGAAATGGACAATGTATATCACATTTTTGAATCCCCATTCACACAGGTATTGATTAAGATTGATTCAATGGTGTCGCACTTTTCTACATTGTATTTGCACCCCTATCCTGCCCCCCAACTCGACCAGATGCTAAGCTGGGGCATGTCTGAGCCTCATGTTGAATCAAACGTTTTATGAAATTAAGTCTGAATAAAATAATTTTAACTCATCTACAGATGGGATTTCACATTCGTTTGAACCAATTCTTGATCTATGTATGTGTGCTAATGAACAAAAACTATTTTTCATTCGTATTGCTTTTCTCAATTGCAACCATTTTGCCCATTTTATGAAATAGGCAATTTCATGGATTGGGCTCAACATATGTACACAATATACCGGTGTGCGCGCACATGCACTTATAACTACTACTACTACTACTTCTACTACTACTACTACTACTACTACTACTACTACTACTACTACTACTACTACTACTACTACTACTACTACTGCTGCTGCTGCTGCTGCTGCTGCTGCTGCTGCTACTACTACTACTACTACTACTACTACTACTACTACTACTACTACTACTACTACTACTACTACTACTACTACTACTACTACTACTACTACTACTACTACTACTACTGCTGCTGCTACTACTACTACTACTACTACTACTACTACTACTACTACTACTACTACTACTACTACTACTACTACTACTACTACTACTGATGCTGCTGCTGTTGTTTCTGTTGCTCCTAGTAGGATCATTAATATAATTGTCAAAACTCGCTAGGGATAAGATATTTAACACAATGATTTTGACGTATATTAAGATACACATATCATTCATGGAAATGAATGCAAATACGGTCAAGTTATGTACAGAGCCAAACCCAGATTGAAACACTGTTTTGAGCGCATGACTAATGGTGTGCTAACCGTGTCCGTGGTTCTGCCTTCTGTTGGTGACGTTGTAAGGCAGTCCAGGCCTACTGCTAACACCACCGCTCATTATCAATGTAGCCAATCAGTTCTGTCAGTGCGAATTGTTTTGGGAATTCCTGGTTATCATGGTGGTGCACAAACACACACACACGCGCGCGCGCGCACGCGCACACACACACACACACACAGACCGACACAGACACAATAAACACGGGTATGCACAAACACAGACATACATGCGCGCGCGCGCACACGCACACACACAGAGAGAGAGAGAGAGAGAGAGAGAGAGAGAGAGAGAGAGAGAGAGAGAGAGAGAGAGAGAGAGAGAGAGAGAGACACAGACACACAGACACAGACAGACACAAACACAGGCATGCATGCGCTCACACACTCACATACACACGCATGCACACGCGCACACGCACACACACACACACACACAAACACACGCACACACACACACACACAAATACACACACACACACACACACACACACACACACACACACACACACACACACACACACACACACACACACACACACACACACACACACACACACACACACACACACACACACACACACACACACACACACACACACACACACACACACACACACATGAATACCTCTTTATCATATTCTTTCTTGTGAGGACATGAAGAAATGTATTCCAGTTTTGTTTGAAAATGGGATGCACAATATTTTTAATTCACCAGCACTAACATATACATTTTTCGTTAGTTTAGAATCCAGTCCCATAGGTAATTATTTATAACTTTAAAAAATGATTATTGAAGAGGAAGGGAAATGATGGGAGGAGGAAGAGGGAAGGAGGGAGGCGCGCTTTTTTTTTTTGGTTTTTTTTTTTTGTCTTTAAGGTTTTTGTGTGTGTTATTGTTGTTGCTTGGTTTTGTTTACTGTTTCTACAGTGTAGGTCTATCCATTCATAATAATAGATACTCACATGCATATACAAATATACACACATACATGTACACACTCACATGCCCGCACCCCATATCACAAACATTGTTTTTTTCCCCCGTCTAATATCACGAGAAGTGGATAGACGTTAAATGAAAGACACACACACACACACACTCACACACACAACACACTTCACACAGTTATGTCAACAATGTGTTGGCCTCAATAAAACATTCAAAACCTACCAAACCATGCAGAGACAGAAAGGGGGTCAGGAGCTAGTGACACATTCTTCTTCACTCGTAAACAAGAATCCTATGGTAATCTATGAGTCTCAAAAATGGCTACAATCCAAATCAATGGATACCATGCACACCTCTTCCATGGAAGGTAAGTCGAACTTTGTTGTTGCCTGTCTGTCGTTTCCGACAATGACTGCCAGATAGCAGAGGGGCAGATGCTATTCCGGCTGATTGGGCGATACTTAGTTTATAGTGGAGATGCCTTGCCCAGGGTACATTCCCACTCTATCGGCCAAAGGAATTTGAGGACGAGAGTTGGCGTAGGGGAAGGTCCCCAAAGGCCAACCAATCCCTTCGCCTGCAGCACCAGAGCCGGTGCAAGGGTCCCCTCGTTCGAGAGTCATAGTCTTCCACGAAAGACTAAGCTGTACCATGACATTCCAATACTGTAGAATATCATTTATAGTACAGCTCTCATTTACTATTGGCCCTTTCTACAGGCTAATGTCAACCAGTGATAAAGTCGAACTTTATTCGATGATAATACATATAAGTCGTAGTGCGAAGTCTTTTTTTGTTGCAATGGCGCTCAATATGACTTACACTTAAAGAACACGATTGAATGTAGTACTAAAGATTCAAACAGGGGTGAAAGGCGATCTCCAACGTTATTGTTTTTAAATGTATGGTACAACTTATACTTTGATATATTTAAATATTCACTGGCAAATCCCCTGGGGGAAAAAACATACCTTTGTTCTCGGCTACAAAATGTCAACCATGTTTCTGTTACTCTTAAGCCGGAGCCACACGGAGTGTAAAATCGTATGGGGATGCGATGCGATTGTGTCACGTGAGCCATGATTCAATCGAAATATTTCCGTCTAAAACAAGTCTGCCATTTTCGCTCACTATACTCAAGTAGACCCAATACATGAATGTCACGTGAATCATGACTCACATCGTCAAAATCGCATCGCATCCAGATGCGATTCGTATGTTGTGTGACTGGACCTTAACTTATGATGGACAGTCAGCCTCTGTTTCTGTCGACATTGCAACCGTGGGATGGGTTACAAAGAATGTGCAAAGTGCATCATTGCGAGCCAACACTCTTGGTGCAAAGCAGTCTTGTTCTCGGGTGTCACCCAAAAGCCTAGATGTCACAAAGAGTGATTCGTTCGCAGCCTACAAACCTTGCAAACAACGAAGCCAACTTTCTTACTTCCCACCTGGAAGGTGAAAAGGTGGAAGGTGGGAAGTGTTAAGTATGGTAACAGAGGCAGTGAGGCAAT
Organism: Phymorhynchus buccinoides; assembly: GCA_017654935.2. Taxonomy (NCBI): domain Eukaryota; kingdom Metazoa; phylum Mollusca; class Gastropoda; order Neogastropoda; family Raphitomidae; genus Phymorhynchus; species Phymorhynchus buccinoides. The sequence goes on from CM065702.1 coordinate 3,594,515, forward strand.
GATTCCCACCTGTAGTGTAGGTGAAAGGGTGGGAGTAAAAACCGGTTTCAGACAGCTGCGGACTGCGAACTGTTTATATACATTAATACAATAACGATATAGGGCAACAAGAACGCTTATATAAAGCCCCATCAAGGGTACATACAAAGACACAGTGTGGCGGAAGCTGAAAACGAAGTACCACAATTATAGCTATTTGAATATCGTCAGTGTCTTATCAAAACCTCGTATCTCAATTTTTGGCTGATTTGTTTTTTTTATATGGTTAGGTCCCTTGAATTCTTGCCCATGTTCCAAGCAAACCTCAAAACTGAGCAATAATTACAACATATTCAAGACAGGATTAACAATATTTATGGTATAAAGATCACCAACACTCTTGATCATGCATTTGCGACTTTGATTGCTTGCTTGATTGTTCCGTTTTGTTGTTTTTGTCTGTCTGTCCTTTCTATATAAATTATTTCTTTTTTTCCATTCTCTCTCTCCAGGCACTCACTGGATCTGGGAGGTGGTGTCCATGCTCCTGCAGGGCAAGGCGGAGTACGAAAAGCGAACCAAAGAATTCGCCATGATGGAAGCCACGCCCATCGAACAACTGCAAAGCCAGCCGTCGCCCAGGGTGCTCAACTCTCACCTCCCCATGAAGTTACTGCCCCTGCAGATCAAAGAGAAGAAGGTCAAGGTCATTCATGTGTACCGCAATGTCAAGGACATCTTGGTTTCCGCCTACTTTCACTTTCGCCAGGTCGAAGAGATGAAAGACATCACGTTGGAGTGGCTGGAACGCACCGCTATTGCCCCTGATGGTGAGAAATATCACAATGTGTCATGTGTCTAAATGATGCCTTTGGGTTGTACCTCTAGTTGACGTCACACAGAAGTTGGAACAACAGCAAAGTGAGACTGAGAGCGGCTGGTGTGTGTCTCTGTCTGGGCCTGCTCTGGTCTCCCTGACTGTTTGTCAGTGCCTCCATGGTGTCTATCTCTTCGTCTATCAACGCTTAAGTTAACGACTGTTCGTGGTTAACTGTTTGCATCATAGTCATAAGCGTAACAATCTTGATGACATTTTCTTTTCAATTATCATCAATAATTTTAAAGGCCTCGGTAATTCTTTTGGTGGTTATGGGATATGGAAATTAATTGTTTGATCAGTTTTTGTGACCATTGTATTACAATTCATTAGCCTTGTGTGACACACAAAATATAGTTATCATGATGGTCAATAGCACGGCGAACCAGTTAATAATTATCAATAATTGTATGTATGAATTACATTGAAGTCTAGGAAGAACATTCAATCATCGTATAGGCTGAATTTACATTGAAGTCTATGAAGAACTTTCAATTATCGTGTATGCTGAAATTACATTTTAGTCTAGGAAGCTTAGAACTTTCAATTATCGCATAGGCTGAATTTACATTTTAGTCTAGGAAGAACTTTCAATTATCGTGTAGGCTAAAATTACATTTTAGTCTAGGAAGAACTTTCAATTATCGTGTAGGCTGAAATTACATTTTAGTCTAGGAAGCGAAGAACTATCAATTATCGTATAGGCCGAATTTAAATTTTAGTCTAGGAAGAACTTTCAATTATCGTGTAGGCTGAATTTAAATTTTAGACTAGGAAGAACTTTCAATTATCATATAGGCTGAAATTGCATATTAGTCTAGGAACATCAACTATAGAGTACTTTAACGTATATAATGTTAATGGTTTGCAATGTTCGTTTTCAGCCCCAGGGTACAATTACTTCAAATACCTTCAGGACATGGACGATTTCAGAAAAAACAACCCAGGCGTTTCCTTCTTCTGCCTGTCCTTTGAGGACACGAAGGAAGTGAGCAATGGATTGTTAGTATTAGATACAAACGTATATAAACGTTTCTCTCGTTTAAAACATAAATAATTAGGCCTACATAATAAACTGCCCTATAACACAGGGGGTAGTCGTTATTCTTGGTGGCCGAGCTATAATTTGTTTCAATTTCTAGTGGAGATGCCTTGCCTATGGTACATCTGCACTCTCTTGGCCAAAATGATATGAGGATAGCTGGCGTCGGGGAAGGTTCCCAAAAGCCAACCAGTCCCTTTGGTTGCAACATCAACAATCAGTGCAAACGCCCCACTAAATCGCTAACCATAGTCTTCCACAAAAGACTAAGCTGTACCACGATTTTCCATTCGTGTACAAAAGCATTTGTTGTTCATCTCTCTCTGTACTATTGGCTCTAGTCTTGCTACGGGCTAATGTTAACCGATGATAAAATAAAATTGAGTACCCCCACAAAAAAAGGCCACGGTTGGGCTGTACACAAATTAAAACATGTATAGTCCTTTACTACTAAATTCGCTGGATGAAAATCAGAAGGTATTAGCAGCCTTCTTTAGTGGTTGTGCGATAGTGTCTTCTGTCTTTCACCCAATGTAATGAATTCGAGGGTATTTGCCAGAATGTGCTATCCGCCTTCTTCAATCTCATTGCATTAGCACTTTCCGCCTTTCACCTGGTGCATATAAGGCTTAAAAGGGCACCCTGGCGGATGAGTTTTTGCAAGAAACACGTCAATATCACCAGGAAAACACCCTTTACAGAGATCGCAACACTCACTTTGCTCTGGTTTCCTAGAAATCAAAACGTCAAATCGGTGATTCCTCCTTGGCGGAGGTGCAGGAAGTCAGATTCTTTCAGTGAAAGAGAAGGCATGTCCCTTCTCTTTTCTAATGGCCGCCTGAGTCGCTTAGACCAAATCGCGAAATTTCCGCAATACAAGCCTTTTTATTTACAGTTTACCAAAAGGAGTTTTCGCTCACAACAAAAGAAATAGCTCCTTTTTATGCACTACTAAGAAGAAAAAGCTTCAACCACTCCGAGTGTCCTCCACCCACCCCATTCAAAGTGGCTTCTCGATCTCCGGCATCTCCGCCAAGGAGGAATCGCCGTTTTGACAGTTTGATTTCTAGGAAACCAGAGTGTTCCGATCCTTGAAAAGGCTGTCTTTCTGGTGATCTCGACGTGTTTCTTGCAAACACTCCTCCGTCAGGATGTCCCTAAAAGTTCAGTTGACCTCTCTTGTCATTTCAAGGGTCATGGATAGTAATCCGCCAGACAGTACTATCAACCTTCTGTATTCCTTCCGTGGTAGCACCGTCTGGCATTCACCCCTCGATTTAGGTATTAGGTATTAGGTACTTTATAGTCACAGAGGCATCTCGGTGAAATTCGGGTTGCTCCCATCTGGAGAGCGCGTCGCAGCCAGAGGCGCGCCACCCATTTTTTTTTTTTACATGCGATTTGTTGTGTGATTGATGAGGAAGGAAGGGGGGGGGATAAATTTTGACAAAATTACAACTTTTTCGTTGCCAGTGGCTTTAGCATGTGCTACGTGCATGGTCACACGGGACCACGGTTTATCGTCTCACCCGAAAGACCGTAAAGCCTAGTGCAAAGTGAGAGGAAAAATCCCCTGTACCCAGGTTGGAACTCGGGTTTACTTGACACAGTTACCACTGTGCCACCCTACACCGCCACTTACTGCCATTTTACAGAATCCCGAAGAAATCATCGTGAAGTTGGCTGACTTCCTGGGTGTAGCCTGCTCCACTCAGCTGCTGAAAGACATCGCGGAGGCCACCAGCTTAACCAGGATGAAGAAAGCCCACAAGGAAAAAGACAAAACGCACATCCTAGACATCGCCGACGTTTATCGCAAAGGTGTGTGTGTGTGTGTGTGTGTGTGTGTGTGTGTGTGTGTGTGTGTGTGTGTGTGTGTGTGTGTGTGTGTGTGTGTGTGTGTGTGTGTGTGTGTGTGTGTGTGTGTGTGTGTGTGTGTGTGTGTGAGAGAGAGAGAGAGAGAGTGTGTGTGTGTGTGTGTGTGTGTGTGTGTGGGTATGGGGGGTGTGTGTGTGTGTGTGTGTGTGTGTGTAGGTGTAGGTGTGTGTGTGTGTGACAGTGTGTGTGTGTGTGTGTGAGAGAGAGTGTGAGAGTGTGTGTGTGCATGTGTCAGTGTGTGTGTGTGTGGGGGGGGGGAGTGTAGAGAGAGAGAGAGTGTGTGTGTGTGGTGTGTGTGTGTGTGTGTGTGTGTGTGTGTGTGTGTGTGTGTGTGTGTGTGTGTGTGCATTTCTCTTTTGGATATATTAAAGTATACTTGAACTTGATGTGTGTGTGTGTGTGTGTGTGTGTGTGTGTGTGTGTGTGTGCGTGTGCGTGTGTGTGTGCGTGTGTGTGTTGTGTGCGTGCGCGTGCGTGTGCGCGCGCGCGCGCGTGTATGTGTGTGCGTGTGTGTTCCAGTAACAGCTTTAATCACAATACCTTGAATGCATATTTTTGTAAAAGTTTGTTGAGCGAAAACCAACATATGATCGGATACTAATTATTCTTTTCGAGCTTACTGAAGTAATCTTGATGGGCTTTCCATTTTTGTTTTGTCTCTCGTTTTGTCTGGTTGGTGTTCTCAGGAGAAGTCGGGGACTGGAAGAACTACCTGACAGTGGCTCAGAGCGAACGATTGGACGCCGCCATGACACTTCTCCAGTCATGTGACTACCGCTTCCGGTTTACATTGTAAAGAGAGATGTCGATGCTTCTACCATTACGCTTACTGAGCTAAACCTGGGGGGGGAAAATGAAAGAAAGAAAGAGAAAAAAGAAAGGGAATCAGACAGAAAGAAGAAGAAAAAGAAATACGGAGATAAATTTAAGAAAGGAGAGAACCCCCGTGGGGATACCGGGGGGTCGTTTGTAGGAATAGTTCCCCCAGCTTCTGGAAGTTCTGTGCATGTAACTTCCTCTAATATATCACTCTCTTTGACTCTGCCTTTTCCCTTTGCTTACTGTCATCTACTATCTTTCTGCCTTCCCGGTCCATTCTTCTGCCTTTTTGTCAAGAAACACTTTCAAAAAGATTTCCTCCAGCCAAAGTCGACATGCTGGGCCTAATTATTTCTTAGTTAGGCGCATGACGGCAGCATGACGAATCTGCGCTCATAATTGACAGGAAACTGTCTGAGCGATCGAAGAAGAAGAAGAAGAAGAAGAAGAAGAAAGGAGAGAAATAAATAAACCAAAGAATTATATACTGTCCAAAAAAAGATACGCATAACTTGTAGGCCTAGTCAAAGTTTCATCTTAATTTCAAAACTTAACAGAAAATCACACAATGCGAATTTCTTTTGAAATTTGACATGGTGCTAGCTGAATGTATGGCGAGTGCATGTGTGCATCCTCCCATCATTCAGTCAGTTGATATCCTTGGGTGTCCGGGCTGTCAGAACAGTAGGGTGTGACCGCCTTGAACAGCAACAAGTGCCTGGGACACTATCAGCATGGGACTCGATCAGACGGCGAATGTCTTGCTGTGATATTCCCACTCCTCCTGCTGTGCTTTCAACAACTTGCGGTGATTCACTGGCACATCTTCTCGGCCATGCACGCGTCTATCCAGTTCATTCCAAAGGTGTTTTTTTGGGTTCATGTCTGATGATATGGTTGGCCAGAGAATTTCGTGGAGGTGATTGTCGGTGAGCAACTGCCGAGTCGCACAGTATGAGGTCCGAGCCTTGTCCTGCAGGAACACAGCGTTAATGTCGTGCAGAAGAGGAAGGACGTGTGGACACAGAATGTCCTTAGGTATTGCTCTGCAGTTACGCGCCCTTGCACCAACACTAAGGGATTCCCTTTCGTAGACATTTGCGAACAAGGTGTTAACTCTGTGTTCACGAAATTGCATGAAATTATATCCATGCATGGCACGTGGACATGAAAAAAATCGCTTTTCTGACATTTTAGGCACTGTGTGCGCATGCGCATGAGCAGAGAGAAACATTGACAGCGATCATGACAAGGACCACTGGGTGAACACTTCTAGTAGTTAGGTGGATATGCGTGCTGCAATACAATGACGGAAACGACATTTGAAAAAGTATGCGTTTCTTTTTTTGGACAGTATATATTTGAGATACATATTACAGTATAACACATGCTTGTGTGGATAACTACTTTAGTTATTTGATCCTGTCTTAATAGCTAAATGCTAGTTGATATTTGGTACTTTACAGTCACAGAGGCGTCTCTGGGGTTGCTCCCACCCGGAGAGCTTAAATTTGACCATAAAGTATGACAACTTTTTCGTTGCCACTGGGTTTAATGTGTGCTAAGTGCATGGGCACACGGGACCTCGGCTTATCGTCTCATCCGAAAGACTGTCTCGTTCAGACCGTAAGGCCTAGTGCAGAGTGAGAGGGGAAAAAAAACCTGTACCCAGATTCGAACTCGGGTTTATTGGATACGAGGCGAACGCGTTACCTCTGTGCCACTCTACACCATTTTTCTTTTTTTTTTCTTTAGGCTAAACAACCCCCCGTTCTATAAAGCATAAAGGAATTGTACAATCAGACTCTGCCCCGTTTTGATTTTGGAAGTTTGTAAACAACTCATGAAGTTTTGTTTGTGTGTGTGTGTTTGTATGTACGTGCATACGTGCGCGCGCGCGCGCGCGCGCGCGTGTGTGTGTCATCTGCGCTTTGTCCAATTGCAGGTGCCTTTCATGCTGTGCATCTTTCTGTTTTTTTCTCATTTAATATGGCTACTTTATTCCTGACATTTCTTACGTGCATTTGATAAAAGAGAAATGGAGATGTGAATGAGTTCATATCTTTTTTTTTTTGCTGTCCCATCTTCTGGGCCGTACAGTGGCGTTGCTCCCACGCCGCTCGTTCCGAATCCCAATTCGCAGCCACACCCCGGTTTGTTCAAGTCGCAGAATTTGAGACCAGCAGTCCAAGGGGAGCGAATCTATGTTAGACCGTCAGGAGGCAACCTACCGAGGAGACACTGCACTGCTGCTGAGTCACCTCGGTGGAGTTCAGTGGAGCCTGTTCAGGACACCACCTACTAAGCCCCCTACTGACGACACTATTCTCTTAGTCGCGGAGCCAGCGTGAGTGAGGTCCTCCTCCGAGGGCGCCACCACGACCGTCCACCGACAGCTCCCCAGAACACACTGATCCCCATGACTTTGACCCGAACGCACCAAGGCATAGACTGGATTGGAAACCGAAACTGAGGTCACCATGAGAGCAGGGCATGCAAAGCCACAGAATTTGAGACATTTTTTAAATTTTATGATTAATGGAAAATGAGGCTGATGACAACAATGATGATGATGATGCTATGGAGTTCCGTATCGGTCTGAGACTGCATGGCAGGGATATATTCTACGCTTCCTTTCATAATGATATCCCGGCGTTAACCAGGCCCGAGAACTACAGACACCTGCAGTGTTGTTCTTGAAATTAGAGCAACACTCTCAAAATCGCATCCGTTAAGCGGATGAAGCTCGACTATGTGGTTTCAGTCTTCCCATTGAGCCCACAGCCACTCACTCTGGGTAGCAGTCGGTCCAGGACCGAAAAAAACCTCGCCTCTGATGGGATTCGAACCCAAGTCCTCCCAGCCAGTAGTCCGCGACGCTAACCACTACACCATGAGTTCATATCTTAACATATCTTGCTAAGTTTAACAAGATCATTCTGATTGCATCATGGATATATGACACCGCTACAGGTGTGAATACTGCACTATGTAAGAACACTTAGTATGAGTACGACTTTTCAGTAATGACTTCAATCTATGCATTATTCATAATTTTGGATGACAGTTTGGAATGCTCTCTCTCTCTCTCTCTCTCTCTCTCTCTCTCTCTCTCTCTCTCTCTCTCTCTCTCTCTCTCTCTCTCTCTCTCTCTCTCTCTCTCTCTCTCTCTCTCGCTACTACTACTACTATATTTTATAATGTTTATAAAAGGTAGTAGTAGTAGTAGTAGTAGTAGTAGTAGTAGTAGTAGTAGTAGTAGTAGTAGTAGTAGTAGTAGTAGTAGTAGTAGTACACATGCTTAAATATTAAGGCTGCTTACAATTTTTTATTTGTTTTCTTTTTACCGGTTTGCTTATCTACGTGTTTATTTCAGTATTCCATTTTCCATTGTTCTTTACTTTGATGCCTTGCTTCATCATATATGCTTATATTATCTGTTTGTCTAATTGTTTTGTATTAGTCTGGTTTTCGTTCCAAGGACAGATTGGAAGAATGGGCCGGTGTCGTATATAATACTGTCGCCGTGCGATCGTGTCGCAGCGATAGCATTTCACGTGAAATATTGTTGCAGCGATATTATTTTCTGGGAAAAAAATGTCGCGCGACAAATTTTCACGAAAAAATGTCCTATAAAATATTGTCTCATGCCTTAAAATACTGTCGCTCCAAATTTTGCGACAGTTTTTTGCGACAGGACACTGAAATATTGTAGTCAGTAAATACTGTCGCTTGCGACACATTTCCACGTTAAATGTTGCTGCTAGAGTTAACATTTTCTGTGAAATATGGTCGTAGCGTTTTGGCAGCAGTATTTCACAGTATGACGTGAAATGCTGTCGCTGCGACACGATTTTATTTTTAGGTAGCGACGCCATTTTATGGACATTTCTTGTGAAATCCTGTCGCACTTTAATTTTTTGTAAAATAATGTCGCTCAGCGACACTTTTTCACGAATGAGCTGCAGTATGTCGCTGCGACACAATTTTATGAGCGACAGTATTATATACGACACCGGCCCAAAATCTTAATCCTTATGTAATAATTTGTTTCAGTCTTCAGTCTCTCTCTCTCTCTCTCTCTCTCTCTCTCTCTCTCTCTCTCTCTCTCTCTCTCTCTCTCTCTCTCAATTTTAATCATTCATATTACACACTATTTAAACAGCTGAAAATACATGCGAATGTCCCTACCATTGTTTCAACTTCTTTGGATTATAATAAACAAGGACATCATTTAATTCATTTCGAAAATTGTTTTTCGTACTTTTTTTCTGTTTTCCTTTCTTCTTCTTTTCAACCAAAATATGCTTACAGTGTCAAACTAATGGCATAAACAACTGTGGCTCCTTGTTCCTGTCATTGCTCTGCTCGTTAAAAGATCATTGTAATGAAGCCTTCCCGAAATGCAACATTGTTTGTTTCAGACCAATCTGTTGGTGTGAGTTTTACAGCACGAAAGACGAATTCAAAGCAAACGCTTGATTAAATTTGAAATTAAAAGTAAAATAATAATGACAGCGACAAACGTTTCAATTATTAACTAAAACGACACTGAAGTTGAGAAAAAGGATTTATGCTTTTTGTTCTTTCTTTTTTTTACTGTGTGATTGTGGTTATGCTGTCATTTCATAACAAACGGAGTAGATGTGTGTTTTAACAGGATGGCTTTGCTGGATTTATTTATTATTGTTGTGTTGTTTCGTACCCTGACAAAAAGACTCCAGGGATCATCCCAACAACAGCCGAAGCACTTGAACAGTATGGTACAAATGCATCAGCTACGGAGCCCAGTGAAGCCTATTCAGGACACCACCTACTAAGTCCCCCACCGACGACACTATCCTCTTAGTCGCGGAGCCAGCGTGAGTGAGGTCCTCCTCCGAGGGCGCCGCCACGACCGTCCACCGACAGCTCCCCAGAACACGCAGATCCCCATGACTTTGACCCGAACACACCAAGGCATAGAATGGATCGGAAACCGAAATCGAGGTAACCATGAGCATGAGAGCAGGGCTTGAAAAGCCAAAGAATTTGAAACATTTACATTTTTTATAATGATTGATGGAAATGAGACGGATGACTATGATGATGATGATGCTGTGGAGTTCCGTATCGGTCTGAGACTGCATGACAGGGCTGTATTATATGCTTCCTTTCATAATGATATCCCGGCGTTAACCAGGCCCGAGAACTACAGACGCCTGCAGTGTTGGTCTTGAAATTAGAGCAACACTCTCAGAATCGCATCCGTTCAGTGAATAAAGCTCGACTGTGTGGTTTCAGTCTTCCCATTGAGCCCACAGCCACTAACTGTGGGTAGGAGTCGGTCCAAGACCGAAAAGTCCCTCGCTTCTGATGGGAATCGAGCCCGAGACCTCCCAGCCAGAAGTCCGCGACGCTAACCACTACACCACGGCGGCTGGTGCATTTCCAATTATTGGGAGAAGTGATGACACCATAATAACAGAACATAAGGTATATTAGATGAAGTAACATCCTATTATGAACAATTATATAGTCACATCCCTGTCAGGGATATTAATCTTACTGCGGAACTGCCTGACGCGCCGGTGTTGGCGGATGAGGATCGTGACAATACCGAAGGCATCATCACTTATGAAGAAGCTCAGTTTGCTTTGAAATAAATTAAAAACTATAAAAGTCCTTGACCGGACGGGTTCACTGTTGAGGTGTTTACATTATTTTTCATTGATGTAGGCCATTTTCTTGTGAGATCTATAAATGAAGGGTTTTACAATGGAAACTTATCGGTTATACAGGCACAAGGAACTAAACGATTTATAAACAAATTGGCGTCTCATATCCCTTTTGAATGTAACTTACAAGATCGTCTCTGCACGTGTCGCGAATTGGCTAATAACAATCCTTCCCTTGATAATCAACGAAAGTCAGAGAGGCTTTTTTAAAGGGTCGGTTTATAGGTGAAAACATTAGACTGTTGTATGATACTTTATTATACAGAAAAAGAAAATATCCCCAGTATGCTAGTTATGGTTGATTTCAAGAAAGCCTTGGACAGTGTTTCCTGGTCGTTCTTGAAAAAAGGCTGGAAGTCTTGGGCCGGATATGATAACGTGGGTGAGTGTCTTTTATTCTGACATTATGGCATGTGCATCCGTCA
>CM065702.1:3612751-3615251 GCA_017654935.2 Phymorhynchus buccinoides
ATGCGTCCATCAATCCACCCATCCGCTGACTCACCTATCCAACCACCCACCCACCCCCCACCCATTCATTTATCAATCTATATACCCGTCGTTCCACCCGGGTACCACTCAATTGCGCATACTCGAAAAAAAATCATTTGCGCCCCTCCAGGTATGGACATCCATTGTGCCTGATTTCCGTAATTTCATTTTACCATCATTTCACCCACCATTCTATCCATCTACCTATCCATCCATCCATCCAATCACCTACCCATCCATCCGTATGGTCACCTATCCATCCACCTATCCATCTACACACTCACACACACACCGATTCATTTAACCACCCGTCTATCCATCCATCATTGTATTCATCCATCCAGAAGAAGAAGAAGAAGAAGAAGAAGGTGTTCATAATGACGATGATAAAAAATACGTGGAAGATAAACTTAAACAGCTTTAAGAGTGTAGGCAAAACTGGCAAAACTGCTCTACCTCCACGCTCACCCTCTTCTCTGTCTCTCCCTCCATTCCTCCCTGTCTCTCTCTGTCTCTATCTCTGGCTCTTTCTCTGTCCTCTCTATCCTCTCTCTCTCTCTCTCTCTCTCTCTCTCTCTCTCTCTCTTTATATGCCTACTCTCTCTCTCTCTCTCTCTCTCTCTCTCTCTCTCTCTCTCTCTCTCTCTCTCTCTCTCTCTCTCTCTCTCTCCCCTCTCTCTCTCTCTGTCTCTTTTTTATCTGCCTACTCTAGCTCTCTATCTCTCTCTCTCTCTCTCTCTCTCTCTCTCTCTCTCTCTCTCTCTCTCTCTCTCTCTCTCTCTCTCTCTCTCTCTCTCCCTCCCTCTCTCGTTGTCACCTGATTTAGGATAGGCCATGACAATCACATCATCAGGCCTCATCTCGAATTCTTTCAGAAGTGCGACGTGTTCTTTCAAAGGGCGATTACTCTCGAACACTTTAGGCATGACCTCCCCTTGCACCTCCTCGTAAAGGCTGGAAGGGTGACAAGAGTTGTCGGTAACTGGTTTGATTTCGTCCGCCTGAAGGAAATGTATTAAAATGAACAGGTGCTTTAAAAACAATCCTCGTGAATCTGATAGTATCGGCCAATACCTAAGGGACAATTCTACGAAGTTTCGTAAACATCGGTTCATTGTTTTAGGCGCTATTAATATTTCTATGTTAACGCTTTCACCGCCAATGTCGCATTTGTGGACCAAGCACAATGGTTTAACACCCATGTCACTAAAAAGGCTTCGTATCAAGGCCTGTTATCCAAAGACCCTATTGTTTGAATGTTAGGGAGGTAAAGACAGGCCTAATGTTATACATGTCACAGAGGAATTCCCAATACTGCAGACGAATGTTTGCCCTACCCGGTTATGTTTAATGGTGTTTTTTGGCCGAAACATGGCTGGCGGCGAAAGGGTTAATCAAGTGCTGCTTTGGTTATTGAGGGCGTTTCACTGAAATGCAAAGATGAAACCTCTCTATTATGAGAGATCGTCTTTCATAAGTGAACAGACCCACTGCAGATAGATAGCAGCTTCCGGGCTGGGCTGATGATGGACCCCAAGGTCCGAAACATTATGAGATCGTTTTTCATAAGTGAACAGACCCACTGCAGATTGATAGCAGCTTCCTGGCTTGGCTGATGATGGGCCCCAAGGTCCGAAACAGCTGTCCCCCAGCAGGATCTGCCCCCTATCCCCCACTGAGAGGAAAAACTAAAAGCAGCACAATGTTTTACTTTACAGAACACACATCAAGATTCAAAGTTCACAGTAACTGGTTTTGATAAAGATGTTCAATACGGGGCATTTGGATACAAAAGTTTTATAAAACTCAAGCATTCTGCATTTCTAATGCATTAACTTTTAAATCCTTAAGGCCAGTGGATCGGTGCCAGCAAATTATTGAGATTTACCATTCATAACTATATGTTACAGTACATTTACAAAAGCAGGAAATGTGCAAATTTTCTAATTTTTTCAGGAAATTTGCAAATTTGCAAATTTCCTGATTTGGAGGACCAGGAAATTTGCAAATTTACTGAAATAACAATTTGAGACAATCCGCTATGCAAGCCGTGGATTGCGAAGAAACCCATGTATTTCCTCTTCAATTCATAATGATCAAGAAGAATCTCTCTCTCTCTCTCTCTCTCTCTCTCTCTCTCTCTCTCTCTCTCTCTCTCTCTCTCTCTCTCTCTCTCTCTCTCTCTCATGTATGTGTTCTAAATCACTATGAAGAATATCGCAAATTGACTGATCTTCCAATCTTCAGTAAATTTGAGAAACAAATGCATGTATTAACTGTTTCCCTCAGGGACTTTTTAAATTTCCTAACATTTTCAGGAAATTTGCAAATTTCCTAACATTTTCAGGAAATTTGCAAATTTCCTGATTTGGAAGTCCAGGAAATTTGCAAATTTACTGACTTGCAATCTTCAGTAAAACTGAGAAACAAATGCACGCAAAATTCAGGAAATTTGCAAATTTCCTGATTTTGGGGGGGA
>CM065702.1:3620251-3622751 GCA_017654935.2 Phymorhynchus buccinoides
ACATCAACAATTGTTCATATGATCTCCTAATACACTAATTAGCATTCAAACGGTAAAATTAGGCCAAAGTGACCAGTGTCAGAGGTTAGACAGACAGAGAGAGAGAGAGATGAGAGAGAGAGAGGGGGTGGGGAGAGAGAGAGAGAGAGAGAGAGAGAGAGAGAGAGAGAGAGAGAGAGAGAGAGAGAGAGAGAGAGAGAGAGAGAGAGAGAGACAGAGACAGAGACAGAGACAGAGAGAGAGAGAGAGGACATAATTTCCCACAGGAATCATTTCACTAGATAGTCGTAAAGCCAAGCTACTATCCTGATGAAAACCTTAGTAATTACTACTAACCCATGAAAAAGACTACTATCATTTTCAGCAGTTAGTACTTAGTATTACTACTAACCCATGAAAAGACTACTATTATTTTCAGCAGTTAGTACTAACTGCTGAAAATAATAGTAGTCTTTTCATGGGTTAGTAGTATTAGTAAGGTTTTCATCAGAAAGTAGCTTGAAACGTGTCACCCAAACCAGCTGCTACCTACAATGTCATGGTAAACAGAAATATGGGGAGGAAGACAAGGTCGTGGAGGGGGGGGGGGGAGGATTAGGGGGCAGGGAGAGAGAGAGAGAGGGCGGAGGGATAGGGGGTATTTATCTAAGGTGATTATACACTACTCACAAAAAGTTAAGGATCACTATGAGAAAACAGGTGCGCAATAAACTCCGTTCGCTCCTGTTATTTTTTTCTCAGTCAAGCCAAATTGTTATGAATTCTTGTTCAGCTGTAAGTGGGCGATGTTGTGTTAGTGGAAACATTGCACGTGATTCTCTATTACTGAGCTTGGCAGCAAACGAAAAAGCGGAAACTTGCGAAAAAGGACCTTGTTTTGGATCGTTCTGCATGAACACATTGCACAAGCCAGATGGAAAAACCATTATGCACGTGCAAGCACTGCTGTTTATGTGTGAGATGCTGTCTCTTGCTTGGCTTTATAAGAAGACATACCACCAGTATTAGGCCTGATTTGACAATGCCTCCACGACGAAAATTGAGCGAGTTGGATAGGGGACGAGCTGTTGCATGGTTCCAAGATGGTGTTCCCAAGCGAGAAGTGGCCAGGCGACTTCAGGTGTCCATCTCGGTCATTGTCAGACTGATTCAACGCTTCACAGCCACTGGGAGGGTCCATGAAAGACGCAGATCTGGTCGACCGAAGAAGACAACTCCACGTGAAGATCGTCTCATTGAACGACAAGCCCTGCAGACAAGAACAGCCTCTTCCAGCATCATTCGAAGGCAGCTGAGGGTGGCTACTAACATCAACATCAGCCAGCAGACCATACGGAACCGCCTTCATGGGTTTAACCTCCGTTCTCGTCGCCCAGCTGTACGGCCACGCTTAACTCCAGCCCATAGGGCAGCACGCCGCGCCTTCTGCAGACGTCACGTGAGGTGGACACGTCAGCAATGGTCCCAGGTCCTGTTCAGTGATGAATCACGCTTCACCCTGAACCACAACGACGGCCGACTGAGGGTCTGGAGGCGCCCAGGGGAACGCTTTATTGACGCCACTGTCCAAGAAAAGGTGGCCTTTGGTGGAGGTTCTGTAATGGTCTGGGGGGCCTTCAGCCTTCACCACAGAACACCCTTGTATCATGTACAGGGTAACCTGACTGGCCTCCGATACCGGGATGAGATCCTTCGACCGCTGGCTGTGCCTACACTGCAGCAGATGGGACCGCCGGCTGTCTACCAGGATGACAACGCTCGCCCCCACAGGGCAAGGGTGGTCAACGACTTCCTGCAGCAGTCTGGAGTCAACAGAATGGAGTGGCCAGCATGCAGTCCCGATCTCAACCCGATTGAGAACCTCTGGGATGAGCTGGATCGCAAAGTGAGGAGCAACCACCCCCCTCCCAGGGATGCCCAGCACCTCTACCAGATGCTGCAGGCTGAGTGGCAGGCGCTTCCACAGAGGATCTTCACCACCCTGGTCAACTCCATGAGGACTCGCTGCGTCGAGTGCCAGAACAGCCATGGCGGATACACGCATTACTGAACTTTTGGGAGCATCAGAATGCCCTGTCTTGTGATTTCAATGACTTTGGGAAATCAAATTTCGATACGTACCCACTTTGATCAAATGTACAGACCAAACGATTACTCTAAATTGAAGGCAATTGTGTATCGTTATCACTAAAGCATTGAATTAAATGTTGGCCAAAATTCAACGCATTGGCTTTCTTATTTGGAAAGTTATGAATTAGTTTGCAAGTGATCCTTAACTTTTTGTGGATAGCTTACATGCGTGATTCAAGGACTTGTTACTCCCAGACCAGAGAGAGAAAGAGAGAAGGGGGAGAGGGAGGGAGAGAGAGAGAGAGAGAGAGAGAGAGAGAGAGAGAGAGAGAGAGAGAGAGAGAGAGAGAGAGAGAGAGAGACAGACAGACAGACAGACAGACAGACAGAGAAGCATAGAGAGTCGCTCATAGACGCGCATGATGGCGTC
>CM065702.1:3635251-3647751 GCA_017654935.2 Phymorhynchus buccinoides
TGTGTGTTGTTGTACAATTATCAATAGCACCGCATACACATTGAAGATTTTTTGTGAATTTAGTTTTAAAAGCATTTAGCTTAAGTCTATAAAGTAGTGAAACAAACTTTTTAATGCGTCTTGGATGTTTGTTTACATTTCTATTAAGAAATACATAATTTACTAAGGAATCTCTTTTCTGAGACTTCCATGATCGGGAGTTTAAACAACACTTTATGGAAGATTCAGGTTTATGTATTTTGTGAAGCATAGATTCTTTGTAGATTTTATCAAAATGTTCAAAAGAAGCTCTTTGTAAGAGAGAATAGCCTTCTTGCAAACTCCAGGGAATGTGAATATCCGTAGAATTAGCAGATTTGTTTGCCCCTGCCCGAGCAGTACGATCAGCCCATTCATTTCCAGAAATCGAACAATGAGATGGGATCCAACAAAAGTCAACTGTGATGCCTCTTAATATAAGAATATGGATAAGTATTCTAATTTCTGTAATGATTTCAGCCCTGGTTTTTGGACTTGTTGATTCTAAAGCTTGAAGAACAGATTTAGAATCTACACAAAAAAAGAACACCGTGTGTGTGTGTGTGTGTGTGTGTGTGTGTGTGGTGTGTGTGTGTGTGTGTGTGTGTGTGTGTGTGTGTGTGTGTGTGTGTGTGTGTGTGTGTGTGTGTGTGTGTGTGTGTGTGTGTGTGTGTGTGTGTGTGTGTGTGTGTGTGTGTGTGTGTGTGTGTGTGTGTGTGTGTGTGTGTGTGTGTGTGTGTGTGTGTGTGTGTGTGTGTGTGTGTGTGTGTGTGTGTGTGTGTGTGTGTGTGTGGTGTGTGTGGTGTGTGTGTGTGTGTGTGTGTGTGTGTGTGTGTGTGTGTGTGTGTGTGTGTGTGTGTGTGTGTGTGTGTGTGTGTGTGTGTGTGTGTGTGTGTGTGTGTGTGTGTGTGTGTGTGTGTGT
This sequence comes from Phymorhynchus buccinoides, assembly GCA_017654935.2. Taxonomy (NCBI): domain Eukaryota; kingdom Metazoa; phylum Mollusca; class Gastropoda; order Neogastropoda; family Raphitomidae; genus Phymorhynchus; species Phymorhynchus buccinoides. The sequence continues at coordinate 3,636,192 of CM065702.1, forward strand.
GTGTGTGTGTGTGTGTGTGTGTGTGTGTGTGTGTGTGTGTGTGTGTGTGTGTGTGTGTGTGTGTGTGTGTGTGTGTGTGTGTGTGTGTGTGTGTGTGTGTGTGTGTGTGTGTGTGTGTGTGTGTGTGTGTGTGTGTTGTGTGTGTGTGTGTGTGTGTGTGTGTGTGTGTGTGTGTGTGTGTGTGTGTGTGTGTGTGTGTGTGTGTGTGTGTGTGTGTGTGTGTGTGTGTGTGTGTGTGTGTGTGTGTGTGTGTGTGTGTGTGTGTGTGTGTGTGTGTGTGTGTGTGTGTGTGTGTGTGTGTGTGTGTGTGTGTGTGTGTGTGTGTGTGTGTGTGTGTGTGTGTGTGTGTGTGTGTGTGTGTGTGTGTGTGTGTGTGTGTGTGTGTGTGTGTGTGTGTGTGTGTGTGTGTGTGTGTGTGTGTGTGTGTGTGTGTGTGTGTGTGTGTGTGTGTGTGTGTGTGTGTGTTGTGTGTGTGTGTGTGTGTGTGTGTGTGGTGTGTGTGTGTGTGTGTGTGTGTGTGTGTGTGTGTGTGTGTGTGTGTGTGTGTGTGTGTGTGTGTGTGTGTGTGTGTGTGTGTGTGTGTGTGTGTGTGTGTGTGTGTGTGTGTGTGTGTGTGTGTGTGTGTGTGTGTGTGTGTGTGTGGTGTGTGTGTGTGTGTGTGTGTGTGTGTGTGTGTGTGTGTGTGTGTGTGTGTGTGTGTGTGTGTGTGTGTGTGTGTGTGTGTGTGTGTGTGTGTGTGTGTGTGTGTGTGTGTGTGTGTGTGTGTGTGTGTGTGTGTGTGTGTGTGTGTGTGTGTGTGTGTGTGTGTGTGTGTGTGTGTGGTGTGTGTGTGTGTGTGTGTGTGTGTGTGTGTGTGTGTGTGTGTGTGTGTGTGTGTGTGTGTGTGTGTGTGTGTGTGTGTGTGTGTGTGTGTGTGTGTGTGTGTGTGTGTGTGTGTGTGTGTGTGTGTGTTGTGCGTGAGTGTGTTGTGTGTGTTCTGTGTGGGTATATCGGCTTGCATGTGTATGAGTGTATGCGTGCGCATGAGAGATTGTGTTCGGCTAGAGGGGGGGGAGAGGAGTGTGTGCGAGTATGTGTCTGTGAGTGTGAGTACACGTGAGTGTTTTGTGTATGTGAGTGCGCGTGTGTGTGTTTGTTTGTGTGTGTGTGTGTGTGCGTGCGTGTGCGCGTGTTTGTACAAGTGTATGCTTGAGTAAGTTTGTGTGCGTTTCAGTGATAATGTGTTTTCTGTGCGTTTGATGAAATGTGTGTGGGTATGTGTGTGTATGTCTGTGTGCAAGAACGCGTTCACTCTCGTGCGTGCACGTACGTGCGTGTGAGTCTGTTGTGCGTGTGTGTGCGTGTGTGAGTGTTTCAATGCTGATTGCAAAGCGCTTTATGCTCGATAAAAAGCGCTATATAAATATCCGTTTATTATCATTATTATTATTATTATTTGATCGTGAAGAATTCTGATATATTGTATGTTTGTCAAGAGAGAACCAAAATGGCTGTGAATCAAAGGCATAAACTTTCTAGTTTGTTGTTGTATCAAACTAGTGTTTATAGCAATAAAACTTGACCAGAATGTAAATAGTTGGTTTTGTTTAATTGCTGGTTTTCTCTTTTTTTTGTTTGTTTGTTTGTTTGTTTGTTTGTTTGTTTGTTTTGTTTTGTTTTGTTTTTCGTGTATTTTGTTTTAAGAACTGCAGTCAATCTACATTGTTGACAAAAGGCTTCATGTTGATTATAGTTTCCTGGAAGTGATGAACGTTTTGCTCGCACACAGCGCTTTGGCTAGAACACTGCCTGTAGGAAAAGAGGAGGGGGGGGGGGGGGGGAGTCGATAATTTGTCCTTGTGTTACAAAGTTGTGTATCATGAGATACAGCGCACTACGTATTTGCTAATTTTCAGACTGGCTTGATGTCGACATGCTTCCCACGAAGAAGAATCGTCATTTTAGAAATGTTTCACTGCATTGACAGGATTCCTCTTCATACGTGACCAACGTCATTAATTTTATATTTTACCTAGAAAAGAAACAGCACTGACTGTGTTCTCTCAGAAGACTTAGTTATTTGATTTTTTTTAATTGGCAAAAGCCACGGGTTTTCGCTAATGAAGCTGTGTTTCGTTGTGTGTGTTGTTGTTTCTATCAGTAAGTCTTTTCGATGTTCCTTTACAGATCTGACTTCTTTTTGTTTTTCTTCTTCAGTCAATGGGAGACTTAGTGGGAATTTTGTCACGCCAGGTGTCGTGACACTCGCTAGGGCCTAATCCCCTCTATATTCTTAGTTGGGGATAAAGAGAGCGAGAGATAGAGAGGAGACCAACCCTCTCTCTCTCTCTCTCACTACGCCCAACTAAGAATATAGCGTGATAAGCCCCTAGCGAGTGTCACGACACCTGGCGTGACAAAAATCCCACTAAGTCTCCCATTGGTGTTGAAAAAGATTCGGTAGGCTTACCAATAACACACTTCTAGTATGTGTGTTAGTTTTCCTTTCTCTGTAAACGACTAGAAATATGGACGTTTCTTAAATCGAGGAAATGATACTGTACTGTTTTCTTGTTTGTCTTATTTGTGAAGATGTTTTAAGAAATTTGAGTTTGATCCTCTTCAAATTTGAAGGAGTGTCTTCGACCAATACAAACAAGCTGGTAAGTCAAATTATTGGGGAGGGGTGTGGGGGTGTGTGTTGTTGTTTTTGTTGTTGTTTTTACTTTACAAAGAGAGTGTGCATCACTGTGTGTGGACCGAAGGTGTAGGCCTATCAGGTGAACAGATTGAAACAACAGTTAGCATGTTAAATCAAAGATAAAGAAAGGAAGGAAGGAAGGAAGGAATAAAGGAAGGAAGGAAGGAAGGGTGGAGGAAAGGAGGATGGAAGGAAGGAAAGAAGGAAGGAAGGAAGGAAGGTAGGAAGGAAGGTAGGAAGAAAGGAAGGTAGGAAGGAAGAAATGAAGGAAGGAAGGAAAGAAGGAAGGAAGGAAGGAAGGAAGGAAGGACAGAATGAAGAAAAGAAGGAAGGAAGGAAAGAATGAAGAAAGGAAGGAAGGAAGGAAGAAAGGAATGAAGAATTGAAGGAAGGAAGGAAGGAAGAAAGGTATGAAATGAAGGAAGGAAGGAAGGAAGGAATGAAGAAAGGAAGGAAGAAAGGTATGAAGGAAAGAAGGAAGGAAGAAAATAATGAAGAAAGGAAGGAAGAAAGATATGAAGAATTGAAGGAAGGAAGGAAGGAAGAACGGTATGAAGGAAGGAAGGAAGGAAGGAAGGAAGGAAGGAAATAATGAAGAAAGGAAGGAAGAAAGGTATGAAGGAAGGAAGGAAGGAAGGAAATAATGAAGAAAGGAAGGAAGAAAGGTATGAAGAATTGAAGGAAGGAAGGAAGGAATGAAGAAAGGAAGCAAGGAAGGAAGAAAGGAAAGAATGGAGGAAGGAAGGAAGAAAAGAAGAAAGGCATGAAGGCATTGTGTATGTGTGTGTGTGTTCACGCCAGTGTGTGTGCGTCTCTGTGTGTGTGTGTGTGTGTGTGTGTGTGTGTGTGTGTGTGTGTGTGTGTGTGTGTGTGTGTGTGTGTGTGTGTGTGTAGTGTGTGTGTGAATTATGTGTGTGAATGTGTGTGAGTGTGTTGTTGTGTATGTGGGGAGGGAGGAGGGTTGTGTCTGTGTGTGGGGGGGGGGGGGGTGGCGAGGCGTGAGTGGTATGGGTGTGTGTGAGACGAGGGGTGAGGGGAATGAGGGACTACGTTTGTGTGTGTGATGTATTCGCGCGTATGCGCGTGCGCATGTATTAGGTGTTTATAGGTGGGGGGGGTTTCAGTACAAATGGGAGGATGCGTAGACATTTGGTTATGTTTGTGTGTGCGTGTGCATGTGTCGATTTATGAATTGAGTGCTATGTAAATATTTTATGACGCTTATATGAAGTCTTTTATTACTACTTTTAACTTTTAACTATTTGTCATTGTAAACGCCTTGGGCTCCTGGTTTTATCGGGAGGTAAGTGCGTCATAAATTTTCATTATTATTATTATTATTATGAAGCAAAGTACTGGTACATTGTTTTTTTGTTATTGGGGGAAAATATAATAGAACATTATCTTCTTTCCACTATGCCTTCATACAAAAAACACAACAACAACAACACTAGTTGACATGTAAAACAATGTTTGAATGACTAAACGAACGAACCAGTAAATCAATCAATCAATATGTCCATCAATAAACAGACAAACGAACGAAGTACATGCATTAAACGGACTCATAAATGTCTTCTGATCCGTGGGGGAGATTGTTCTTACTGTTGTTGCTGCTTTTGTTGTTGTTGATGTTGTTGTTGTTGTTGTTGTTGTTGTTGTTGTTGTTGTTGTTGTTGTTGTTGTTGATGTGTTGTTGTTGCTGTTGATGTGTTGTTGTTGATGTTGTTGTTGTTGTTGTGTTGTTGTTGTTGTTGTTGTTGTTGTTGTTGTTGTTGTACATAATTGAGTATGAATTAAACACCCTTTGCTATAAATCTATCCATAAATCTGCTCCATGTTACCTCTGCGACAATATTGTTGTTATACGCCAGCTGCACTTTACGTTCAGTTTCTTGTTTTCTGTTGTTGTTGTTGTTGTTGTTGTCAACTGTTGTTGGCGCTCTTTTGCTGTCTCAGGACCGACATGTTGGAACAAACTTGTTGTTTCCCTTGTTCAGTTGACCGTTGTTGTCTGCTTTTGTTGTTGTTCAAACCCCACCTGTTGTTGTTGTTGTTTGTTGTTGTTGCTCCGCTGTTGTTGTTCTTCTTCTTGTAGGTCTGTTTCTGCTGCATTCCCTTATGTCATTGTTGTGTGTTGTTGTTGTTGTATTGCATTTTTGTTGTTGTTGTTGCGTTATGAATGTTAACGTGTTGTTGTGCGCTGCTGATTTTGTTCTATCAAGATTCAGCGCCGTATGGATACTGTATATAGTAGTTGTTGCTGTTATTGCATGGATTGTTGGTTTTTTTTCATTATTTCTGTTTTGGTTGGATAATTATATGAATGCAAATTACAGGAATCATTCTGACCACCAAACAAGGACAAGAACCCAACAAATAATGCTTTTTTAAAAGGACAACCACGAACGCTTCAATGTCTGCGCAATCTCAATCTTCTCCCTCCTCCTCCTCTCCCTCCCCCTCCCCCTCCCCACCCGACCCCTCCCTTATTGCTGTTGTTGGTGGAGGGGTTCAACATGTTGATGGCCTTTGAGAATGAGCTGCGAGCACCCTTTGGAGGACCACGTGACCCATGAAAGCCCTGGAGATCCGCGACGATGACGTCCATCCTGGTGACCTTCCAGCTCGCACTTTGAGAAACGGGAGGTGGGGAACAGAAGGCTCTTCTTGGAAGGAGGTCTGTTTCTGCTGTATACCATTTATGTCATCCGTGTGTGTTCGCTTTGTATTGCATTTTTGTTTGAATGCGTTATGGATGCTAACGTGTGTGTGCTTTCTGCCTGATTGATCCATTTCTATCCTTTTTCAGCGCCAATGGATACTGTAAGATTTTCTTGTTGCCGTTATTGAACATACAGGATTAAGGTTTATTTTTCATTATTTCTTTTTTGGGTGGATAATTATATGAATGCAACTTACAGGAATCATTCTGACCACCAAACAAGGACAAGAACCCAACAAATAATGTGTTCTTAAAAGGACAACCACGAACGCTTCAATGTCTGCGCAATCTCAATCTTCTCCCTCCCCGCTCCCACTCCCCACCCGACCCCTCCCTCATGCTGAAGTTGGTGGAGGGGTTCAACATCCCAGCGGCCTTTGAGAAGAGCTGCGAGCGCCCCCTGGAGGACCACGTCACCCGCCTGAAAGCGATGGAGATCCGTCACGATGACGTCATCCTGGTGACCTTCATGAAAGCGGGTGAGAGAAACGGGAGGTGGGGAACAGAAGGCAGTTGAGGGAAGGAGGGTGGTGGGTAGATTAAAACAAAACCCGCGTGGAACTTCCTCTAATCTGTCACTTTCTTCGACTCTGCCTTTTCCCTTTGCTTACTGTCATCTACTATCCTTCTGCCTTATTGATCCATTATCTTGCCCTTTGTTTGTCAAGAAACACTTCAGGATTTTCTCCAGCCCAAAACGAACATGCTGGTCCTAACTATTTTATTTTTGTGACAAGAGAACGAAAGAAACAAAATAACAACACAAATCATACACACATACATAATACATGCAAGAACAACAACAACAAAAGGGCCTAAATATGTCTTTTTCGGCGCATAACGGCAGCATGGCGCATCTGCGCTCGTAATTGACAGGAGCGATAGATGAAGAAGACGTTCCTAATGTAGAGTAGAGTGGCACGCTTCGTGCACGGTAAACCCGAGTTCGAACCTGGATATATACAGGGGATTTTTCCTCTCACTCTGCACTAGGCCTTATGGTCTGAACGTGGAGTCTTTCGGATGAGACGATAAACTGCGGTCCCGTGTGCCCATTCGCTTAGCACACGCTAAACCCAATGGTAACGAAAAATGTGTAATTGATCAAAATGTACACACTCTTTCCTTCCTTACCAGTCACACATAAATCGCATGCAAAACCCCCAAAAATAAACAGCGCACCTCTGGCTGTGACGCTCTCTCCAGGTGGGAGCAACCCGAATTTCACAGAGACGCCTCTGATTCCCCATATGTTCCCCCAGGCACTCACTGGCTGTGGGAGATCATCTCCATGCTCCTGCAGGGCAAGGCGGAGTACGAAAAACGAACCAAGGAATTCGCCATGATGGAAGCCACGCCCATCGAACAACTGCAATGCCAGCCGTCGCCCAGGGTGCTCAACTCTCACCTCCCCATGAAGTTACTGCCCCTGCAGATCAAAGAGAAGAAGGTCAAGGTCGTGCACGTGTACCGCAATGTCAAGGACGTCCTGGTGTCGGTGCACTTTCACCTCACTCAAGTGGTGCCTCCGGAGAGGATGTCTTTTGAAACGGTGGAGCGGTTTGCTATTGGGCCCGGAGGTGAGGCACTATGGGTAAAGGGTCCGCTACACTGCATACGATTCGATTCACTACGATCCGATGTTGACATATGTGAGGCATGACTCACTTGAAATTCTACTGTCTATTTTTTGTTTTCTTAAGCCGGAGATCAGAACCGTTTCTTTTCGTTAGTGTCGGAAACTCAATTTTGGGAATCTGTCTCTCTCCCTATTTTTCATTCAGTTCCTCTCCTTCTCTCATTCTCTCTTTCTCATGCTCTCTCTCTCTCTCTCTCTCTCTCTCTCTCTCTCTCTCTCTCTCTCCCTCTCTCTCTCTCTCTCTCACTCTCTCTCTCTCTCTCTCTCTCTCTCTCTCTCTCTCTCTCTCTCTCTCTCTCTCTCTCTCTCTCTCTCTCTCTCTCTCTCTCTCTCTCTCTCTCTCTCTCTCTCTCTCTCTCTCTCTCTCTCTCTCTCTCTCTCTCTCTCTCTCTCTCTCTCTCTCCTGGCAAGTCAGCCTGCGTTTATCCATCCTTGGCTGCTGTTTGTGGTTTGATGGTTTCCTTCCTGAAGGCCTGCAGTAAGATCCACTGTCTAACTACATCTCATCAACATTAACCCTACTAGGTTATGTTCACTATATTTGTAGTCCTCCGTGTACGATTCTGATACAAAAGGTTGTTGGGTTTTTTACAAACATTTGATTTGATTCGAGTGTTGCAGTCTACTGGAGTGTAGTGAGCGAGAATAGCAGACTTGGTATTTTAGACGGAGGTATTTCACGTGGATCGTGATTCACAGGCATCGTCACAATTTCATCGTATTGGGGTCAAATCGTATGCAGTGTGTCTGGGCCTTGACGCTGTGATAATAAATGTATATGCACGGTATGTGTGTATGTGTGTATGTATGTATGTGTGTGTGTATGCCAGTCAGTCGTTTCCGACCATGACTGCCAGATAACATATTGAGCAGATGCTATTCTGGCGGGCTGGGCTAGAATTTGTTTATAAAGGACATGCCTTGCCCAGAGTACATCCCCTCTCTCTTGGCCAAAGGGATGTGACAGCGACAGACAGAGAGAGAGAGAGGGGGGGGGGCAGTAACAGAGACAGACAGATAAGGAAAGAGAGACAGACAGACAGGGACACTTGACACTTGACACTTTAAAACTTTATTACGCAAGGATTGAGATTTTAGGCCAGGCCTATTCTTACAATCTGTCCTTGAAATTGAGAGAGTGAGGGAGAGGGGGGGGGGTGGGGGTGAAGCTACCTATATGTGGTCCAGCACCACGAAAGGGACATTAAGTGTCAAAATGACCATTCTGAGAAAGTGACGTAGTTGGAAACTTCAGGCAATTCTCTTTCGAATGATATAAAAACTCGTTGCAGAGTTATGAGCATTAAAAACAAATTAAAGTTGGTATGGTGAGTGTCGGCCATTCTGAAAAATCAGTGTACAATCTAGCCTATCGTAGCAAAATGTACCAACCTGCTAATTTTAAAGCGGTTTTGGGAATATTTAGGGAGTATATTAAAAATATAGATGAAAGGTAAGATGTTAGAGAGCACAAAAATACATATAATTCAAAATTGTTACAGAAAATGAGATCTTTTACTTTACAAGCCCGTTGTCAGAAACGCAATGTCCCTTTCGTGGTGCTGGGTCACATGTTACCCAGTAACTAAGAATGATTACTTTTTAATTGTGCTGACAGCCATGGTAAAAATGTTTATTGTAATTTGTATTTTTGAATTGATGTATCTTGATGAAATAAGGGAGTGTGTGTGTGTGTGTGTGTGTGTGTGTGTGTGTGTGTGTGTGTGTGTGTGTGTGTGTGTGTGTGTGTACACAGGTATTTCATGTAATAGTCATGTGAATTATTCTATTTGTTTTGTTTGTATTGTAACAATTTATTATGAAAATAAAGCAAGCTAAGAAAAATAATTATTACTTTTTATGTCACTTATGTGAGGGCTTTTTTCCAGTGGAAGGGGGTGATTACTTCTCCTACCTTCAAGACATGGACGCCTACAGGAACAGTAACCCTGACGTTCCCATGTTCGTCGCCTCCTATGAGGACACGAAAGACGTAAGTCTGCTACATTTCTGTTGGAAGCGTGAAACTGGCACCAGTGGTTAAGACGTTCGCCTGCCAAATCCAATGCGTGACCGCAGCGTGAGTGACCTGGGTTCGAATACCGGTAACCCGGGTTCGAGTCCTGGCCTCGCCCTTTCTTTCTAGTTCGACAGGAAAATCGAACTGAACGTCGAGTCCTTCGGATGGGTACTTAAAGACACACTGTTCCACCACAATTAAGGTGGGTTTTCTGCGTAGCTGTGACCCACATACAAATGCCCCCAACTTAAATTGAGGCTGCTCTTTAAAATGGTGTTTCGTTTTCAATTTGTGGGCATTTGTATGGGAGTCAAACCTGGTCAAAGCAAGATTTCGTACCAGCTGTAAGAGGGAAAACACGTGAAACCCGTGATTTTGACGCGTGATCTGGTGGGTCTTTAAAGCTTGTATGACCGGTGCGCTTTACGCGCGTAAAATCCCCACGGCAGTTGAAAGTCGGTAAGAGCAGGAAGAAATCCCGCTGCCTGGTATGACCAAATTGTGTGTGTGTGTGTATGTGTGTGCGCGCGTGCGTGTGTGTGTGTGTGTGTGCAGGGGGGGGGGGGGGTAGAAGAGAAAGAAGAGTGTATGTACCCTAAGTGTGTACAATAGTTATGATTTTGTGCAATGCTTATGACATGGTTCTTGCTCAGACGTTGTCATAAATGTTGTTGCTTTGTACAGTAAACCTGTAAATGAAACGTGTTTTGATATCCATGTAATATTGTAATGTACATCAATGTGTATGTTCCATACATTTAATCATCTATATAATTTAATAATCATACAATATGTTTAATGTGAGTATCTATGTTTTGTTGCTCCTGAAAGCAGTTTCTCTTATTCTAAGATGATAGAAATGGACTATTTTAATTTCAGTTGAAACCCTTTCTTTTTTTTCCCTCAGCATTTTTCGACATAAGACAAACTATTTTAGAATTGGACCTTTGGAAAAGAGAAAAATAATCAGTTTAAACAGATAGTTTCTTATTTTCCTCTTACCATTTATCAAAATGATATGAATAAAGTTATTTTGTTTAGGCTGCCCCCTCCCCCCCCAAAAAAAAAAAATATATATATATATATATATGGAGTTTCAAAACATATTTACATGTTTAGCCTACTCCTGAAAATGTACCGGTGGTCTTTTTACAAATAGTTCCCCCACCGTCTGGAAGTTCAGTGCTTATAACTTCCTCTAATCTGTCACTGTCTTTGACTCTGCCTTTTCCCTTTGCTTACTGTCATCTTCTATCTTTCTGCCTTACTGGTCCATTCTCCTGCCTTTTTTACTAAAACATTCTTACAAATATTTCCTACAGCCGAAGACGGACATGCTGGACCTATGTTTAGGCGCATAACGACAGCATGACGCATCTGCTCTCATAATGACAGGAAACTGTGACAGCGATTGACGAAGAAGAAGAACTCCTCAACATGTTTTTCATGTTCATTTTCTTTTCTTTGTTGTTTTCTAACCTCTTGGAAACTCTACTGTCATGCATCTATATTTGTTTGTTTATTTATTTATGTTCGTGTCATTCTTGGAGACAGAATCCTGAAAGAGTGATCACGAGTCTGGCACACTTTCTGGGACTGAAGGCCTCTCCGGAATTGATCGCAGACATCGCTGAGGCCACCACCATCCGCAAGATGAGAGAGGCCGACAAACGGAAGGAGCAGAAAGACACTCTGCCACCCATTCAAATGTACAGGAAAGGTCAGAGCCTAACAGACAGACAGAGACAGAAACGAAGAGAGAGAGAGAGACAGAACAATGCACAAATGTTTTAATTTCTACAGGCCCTTATGAAGGTCATGTATAACATTAAAAATGTACATAATTCTATCAAAATATTAATTTCAATACTTGTAGTTCCATTGTCCAAGAGATTGGTATATTGACAACTTACTCCGTTTAAGTATTTGCTTCTTATATCTGAATGTCAGGTCATATAAATATAAAATGATGTTCTTCTTCTACTACAGCACATACTGGATACATAACATTATTTACAAAATTTTCTTCTAAGCAATATCCTGTTAATTGGAAGTACATAAACACAAATTGAGAGAGAGAGAGAGAGAGAGAGAGAGAGAGAGAGAGAGAGAGAGAGAGAGAGAGAGAGAGAGAGAGAGAGAGAGAGAGAGAGAGAGAGAGAGAGAGAGAGAGAGAGAGAGAGAGAGAGAGAGAGAGAGAGAGAGAGAGAGAGAGAGAGAGAGAGAGAGAGAGCTTACGTCACAAGATGTGACAAGCAGACAACGGAACAGATACAAAAAAACACTCTACCACCGAAATGTAAAAAAACTCTATAGTAAAGGTCAAAGCTAATGAGTTAGACAGGGGGGGAGAGAGAGAGAGAGAGAGAGAGAGAGAGAGAGAGAGAGAGAGAGAGAGAGAGAGAGAGAGAGAGAGAGAGAGAGAGAGAGAGAGAGAGAGAGAGAGAGAGAGAGAGAGAGAGAGAGAGAGAGAGAGAGAGAGAGAGAGACAGAGAG
>CM065702.1:3650251-3652751 GCA_017654935.2 Phymorhynchus buccinoides
CCCCACGGGGGAGTAACTGCACGGAAAGGGAAGGAAATGTAAGAGGATGGGGGTTCAGTTGATTAAACATCCTTTTGTAAAAAATCTGTAGGGGAAGACGGGGTAAAAAGGATGGGCGGGTAAGAAGCCCAAATTATCTCATGTGAAGCAAATTTCAGTCTCATTTTGCCCATGAGACGAGGTTAATGTCAGTTCGTCTCATGGGCAAACTGAAATTTTCTTTTTTCATGAGATAATTGGGGTGGGCTTCTTACCCGCCCATGCGCTTTTTACCCCGTCTTCCTCTAACGTTATTTTACAGATAAAGCGTATCCGAGTATCACTTCCCGATAGCAAAGAAGTCAGATGCTATTCTGGATGGTTGGGCTAAATGTGGGGCAAAGTGGTATTTTAAAACACACCCTACATCAAGGCACAGCCACACTGCGTACGATTCGACCCCAATACGATGCGATTGTGACGATGTTTGTAAGTCAGGAATCACGTGAAATACTACAAATCTAAAAATAACTGTACTATTTTCGTTCACTGTACTCATGTAGACCGCGATACACGAATCACATCAAATGTCTGATAACAAAAATACAGATATTTCATCAGATTCGTGTACGGGGGAACTACAAATATAGTGAACGTAACCAGTAGGATTTCATCCGATTCAATTAGACAACAGAATTTCTCGTCAATCATGCCTCACAAATGTCAAAATCGGATCGTAGTGAATCGAATCGTATGCAGTGTGGTTGGCCTTAAGGCCGTGTACACACATAAGCGGATATTCCGTGCGGAAACCTGTGCGCAATCCATACATAAGTGAAACGAAGAAGGGAAAAGATTTGCGCACGTGTCCGAATTTCCCCTATATGCGTAAACTTTTATCCTTCTTTCTTCCACTTATTGAGGGTTTTCCGTACGGAACTTACGCGTCTAATGTGAACCCGGCCTTAGACTCTCCACCTGAAAAGTCTAGTTCTTGTAACCCCAGGCTGATCCTAACTCTATCCGTTTCCCGAGAGCGGCGGAACGTTGCTTCTCAGGGCAGTGAGAAAGTTTCACTGCAAAAAATGTGACACAAACCAGCCGCATTTTGATTTCATAGTGGAGATGCCTTCCTTCATGCATCCCCTGTCTTGGCCACGAAAACCTTCTTCTTCTTCAACTTCTTTTGCGTTCCCAGGCCATATGGCCATAATGGGTCAGGCAAGGTACGTATGTGTCCGGTTTTCAGTTTATACAGCCAACACATTCCGATTTCGGAGGAGCTCAATGGAGGAAATATTTGGAAGCTTTTGTGGGGGGAAAAGGCAGGGGAATGGGACAATAAGTCAGAAAGATAGTACATGACAGAAAGTAAATGGAAAAGGCAGAGTCAAAGAGAGTAACATATTAGAGGAAGTTACAAGCACAGGACTTCCAGAAGAAGGGAGAAACTATTTGTACGAAAGACCTCCCGGTATCCCCACGGGGAGCACGGTAATCTTAAGAAGCTGAAATTGGGTGAGGGTGGGGGTGTCTCTAAAGGTCAACTCTTCCCCAAGGCTGCAGCTCTAAGTACCAGTTCAATTGCCGCACCCCCGTGGGATAATAATAATAATAATGAATAACATTTATATGGCGCAGTATCCTGACAACAGCTCAACGCGCCTTACAGATACAACGCATATACAAAACACACATGAACATGATAATACAGGCACATAATACTACTATTTAAATACACAATAGAACACCAGGACATACAGATCATATAAGATACATATAAATATACACATGCACAATAAGAGATAATAACAGATGCAAACGGAAGAAAAAATGAAAACGCACACTCGCCAGCTTAAGGCCAACATATTGACTTCGTTAAAAAATAATAATTGAAAATGAATGTAAATGAAGTGAAACGACACACACTCGCGTACGCCCATGCACACATAAAAAATCAAACCCAAAGTCAAATCAAAATCAAATCCCCACCCCACCCACTAATCGGCAACCCGAATTCACAGAGACGCCTCTGTGACTATAAAGTACATAATACCTATGTGCATACATAGCCAGACAGTCAGGAACAAACAAGAAGAGAACAAAAACCGTCACTGAAAACATTACTAGATTCTCCTGCGCGGCTGGTAAAAAACGAAACAATGACTTCCGTTACTAAAAATACTTTTAATAATGTACGTACCCAACAGTTTCACTTAACTATTGGCCCACATTTCGAGCAAAATGTCAGCCAATGACAAAATTAATGCCATTTCGAGTTAAAGATCGAGTGTGAAAGAAAAGTGGACAACAAGAGAATGACCCTAAATGCCCTTTGTACAAGCGGGTGCCGTCAAATTACTGCGCTTGGCACTACTTTCTGTACAAATGGACAGGAAACTGTTGTGACCTTTGTTAATAGTTTTCATTCATTAACACAGAGGTCAAGAATTGTTTGAAACAAATGATAAATCACACCTGGAGATGAATTTAAAAGTCTTTTATGCAAACTTAATTTGAT
>CM065702.1:3657751-3685251 GCA_017654935.2 Phymorhynchus buccinoides
GCATAATGACTTGGTCCCACAATACCTAAAATCATTAGTTACCCCAGCATCACATCGTTATGGTTCCAGCAACTACATTTTGCCAAACCCTAGAATTGACAAATACAAATCAAGTTTTGCCTTCTCAGGTTCCTCAATTTGGAATTCCCTTCCCTCTGCCATTCAGTTATGCCCTTCCATCTCACGATACAAAAAGATGGTGCGGGCAAACATAATTTACAGCCCTGCTTAAATCCTGTGTCATTTTGAACGCACACTGTATAACTGTATTGCCTTGTGTACACCTACATGTGATATGCATGGTATATGTCAATTGAATGTTTACATCTCAGTTTTTTGCTTTGTTTATTTGTTTGCCTTTAAACTGCTTGTTAAATGTGCTTGGATTGATGTTGCTTTAACCTTCTACTTGTCATCAATTATTTGTTTCACTATGTGGTGTTTTTTTAAGCAACAAAATTTTTTCATATGTATGTATAAGCAATGTATGTGTGTATGAGAGAGAGTCAGAGAGAGAGAGGAGAGAGAGAGAGAGAGAGGAGAGAGAGAGAGAGAGAGAGAGAGAGAGAGAGAGAGAGAGAGAGAGAGAGAGAGAGAGAGAGAGAGAGAGAGAGAGAGAGAGAGAGAGAGAGAGAGAGAGTATGTTTTTACAAATGTTTTTTTTGTTTCTTAAATTTGTTTTTCTTTTATCCAAGGACAGATTGTAAGAATAGGCATCGCCTAAAATCTTTATCCTTGTCAAATAAAGTTGTCCAGTCTCTCTCTCTCTCTCTCTCTCTCTCTCTCTCTCTCTCTCTCTCTCTCTCTCAAGCACACACAGACACACACACACAAATCATATGTCATCAAGCATATATATACTCCACTTCAAAAATATAACTCTATTACAAAGCTTACAAAAATGTATTGCAACATTAATTTGCACCTATACGCTTAGTCCCACTATGTACATTTAACCATTGCTGAAAGAAACATGTCATCACTTTCACCACACACACACACACACACACACACACACACACACACACTCAATAAAAGTGAAGACGGGGTAACAAGCCCATGGGCGGGTATGAAGCCCATGCCAATTATCTCATGAAATGTCAGTCAAATTTTGCCCATGAAACGAATGCTAAGCATTAACACTCGTCTCATGGGCAAAGTTTGACTGAAAATTGCTTCATTTCATGAGATAATTGGCATGGGCTTCTTACCAGCCCATGGGCTTTTTACCCCGTCTTCACCTATAGAATTGAAGAGAGAACACGTTGCGGTTAGCCAAGGACACTTTATTTTCGACTGTTCTGGTTTCGGTCTTTCTCGTTTTGCCTATCTCTCTTTCGTCCTTAGTAAGGTGAAAACAAAAACAGAATCAGATTTACTTCCTTAACATTTGAAGGAAAATACATCGCTGACCAAAAGCTCATCAGCATGCCTTGGGCTTTTTTCTTTTTTACTTTGTTTTCTTTTTTAGTTGGTCAAAGACTTCTCCATGTTCTTCTGTGTCCCCAGGCCGTAATGGCCATAATGGGTAAGGTACGTGTTTGTCCGGTGTTCAGTTTTCACTGGTCTCCCCGCTGCATTCAGCCGAAACATTCCCATGTCAGAGGAGGGTCAGAGACAATAGTGAAATAAAATGCTAAAGAGATGTTGCGTCTGTATCTGTCTTGTCACTTAACTGAGTCGAACTTTACGTATTCAACAACATAACAAGTGCAACGCCGAGCGGTAGCAAAGTCCCCTCGCAGCATCGCCGAGCTACTCGGAAATCGGAATGTGTCGGCTGTGCAGATACATACAAACGCATAAAAACAGCACGTAACTACATAAAAACGCATAAAAACAGCACGTAACTGAATAGTTTTTTATATATAGCCTTGGGGTTCGGACCCGTGATTTGAGCGCGCGCGATCATGCGCACACGCGCGCACAGAAAAATTCATTACACCTGTGTTATAGACCATTCATCAAGAAATGTTGTGGGAAAAAACTGCATTGAACTACATGCAAAACTTCGCGAGATATTAGCGATTATGTGTTTCGGGGTTTGAACCCCGTAACTGGCGCGACCTTGACCTTAATATAAAACTAAATACATCAGTGGATAGCTTGCATCTTGGCGAACTAGTATACCAAATTTAATGATGATAGACTGAATAGTTTTTGAGAAAAACGGACGAATAGCCGGACGGAGGCACGCCGGACGGACGGACGGACGGACGGACGGACACCGGACGGACACCGGACGGACGGATCAGACAAAAACAGTAGCTCCCCGAACCTTCGGCTCGGGGACTAATAAGGATCAGCAAACAAACAAAATAAAGCATAGAGAGCTAAACGAGAACAGATGAAACGACGCCTTCTTAGAATTGCCCACCACGAGAGAAAGGTTAAGCTAGAAGTCAACATGTCATCATGCCTTACCCCCACCCTCACCCCCGCACCCTACCCTTGCCCCTACCCACCCTTTCTTCTCAGAAGCCTGGTAGCCTTATGTACCCCGTTTGTCCTTCACAAATAGCTGTGGGAGTGTGCGTGTCGAGTTTCCTGTGGCCGAGGACTGGACGTGTTTAATCAGCCACCGGGCGAAAACTGGGTAATGTTTTCAGTACTGTCTGTGTGTTCCTGTCTATCTGACTGTCTCTCTGTCTGACTGTCTATCAGCTGTTACCGTTTTCAAGGCTGTTTGTTTGTTCCTGTCTATCTGACTGTCTATCTGTCTGACAATCTATCTGACTATCTGTCTGACTGTCTATCAGCTGTTAACGTTTTCAAGGCTGTCTGTTTGTTCCTGTCTATCTGACTGTCTATCTACCAGCTGTTAATGTTTTCAGGGCTGTCTGTGTGTTCCTGTCTATCTGACTGTCTATCTGCCAGTTGTTAATGTTTTCAAGGCTGTCTGTGTGTTCCTGTCTATCTGACTGTCTATCTACCAGCTGTTAATGTTTTCAGGGCTGTCTGTGTGTTCCTGTCTATCTGACTGTCTATCTACCAGCTGTTAATGTTTTCAGGGCTGTCTGTGTGTTCCTGTCTATCTGACTGTCTATCTACCAGCTGTTAATGTTTTCAGGGCTGTCTGTGTGTTCCTGTCTATCTGACTGTCTATCTACCAGCTGTTAATGTTTCCAGGGTTGTCTGTGTGTTCCTGTCTATCTGACTGTCTATCTACCAGCTGTTAATGTTTCCAGGGTTGTCTGTGTGTTCCTGTCTATCTGACTGTCTATCTACCAGCTGTTAATGTTTTCAGGGCTGTCTGTGTGTTCCTGTCTATCTGACTGTCTATCTGCCAGCTGTTAATGTTTTCAGGGCTGTCTGTGTGTTCCTGTCTATCTGACTGTCTATCTACCAGCTGTTAATGTTTTCAGGGCTGTCTGTGTGTTCCTGTCTATCTGACTGTCTATCTGCCGGACTGTCTATCTATCTGACTATATGAACACGATAACGTTTGCACGGAGGGACTTAGGAGGCTCGAATTTTGCGTGCGTAGTATTATTTAGGGTATCTAGGCCAAGTTCGAAAATGAAAGTCATTGGTCAAAGGTCGAGGTCACTGGAGCCGAAAATGCTGCCGCGCCTCTGCTTTCCTCCTAGCTGTCAATAGTGCGCGAGCTATTGTTGATATCCTCGTTGGCGCAGGGGTACTGTAAAGTGCAGGTGTAGACCGTTTGACCGGACTTTAGCTTCAGAGGTGTTTGTATGTTTGTTCCTGCAAGGTCACTGGACCCGACAATGCTGCCACGCGGCTGGTTGATCTGGTGTTTCCACCCTCTAGTTGACCAGTGTGTGTGTCAGGGCTGTACCCTTGAACCCCCTGTGATACAGACCACGAGTTCTTTCCTTTATCAAACAGAGAGAGAGAGGGGTAATATAATCAGGTGCTCGACTGGTTGCTTACAGTCTGTGCGTTGTGTTAGTTGTACATGTGCATCCATTGATTTATTATAATAATTGGTATGTGTGTTATTTTCCCTAGCATGTGCGATTGACTGGATGTATGTTTTAAAGAGGGTTTTTTCTCATTTCAGACAGCTTTTGTGGGGTTTCTTTGGTTATATTTTGTTACTTAACTATTTTTTGGTCGCAATGTTTTCACCTGGAATGAGTTTACTTTTTGTTGTTGAAACGTTGCCACGTTGTTGTGGACATTTAATATTCAAGTGTAGGCTGTATGTAGCCTAACCATATTGATTCTCATTTTTGGAAATGTGTTGCTATATTTATTCACATTTGTAGCTTTAACCGCCAGTCATTTGCAGCAAACTACTTGGGCGTGAAAAAAGCACCCCTCTTCCTACCACAAACCCTGTCAGTGACCTTCCTGATGTCTTTAACGACTACTTTGTTCAGAAAATCCAGCTGATCAGAAACGAACTTGATCAGGCTTCTTCTGCACCTACCACCCTGTTAGACCAAATAGGAACAACATCCACGTTCTTGTTATTTCAGCCAGTTACCCCCTTTGAATTGAAGAAGATCATTCTAAAAGCAAAACCCACTTCCTGTCCTCTTGACCCTATACCGACGCCACTTTTCATAGAGTATCTTGATGAACTACTCCCTACTCTCACCCATATTGTCAACAACTCTCTAACATCTGGCTCCTTTCCATCTGTGTTCAAAACTGCCATTGTCAAACCACTTCTAAAGAAATCATCCCTTGACCCAAACACTCTCAAGAACTATAGGCCTGTATCCAACCTCTCTTTCATATAAATAATCATTGAGAAATTAGTTCTTCATCAACTCCTAGGCTATCTCAATGAACATCAACTCATCAGTCGTTCACAATCAGCGTACAGGCCATTTCACAGCACTGAAACTGCACTGTTGAAGGTAACTAATAACATTCTCTTAGCTCTTGACTCTGGTGACGCATCTATATTAACTTTTTTGGATCTTTCAGCTGCTTTTGATACTATTGACCACCATACATTCCTTAAGAGGCTTCAAATCACCTATGGAATATCAAGCACTGCTCTGTCATGGTTCTCGTCTTACCTTTCTGGTCGAACTCAGTCTGTCTCCATCAATGACTCATCTTCTGCAATGGTTGGCCTCACATGTGGTGTTCCTCAAGGCTCAGTACTTGGACCTGTCCTCTTCATTATGTATACTAAGCCTCTGTTCGAGTTGATCACTTCTCATTCAGTTGATTCTCAGTCTTTTGCTGATGATACACAACTCCACAAGCATGTATCCCCATCTACCATTCTGTCTTCTATATCTTCACTTGAAGTCTGCATTCGCAACATCAAATCATGGATGCTGCAAAACAAACTGAAGCTGAATGACGACAAAACGGAGGCCTTGTTCATCCACTCTCCGTCTAGACAACTTTCGTACCCAAAGCCTGATTCCATCTCTGTCTGTGACACTCAAATACCGTTTTCTCCTTCTGCTAGAAATCTTGGCTTCCACATCTCTCAAGATATGAGTGTTGACTCACAAGTTCAAACTATCTGTCGGTCAGCATACTGTGAGCTGCGTCGCATTGGTACGATTCGCCATCTCCTGTCTATAGATACTACTAAGATACTAGTCTGCGCTTTTGTTCTCTCTAAATTAGATTATTGTAATTCACTTTTGTATGGCTGCTCCCAACACCTCATTGACAAGCTTAAAAAAGTCCAGAACTCTGCTGCCAGACATGTCCCCAAGGTCTCTAAGTATCATCATGTTCAACCACTCCTGATATCCCTCCATTGGCTTTCCATCAAAGCACGTATTGACTACACAATTTCCACTCTATGTCATTCTTATTTATCTGGAAATGCCCCTAGCTACATCTCTGTCTATACTCCATCAAGGCAACTGCGGTCATCTTCAAATTCCAAAATTCTCTGTGTTCCTAGTACACGAACAAAAAAGTTTGGTGAGCGCTCCTTTTCCTCTTCGGCCCCATCAGTTTGGAACTCCTTACCACGCGAAATTCGCCATATCCAGTCCTTGCAATGTTTCAAATCAGCTCTCAAGACCCACCTATTCAAGCTACATCACAACCTTTAGGCCACATTACTTCTGGACTCTATTCTCACACACACCCTCGTCTCCCCCCTCCCCCCCATATTAGTTTCACTGTGTGTTGACTGCAATGTCTACGTCAGCTTTGTTGCGAGAGAGAGAGAGAGAGAGAGAGAGAGAGAGAGAGAGAGAGAGAGAGAGAGAGAGAGAGAGAGAGAGAGAGAGAGGGGGGGGAGAGAGAGAGAAAGAGAGAGAGAGAGGGGGGGAGAGAGAGAGAGAGAGAGAGAGAGAGAGAGAGAGAGAGAGAGAGAGAGAGAGAGAGAGAGAGAGGGGGGGGGGGGGGGGAGAGAGAGAGAGAGAGAGAGAGAGAGAGAGAGAGAGAGAGAGAGAGAGAGAGAGAGAGAGAGAGAGAGAGAGAGAGAGAGAGTGTTGATGCTTTATTCAACTGATTGTATTTTGCATTGTGTTTTTGGGTGGGGTGAGTGGTGGTGATGGTAACGGGGTGTGTGTGTGTGTGTGTGTGTGTGTGTGTGTGTGTGTGTGTGTGTGTGTGTGTGTGTGTGTGTGTGTGCGTGTGCGTGTGCGTACGTGCGTGTATGTGTGGGTGAGGTGTGTATGTGTATGCCTATTTGCATGTGCGTGAGTGATTATTTGGTTATGTTGTTGATTTTCTTGCTTTTAATTTTTGTTGTTGTTAAGCGCATAGAGCTCCACATTTGGTGGAGGAATGCGCTATATAAATGATTCACTATTATTATTATTATTATTATTATTATTATTATTATTTTGCTTTGCCAAAAAATACCATTAAGCTTCCCAGGGTAGAGAAAAAATAATATCTGCAATATTGGGAATTCCTCTGTGACATGCATAACATTAGGCCTTTCCCTACCTCCCAAAATTAAGAAAATAGGCTCTTCAGAAAACAGGCCCTGATTTGATGCTTTTTAGTGACATGGGTGTTAAACCATTGTGGTGCAAAAATGCGACATTGGCGGCGAAAGGGTACAAAACAAGTGTGCGGGCGGTTGGTGTGTTCACAGAACTATCTCTGTTGAGTGGACCATTAATCTTCTGTTATCTCCTGGGGTCCGTTTCACAGGAGCGGACGCCCGTGGCTGTTCACACAGTTCGGCAAAAACGGTGCTAAGAAACAACCTTCGTTTGCCGATAGCTTGGATAACGTTGTGCTCTTCATCCAAAGCGACTACGCGGCGAACTACCACGTGACTTGCATGGGGGTTAATACATTTCTTGTTGTTGATTGGCTCATTAAAGCTTTAGTTAAAATAATAATTTTGACCAATCAGACAGGAGCTTGTAATATTTTTTCTCGCTAACGTTATTGTAAAGTCGTTTCTTAGACCCGTTTTGGCGCAAACGAAATGCGCGCGCATAGCAACATCTTGGGAAACCCACCCATGAACTATCTCCTCTTACGTAATGAAACCGAAATGTTGGCGACAGTTAACTCACATACACAAGCGTAACGAGTCGTTATGCTTCATTGAATCGCTCGGTATTTAGGCCTATTTTCAGCAGTCTTCTTCTTCGTCGTCGTCGTCATCGTCGACCGATCAGACAGTTTCCTTAAACCTGTTAGTCGCGGAGCCAGCGTGAGTGATGTCCTCCTTCGAGAGCGCCACCACGACCGTCCACCGACACTCCCCAGAACACACTGATCCCCATGACTTTGACCCGAACGCACCAAGGCATAGACTGGATCGGAAACCAAAACTGAAGTCACCACGAGAGCAGGGTATGCAAGGCTTCAACATTTGGGACTTTCTTTTCTTTTTGATGATTGATGGAAATGAGGCGGATGATGATGATGATGATGGTGCTATGGAGTATTGGACTGAGATTTCGTGACAGGGTTGCATTCTACGCTCCCTTTCATAATGATATCCCGGCGCTAACCAGGCCCGAGAACTACAGACACCTGCAGTGTTGGTCATGAAATTAGAGCAACACGCTCAGAATCGCATCCGTTGAGCGGATGAAGCTCGACTGAGTGATTTCAGTCTTCCCATTGAGCCCATAGCCACTCACTCTGGGTAGGAGTCGGTCCAGGACCGAAAAAAAACCTCGCCTCTGATGAGATTCGAATCCGTGATCTCCCAACCAGTAGTCTTCGATTTTACCAAATATCTGTATTTTTGTATCAGACAGTTTATTTAATTCGTGTATTGGGGTCTACATTCGCATACTGAGCGAAAATAGTAGAATTATTTTAGACGGAGGTATTTCACGTGAATCATGCCTCATAGACATCGTCACAATCGCATCGCATTGGGATCAAATTGTATGTAGTGTGGATGTCCCTTTACACAGAGAAGGAAAGCGCATCCTTTGCACGGGAAATGAGTACATTGAATCACATACTGCTACTACTACTACTACTGCTACTACTATGTACTACTACTACTACTACTACTACTACTACTACTACTACTACTACTACTACTACTACTACTACTACTACTACTACTACTACTACTACTACTACTACTACTACTACTACTACTACTACTACTGCTGCTGCTGCTGCTGCTGCTGCTGCTACTACTACTACTAGGCCTACTACTACCACTACTACTACTACTCCTACTACTACTACTACTACTACTACTACTACTACTACTACTACTACTGATCAGATTTAAAAATAATAACAAAAAGAACAAAAAGCTTACCGAGTTGTACAACATTAGTTTGATTATTTTTCACTTTTCCTTTTTTTCCCCAGTGAGGGTCTGTTGAGCTGAAAGGATTTGAAAACAAAAATGACGGTAAGTAAGTTGCTACAATTGATGTACTGCCCTTTGTCCGTGTGTGTGTGTGTGTGCGTGTGTGTGTGTGTGTGTGTGTGTGTGTGTGTGTGTGTGTGTGTGTGTGTGTGTGTGTGTGTGTGTGTGTGTGTGTATGTCTGTGTCTGTGTGCGACTTGCCTTGTATATAATTTTATGCGTTGTTGTTGGTTTGCGTCATTCTTAATTAAACACAATTTGTGATGTCTACTTGTTGATGAATATTCGATTGTAAAGCGCTATGGGCTCATTTGAGGTAAAGCGCTATATAAATGTATTATTATTATTATTATTATTATTATTATTATTATTATTATTACTCCTAAATAACACAACACGGACTTGTAGGCCTGGGGCAGGGCTCGGCTGCTCTCGTGTTGATAGGGCAGGCGTGGCTGGTGCATGTTTGGGTCCATTCAGCACCTTCGGGTGTTTCTTTTTCATTCAATACATTGAAGGGGGGGGGGGGGGGGGGCAATTTCTTCTCTGAAGATTCTCTGTTGTTCCGCTCTCCGCACAGTTTCTTTAGACCATTCGTGTGTCTCTCTGTGACTCTCTCTCTCTCTCTCTCTCTCTCTCTCTCTCTCTCTCTCTCTCTCTCTCTCTCTCTCTCTCTCTCTCTCTCTCTCTCTCTCTCTCTCTCTCTCTCTCTCTCTCTCTCTTCTCTCTCTGTGTCTCTGTCTCTGTCTCTCTCTCTCTCTGTCTCTCTCTCTCTCTCTCTCTCTCTCTCTCTCTCTCTCTCTCTCTCTCTCTCTCTCTCTCTCTTCTTTTCTTTCTCTCACACACACCCTCTGTGTGTGTGTGAGTGTGTGTGTGTGTGTGTGTGTGTGTGTGTGTGCGTGCGTGCGCGCGTGCGCGCGTGTGTGCGTGTGTGTGTGTGTGTGTGTGCGTGCGTGCGTGTGCGCGTATGTGTGTGTGTGTATGTGTGTGTGTGTATGTGTGTGTGCGTGTGCGTGCGCGCGCGCGCGCGCGTGTGTGTGTGTGTGTGTCTGTCTGTCTGTGTGTGTACTTGCACGCGCGTGTGTGTATATGTGTGTCTGTATGTGCGTATGTCTCTGTGTGTGCTTACAGTCAAAATCAGAAGGAAACGGAGAAAACCCGCCAAACGCCCCACCCCCCGTCTTCAAAATAGTTGAGGGTGTCAACATCCCCGCCATCTTTGAACCCAGCTGCGAGCGCCCCCTGGAAGAGCACGTGACCCTCCTGAAGTCTTTGGAGATGCGTGCTGATGACGTCATGGTCATGGCGTTTGCAAAATCAGGTGAGACTGAAGGGGCCGCTACACTGCATACGATTCGATTTCACTGCGATCCGATGGTGACATTGGTGAGGCATGGTTCACGTGGAATGCTACTGTCTAAATGAATATGATGAAATCCTACTAGTTCTGTTCACTAATATTTGTAGTCCCCCGTACACGACTCTAATGAAATATCAATGTTTTTGCATCAGACGTTTTATTTTGATTCGTGTATGTGGGTCTACATAATAATGATAATAATTGATAGTAGTTCTCTAGCGCCTTTCTATAATTATGTTACACTCAAGGCGCTTCCATTCACTGATACACCCGCAGTCACACAAAATATTATCACCCAATCATTCACCCAGGTGCAAGATCAAGAAGGAAAATAATTGCAAACCGAATGAGCTTTGAAAGTAGTGAGTCTTGAGTTTAGCTTTGAAAGTAGAGATAGTTGGTTCATGGCGGAGACCGACTGGGAGGGAATTCCAAACAGCAGGGGCACTGAAACTGAAACTGCGTTTAATGAAACTGTCTAGTGAACGATAGAATAATTTGTAGACGGAATTATTTCACGTGAATCATGCCTGACATACATCGTCACAGTCGTATCGTTTTTGAACCCTCTTTCTGAGCGACTTATGCCTGTTTTTCTCATGCACCATCACATATGGTTCTGCTGTCACAAACATGGGGGACTTGGGTCAGGCAGACAACTGCAGACAAAGCGTTGCTTGTTCATATCCGGGACTTGAGGCCTTCCACTCAGGTTGGTGTTCACTGTCTCAGGTGGAAAGGAGTTCCAACCTCTGAGTCATTGCGCCCTCCTCCTGACACCACTGACCTTCAACTTGACCTTTTATCTTAGCCTTTACCTTGATTATGATGTCCTTGCATGGCCCTTTCATTTGATTGGACACCTCTTCTACCCTTGGTAAGTCCTGTCTGTAGACAAAAGGTTCTACTCAGCCATGGGAAACCTGCGTAGGGAAAGACGGGTTAAAAAGCCCATGGGCGGGTAAGAAGCCCATGCCAATTAGCTCATGAAATGAAGCAAATTTCAGTCAAATTTTGCCCATGAGACGAACGCTAAACATTAACACTCGCCTCATGGGCAAAATGTGATTGAAATTTGCTTCATTTCATGAGATAATTGGCATGTGCTTCTTACCCGCCCATGGGCTTTTTAACCCGTCTTACCCTATTAATTGGTCTTTTTTTTCTTCCACTGTGTATCTTTATATCTGTCAATATCCTTAATATATATCTCCAGGCACTCACTGGATCTGGGAGGTGGTGTCCATGCTTCTTCAGGGCGAGGCGGAGTACGAAAAACGAACCAAGGAATTCGCCATGATGGAAGCCATCAAAGTGGAACAACTGCAATGCCAGCCGTCGCCCAGGGTGCTCAACTCTCACCTGCCATTCGAGCTACTTCCCCGCCAGATCAAGGAGAAGAAGGTCAAGGTCATCCACGTGTACCGCAATGTCAAGGACGTTCTGGTGTCGGGCTATTTCCACATGAAGCAGATGGTACCTATCGCGTCGCTGGAGATGGCGAAACGCGCGCTGGTTGGTCCTGGAGGTACGGTGAGAGCCTGTAGAAAGGGACAATAGTAAGCGAGAGCTGTATTATATACGATTTTCTACAGTAGTGAAATACCATAGTACAGCTTAAGCCTAAGGGCCAGCCACACGTCAGCTAAAATCGCACGACTCTACAATACGATTCGATCACGTGGTCTCAAAGCGCGAATCACGTTTGTTCTTGAAGACCACGTGATCGAATCGTATCGTACAGTCATACACTTTTAGTGGACGTGTGGCTGGCCCTTTAGTCTTGTGTGGAAGACTATGACTCTCTATGGCCTTTTACTCAAATGGCTTTTATCACTGGTTGACATTAGCCTGTAGTAAAGGGCCAATAGTAAATGAGAGCTGTGCTATTATATGATTTTCTACAGTTTTGGATTATCATGGTACAGCTTAGTCTTTCATGGAAGACTATCACTCTCTATCTAGGGACATTTGCTCTGACTGTGGTGTTGCAGCCAATGAGATTGGTTGGCCTTTGGGGACCTTACCTAAGCGCCAACACTCGTCCTCAAATCCCTTTGGCCTTTGTGTGCTATGCCCCTCACACATAATGTGTGTGTGGGGGGGGGAATGCAGCCAATGGGATGGGTTGGCCTTTGTGTGTGTGGATGTGGGTGTGTGCGTGCGTGTGTGCATGCGTGCGTGTGCGCACATATGTATGTGTGTACGTGTGTGTGTGCGCTTGTGTATTGTTCCGCTCACAGTAACTCATGTCATATGTGCATGTGTTTGTGTGTGCATGCGCGTGCACACATATGCATGTGAAAACTCATTCATTGTATCTCTTTTTCCCCCAGTGGAAGGCGGGGACTATTTTTCCTACCACCAACAAATGGATGAATACAAAAAGAACAACCCAGACATGCCCGTTTTCACCATCTCCTACGAGGATACCAAAGAGGTCAAATTGATTATGAATGACTGTCAATCTGTCTCTGTCTCTCTCTCCATTTTGTCTGTCTGTCTATTTGTCTGTCGCTCAAGTGTCTGAGATACAGTAATCGTGAGCGTTACCTGCAATCAGACTGGAGGAAAACTTTGAAATGACTTATTAAAATAGAAAACTGGGAAGGTAAAACTTACACTTAGGCCTACAATGTTTGGTTTGTTCATGTTTATTTCATTGATACGTTTATAGATGTATGCTTGATGCTTGGTTTTTTTTGTGTAGTC
Organism: Phymorhynchus buccinoides; assembly: GCA_017654935.2. Classification (NCBI taxonomy): domain Eukaryota; kingdom Metazoa; phylum Mollusca; class Gastropoda; order Neogastropoda; family Raphitomidae; genus Phymorhynchus; species Phymorhynchus buccinoides. The sequence goes on from CM065702.1 coordinate 3,670,533, forward strand.
AGCATTCGTTGGTCTTCTGTAAGATATATGGAGAAATTACGATATCTATTTTTGTCGCTATGTTTGATGCAATGACGATTTTGGATCCTAGGTTTCGTTCAAACTTTTGTTTTGACCACTTTGTGTAAACCCCTTTGAACGTTCTTTTACAACCCGTCGTCACAAAACGCCTAGGTCTCAGTTTGGCAATTATTTTACAAACATGGCGATAATAATAATGTACGTGGAAGAGTGCAAATTGTAAATTCTTCAGAGGTAAGGCACCCCTACTGTCATCCAAACTATGGGTTTCGTGATTCATGATTCGTGTGGAAGAGTGCAATGCTTAAGGGCCTGCTACACTACATACGATTCGATTGTGACGATGCCTGTGAGTCATGAATCACATGAAATACTTCCGTCTAAAAAATAATTCTACTGTTTTCGCTCACTACACTCAAGTACACCCCAATACATGAATCACTTTCACCGTTTACAGAATCCTGAGAAAGTGATCCGAAGTCTGGCAGAGTTCCTGCAGGTGGAGTCCAGTGCAGAACTGGTGAAAGACATCGCCGATGCCACCCACATCCACAAGATGAGAGAGGCGGACAAGAAGAAAGAGCAGAGGGCCAACCTGGAGCAAGTCTCCATGTACCGCAAAGGTGCGCTGGGCCGGGATTTAGTTCGATGTCTTTGAAGAAAGATGTCTCTAGACAAAATATTACAATTTTTATTACGATAAACGATGTTCTACTGTTAAGCAAGGTATAGGCATCTGTGTGTCCTTGTTTCCGGACACGCCCCCCCCCCCCCTTCCTGCCCCAAGAAATGTACCTTATACAAGGGGGAAAAGTATGAATATGGTTCGATTTTTGCCTTATAAGTCACTAAATTGTAAACAATTTCGGGGATTTCGCCCCCCGGGCCCCCACAAGACCTCTGCCTCTTAACCTGCGACATTATGCAGCTCCCTTGGACCCCTGGCGGACGCCTACCCCCACCCCAGGAATCACTTGGTCCGGCCCTAATTATGTCTATTACAAAATGGTGCTAGAATGTATGTTGAAGTCACAATTTTTTTTTTTTTTTTTTTTTTTTTTTTTTTTTTTTTTGTGTTACAAAGGTTTTATTGAACGTGATAACCAGTTCAAAAGATTGTGCTTTTTGAAAACAAACACACAAAACCGAACATAAACAAAATATTGAATCAAACTACAGTGTCTAAATGCTAACAGGCACCTGACTGTTAACTACGATAATTAGGAAGACGACGAAAATGGTGTTTTACGTCCTCTTGGTCTGAATCAGACACATATGGGACATTTGTAAATACAAATATGGTGGGAACAATACTGGAGGCAATGCCCAGAGGCAGTACGAAACCAGTAAAGTCCCGATTTTTTATTAATACAGATAGGTGTAGCGGTAACCACGCCTCGGTTAAACCTCATCGGCTATGGCACCGCTACAAGTATTTGTTGCATTTAATATAATTAGGAAGATGAAAATGGAACTTAATATAATATACATGTATTTAAAGAAAAGAAACCAAACAACAAAGAAAGAAGAAATAGGAAAACATTGCAAATAGCAAAACAAAGAAATCTATGCAAAACGAAACTAAAATGAGTTCAAATAACAAAACAAAGTGCAGTGGCACCTCCCTTACAAGACCTTCAAAGATCATCCAAAATTAGGTCCTATAAGGGAGGGCTCTTAAAAGGGAGGTAATTGTAATCCTTACAAAGAAGGGCAATGTCTCAGAGAAGTAGGTCTTATGTGGGAGGGAGTCTTGTAAGGGAGGTTCCACTGTAAATCTATGCAAACCAAACTGAAATGGTACTGCAATTTGCTACCTCGAGTTATTCATGGTTTTTGTTGCTAACAAAAAACCCACACATTTCCAATGTGCAAAATACAAACCACACAATTTGCTATGTACAACCTAAACCAGAAAATCCTTGGTAAAGGTCAAGTTGTGCCACCCCCCCTACCTATCTCGGCCAACTGTATCTCTCCGTCACTGCCCCTCCCACCACACACAAAGCTGCACCCCAGGAACACCCCCAGCCAACAACCCCCTTGGAACACCAACCCCAACCCTAACCCCACCCCCCACCGTATAAGACGGAAAAACGCAACGAACCACAACTGTGACAAATCGCGGTGTACCGCAGTACACAGTGGGGGGTAGGGTTAGGTTTAGGGGTAGGGTCAGGGTCAGCATTCCAAAAAGGCAACTAGCCAAAAATGTTCCCAAAATACAGCCCCATGCATGGCAAGAAAGGCAAAAACGGAAAAACACAACCAACCAAGAAATGCATGGGGGGTGGCACATCCTTACCTTTAGAAAAGTCAAAACCTTAATTATTAGATGGGTCTGACACGCAATGGAAATAGATTACCAAAAAGGTAAATGTCCATGTTAGTATATCACATAGACAACAGTACTGTACATGAAAGAGTGTGAGAAAGAACAGTTTATGTCTGCGAAAGATCAAAAGGAAGAGAAAGAAAAGAAATAGAAAAAAAACCCAGCGGAACTGGTTGAGGGTTAGAAAATAATTTTGGAAAATAAATGACCAGAAAGGAGCACAAAGCAGTTGGTTTAAATAATTTGTGTTGACTAACAAGACATATACATCCAAATGAAATAAACAAAAATAACAGCAGCAACAAGCTTGAAGCCTATTGTGCGCCTACTCAAATAATAGTCTCTAATATGGCGCCTGGCAAACACAGACAAAAACATATTTAAGAAAATAAACAAGTCAATTTCCAATATTAGGAGCAAAAACGGGAAAATAAAAATATGTAGTTCCAGTTTATCCAAACATTATGCACATATATCAGTTAATAATTATTATCGCCAAGCATGTTATCATTATGATTATTAGTATTATAACTTGGACACTATCCATGCCTTTGTCTTTGCTGTGAGGACTTCTTATTACTGTTGTATTGTTCCTTTTTTTCATTTTCTGAACTGAGATCATGGTCATTTTATGGTTGGGGCACCAATTCTGCCAGGGTTTATGTGTGTGTTCGCGCGTGTCCGTGTGTGTGCTTCAAGAAAAACAATAGGTTTCTAAATTAATTCATGGGTATGGTGAGCATTTTGAAGGCTTCTTTATTACACGCTCATGGGCAAAAACAGTTCAGGCATGCTCTAGAAATCAGGAATGAACAAGCCGACAGAAAGTGTCTTCAGGATTGGCCATCCTGTCACCCGGAACCACAATCTTGTCATCCGGAACCAGTCATAAAAAATCAAACATTTCTGCCAAAATGAATGGCAGATTAAACAATAGATGCTACATATGCAACTATTACACTATCCCCAAACATCCTGTATGCACAGCCACACACACAATGGAAATAGTTTTTAATGTGGTCACCACTTCAGCACTACATTGGGAAGATTCAGAGAACATTGAAACGTATCATTGGCTCACTCGAAGTGAGTCTATACTTGTTCAATGGTCAACCTATGGCGATATTATTTCTCACGCCAGAGGGCAGTCAACGCACTAGGGGCTTATCACGCGATTTCCTTACTTGGGCGTAGTGAGAGAGAGAGTGATGGTAGGACCACTCACTGTCTCTCTCTCTTTCTTTATCCCCAACTAATAATATAGAGAGGATTAGCCCCACACGAGCGTCATGCCCCCCGGCGTGAGAAAAATCGCACTAAATCTCTCATTGTGTGTGTGTGTATGTGTTGCGTCCGTGGTCCAATCTCCAAGTCACAATTAATGTGTTCTGATGTTAGACAAGTTGTGGATAGAGGAATGATTGAGAGAGAGAGAGAGAGAGAGAGAGAGAGAGAGAGAGAGAGAGAGAGAGAGAGAGAGAGAGAGAGAGAGAGAGAGAGAGAGAGAGAGAGGGGGAGAGAGAGAGAGAGAGAGGGAGAGAGAGAGAGGGGAGAAGAGAGAGAGAGAGAGAGAGAGAGAGAGAGAGAGAGAGAGAGAGAGAGTGGGTTCATATATATGTGTGTGTGTGTGTGTATGTGTGTTAGCATAAACGTTTTTGTATAGATCATTATCATAGTTTCATGTCGGATTAAAATTCTGGGACAGAATTCCACAAATAACATTAGAAGTTTTTCAGCATTGCTCTCCGAAAATACTGATGTATTTCTTCTTTATATTAATCCGCCTTAACAAATGCAAGAGCATTGATAGTCATTGATAAAATTAAAAAAGGGAGAAAGAGAGAAAGAGAGGGGAGGGGGGGGGGAGATAGTATTGAACAGCTTTACATAATGTGGCTTAAAGATCCACCCGATCACGTGTCAAAATCACGGGATTCACGTGTTTTCCCTCTTATAACTGGAAAGAAATCTTGTTTTGACCAAGTCAGACTCCCATGTAAAGTACCCCAAATTGAAAGCCACAAGTCAGTTTAAAGAGCAGCCTCAATTTGAATATGGGGAAATTCGAATGCGGGTTACAGCGACCCAGAAAAAAACAAGGGACGTAACCGTGGCGCGTCACGGGGTCTTTAACAAGGCTGTGCTCCACGTGTGGACACGTGACGTGCACCTGGTCTTTTTTTCTGGTTGCTGGTAAAGTGAGTGTGAAGCTGGAAAAAAAAGCAAGATCAAGCCAAACTATTGCTTCCTTCTTTTACTCATTTACGGGGTTTCCCCGTTGAATTTCAGCGTATAATTATATGTACACAGCCTATACATTAATATCTTCACACTAGATTGGATCGTGCAAAATCGCAAATCTTTTAGATGGCTGTATCGAAATTATATTATTTCTTCCTTAGGAGAAGTCGGGGACTGGAAGAACTACCTGACTGTGGCTCAGAGCGAACGACTGGACGCCGCCATGACACTTCTCCAGTCATGTGACTACCACTTCCGCTACACGATCTAGTGCACTGCGCATGTCTCGTGCCGTTGGCGTGGCGAATCTACTTTCAGTATTTTGGGCTTATAGCTAAAGGGGGGGGGGGTGGGGGGGGGTGCATTTGTGACATTGTGCTGATATGCTAGCTTATGATGGATCTCGTTTAACGTCCTCCGGCCTGGCACAGGCACATAATAAAAATAAAATAAAATGTGACCCAGCACCACGAAAGGGACATTAAGTGTGAAACTGACCATTCGGAGAAAATTATACATTTGAAAACTGCGAACAATTCTCTTTCCAATGACACAAGAAACATTCTTGTATCTTTTTCTGTTCCAGAGTTGTGAACATTTAAGTTAGTAGGGTGAGCGTCGGCCATTTTGAGAAAACACAGTCTAAAGTCTAGCCTAGCTGAAGAAAATGCATTGACCTACTCGTTTTAACACTTTTGCCACCAGCCATTTTTCGCAAAAAGAATTCCATTAAAATTACCAGGGTAGAGAAGAAAATAATAATCTGCAATATTGGGGATTCCTCTGTGACATGTAAGGCCTGTTCTTACCTCCAAACATTAAGAGAAAAAAGGCTATTTGGATAACAGACCCTGCTTTGATGCCTTTCAGTGACCATTGTGGTCCAAAAATGCAACATTGGCGGTGAAAGGGTTAAAACACTCATAAGACCATTTAGAGACCATATTACAGATTACTCTGGATAAATATGAAAGATAAGATGTTGTTAGAGAACACAACATTGAGAAAAAAGGAGGTGGGTTTTTTTTACTTTGCAAGCCTGTTGTGAGAAACTAGCCCAGCGACGTAATGTCCCTTTCGTGGTGCTGGGTCACTATTACGAGATTGTTCTCAAATATACATGGTAAGGGTTAACTCATGGAGATAGGCTTAACGTCCGCTCGGCTGCAAGCAACACATGTGAGACGAACCATCAACCAACCGTCACTCTGGGTTTAGTGAGTGTTAAGCGAAGGGAGATAATTCGAACAATTATATCATTCCATGCAACATAACATGTGTAGGCCTAGACCTATTAAAAACACATAGACTCGTTTGCACACACGTATACACATAGTTTACGCACTTACATGTGCGCGAGTACACACGCGCGCATAAATATGCATGCATGCATACATAGGCGTAGATAGGCGTAGGCGCGCACGCACACACATGCGCACAAGCACACACAAGAGTGCATAATGTCAATAAGTGTTCACATAAATAGTTTAAATGTATGAGTGGATTGGCCATAGACTAATGATTCAACAATGGTGCTTTGTCAATCTCGTGTTTTTTTCTTTACTTTTGCATACGTCTTCTCGTTGTATCAATGTTTAATTTTCAATCTTCATGTTATTTGTAATATTCTTGTTTTCATTGACGTAGCTATTTTGCGCCCCAAAAGGTCTCTCTCTCTCTCTCTCTCTCTCTCTCTCTCTCTCCGTCTCTCTCTCTCTCTCTCTCTCTCTCTCTCTCTCTCTCTGTCTCTCTCTCTCTCTCTCTCTCTCTCTCTCTCTCTCTCTCTCTCTCTCTCTCTCTCTCTCTCTCTCTCTCTCTCTCTCTCTCTCTCTCTCTCTCTCTCTCTCTCTCTGTGAGAGTGTTGAGATATTTAGTTTTATATCTGTATAAAGCGTTTTTTGTTAGAGAACGAATGTTGTCATAATAATTGTGCATTAATGTTGATACTATTGCCTTCGAGATTGTATATTCGTAAATTGCATCGCCTCAATTCAATTTCATATTCATATCATACGGGGCTATGGCCTTTCTGAATAAATCATTTGAAGTCTGACGTCTCTCTCGCTGTTAGATTTTCCCTTTTCAATATTGTTTTTCTCTTGATTCATATTTCTCCAAGACAAAATGAACTGTCACATACCCAGGCGGGTTTTTCTTGGTAAGGGTTTGTGTTAGTGCTTTCTACATGTCTTTATCATTGCTTGATGTTGCTGCTATCTGTTACATAATCAGCATGAATATGGTTATATTATCTATAAATACATCAGTTATTCACGAATTTCTTTTTTTTTTCTTGTGATCCGTTTCTTATATAATTATGTCATACTCATTCATAACAATGAACACTAACTCTGGTTTCTCATTAATAAAAACTCGGGACTTTACTGGTTTCGTACTGCCTCCGGGCATTGCCTCCAGTATTGTTCCCACCATATTTGTATTTACAAATGTCCCATATGTGTCTGATTCAGACCAAGAGGACGTAAAACACCATTTTCGTCATAACATTGGAAAAAGGTTCATGTGCAGAACGGAAGCTGTTTTTCTCTCAAGTCGTTGCTTTTTAGGCCTATGTTATTGCAATATGCTTAGGACTACTGTTTGTATATAAACGGATGAGTTTATCATGCTCAACCCCCCCTCCCCCCCCACAATGAAAACAACAACAACAAAACAACTGGACGTTTGTTTTAGTTCAGTACTTCATTAAGCAAAGCATGATTATTTTATGCAATGTTTAATTATAGTAGTAAACGACATCCTCAAAGAAATAGCTGTACCAAAGACAGACACATTAATTACAGATATAAGCCTATGTTAGTGTGCAGACAATTATAATGCCCGTCAGTGTTGTTATATACGTACATATTCCAGCAATTGTTTTAAATCTTTTTACTTTTTTTTTAATATTGCTATTCCAGATATAGATAATAAACTGTATTTTTCTTATTTTTATGCCTGGGATATGCATGAGTGGATATTTTATGCCTGGGATATGCTTGAGTGGATATTGCTCTCTCTCTCTCTCTCTCTCTTACCCTCAATAAAACGTTCGTTTCGTATCTCTCCTGACTCAACCCTGTGTGTGTGAGTAAGTTTGTGTATGTGTAGGCCTATGTGCATACATGTGTGCGTGTTTACGTGCGCGCGCGCGCGTGTGTGTGTGTGTACGTACGCGCGCGTGTGTATTTAACAAGGGCTGAGCGATATAAACCAAGGGAAGTAAGCCTTTCCCTGTAATTGATAACATGACTGGCGAGATAGATTATGTCCCGTTGCAAAGATCAGTTTCCTTCTTTACCGTCGAGACTCCGTCTGACTAATATTGTTTTGGGGGCTGTCTGTTTGTCTGTCTTTCGTCTTTTTACAAAAACTACTGGACGGATCTCAACAATACTTGTCATTGATATTCCGATGCATGCACGCGCGTGCATTGCGACGTGTATGTATGTGTGTGTTGCTGTGTGTGCGAATCGGAGATAAGCATGTAGCTCTGTAGAACTTCGCAAGCAATATCTTCAGTGTTATAATTTTGTAACAAAGCTCCAGTTGTAATGCCTATGGCGATAGCAATATTAATTGTGACCAAGCACCACGAAAGTGTCAAAATGACCATACTGAGAAAACAATACAGTTGGACACTACAGACCATTCTTTTTTCTTGAAAACTTGAATTTATTTTTCAAGGATAAAGATTTTAGGCAACGCCTAGTCTTCCAATCTGTCCTTGGTACATATACGAACATAGAATACAAACATGGCAAGGCATGATATTACACATACAGATTTGAACATAAAGGTAGCACCTTTGTACATATACAAACATAGGGGAAGACGGGGTAAAAAGCGCATGGGCGGGTAAGAAGCCCACCCCAATTATCTCATGAAATAAAGACAATTTCAGTCAAATTTGCCCATGAGACGAATGCTAGACATTAACGCTCGTCTCATGGGCAAAATGAGACAGAAATTTGCTTCATTTCATGAGATAATTGGGGTGGGCTTCTTACCCGCCCATGCGCTTTTTACCCCGTCTTCCCCTAGAATACATGACAATGATATGTTGAAAGGGTAGAAAGGGGGGTAAGGGGGTTTTGCAGGGTTGTAGAGGAGGGGAAGGAACTTAGAGGTCTCTTTCTCTCCAATTAACCACATGGCCACATGGAGTGGTTTATTTGGTGTTTATTTCAAGCTCAGCAGAACACACCTGTAAGACATAAAAAGAAACAAATAACTAACTTGCAAACATAAAACATTGCCACGGTAACATAACTTTTCCTGGACTATTAATCCATACAAACTGTAATACCCAGTTCCCAGTTACACAATGACAAGTATGGTATAGAACCAATTATCATGTTTGCCTTTCTACTACATGTCTTACAGTTGACACTAAACACTTCCAATGCACATTCCTTCCATTTAACCATCAGGGAATCTTTACTGGCTAAACAAGCCAACACAACCAACAATGACAAGCCACACCTGGACACAATTGGAGAGTTACCACACCCTCACTCTGTCTTGTGGTCAATGTCATTTTATGACAATGGAAAAATGTTTGTGTCAAAATAACATAAAACTAGACATTAACTGGTAATTAGTGAAGAACGAAGACGTGATCATATTCTTACCCCAAGAACCTTATTATAAGAAATAAATTCCTTATAATGGACAGAAAACTCGACTTTAACTGGTAACTGATGCGTAAGCAAAACCTGTTTAATTCTATTCCAATTAAACCAAAGCCAGTTTCCCCACATGAAATGTCAAACTGCAATTGTTGCTTTAATCCAATCTGAATTGAATTGATTTGACATAGCATGCATAAGTGTTTTCGTACAATCCTAGTCACCAGTCAATTAAACCAAAATAAACCTTTTTTTGTAAATGAAAACTTTGTGTTTATACACAACACAAAATAGCATAGAGTCTCTTCTAAGCTTTTATCACTTCTATGTGACAAAGAAAGAGAAAGCCCCTCATGGACTTTCATTAGCCAATGAAAGTCACTTAAATGTCAAGCATTACACATGACACATGACAGAAAAATTCAAACATGACAAAACCAAAATATCCAACCCAAAAACGATAATAAAATCTACTTGTCTACAACAACAACAAAATGCTACTTTTGATCCACAAAACAAACCATAGTTTTGAGTCTTAAGGAAAACCGCTACACACAAAGAGAGAGAGAGAGAGAGAGAGAGAGAGAGAGAGAGAGAGAGAGAGAGAGAGAGAGAGAGAGAGAGAGAGAGAGAGAGAGAGAACTGGCTACAGGTGTCTTACAATCAATAGTCTTGCTAACCCAAAGAATGATTGAATGATGCGCTAGACTTGCGACCTACTCATTCAAATCTAGAAATTCTCGGTCCGCCACGTGTTTCAATCGGTCATCCAATTATGACGTTTGTTACCGATTTTAGTCGAAGTTCCTCTACGACATGTATTACAGATTCGAAGCTCAGATTTATTTACTGACGTTTCCAATCTTTAAAACCGTACTTACACAGATTTGTAAAATCAACACACTAATTCCTCGCATTCTTTTACTAGGACTGTTTTCCACAAGGATTCAGTCTATCATGCACCTAGATCAATTTCATCATTTCTGTAGACTTACTTCGTTAGTTTTATAATGAATTATAAAGAAGCCATCCCAAGCTCTCTAAGCTCTAAATGAATTAGCATCTCAGTGAAATAGTTGCAATCCTAAGTCCGAATTTAATTTGTTCTACACCACCATCATGAAATAAATCAAAGTCGAAAAATACTGATACTCACAGCCCAACAAGGATGATCGCTCCCCATAGGAGGATGTACAGGTAGTGATCGAGATAACAGGTCAGAGAGACTGATTTGGCCTAGGGCTACAACTTATATAGCATACCCAACAAAGACTTTAAATGACCTGATTATCTATTGGTCAATTCTCCAACACATGTAAACTTTAACACCTTATAGTCAAAATTAAACTACCATTTTCGTCTAGTTCCTGATCAACAACATAAAGAGAACATTCCAACGTATATTCAATTATTATTTGCTGCAATTAAGTTAATTTAATAATAAAATTAATCATCAAGCCAGACTTCCTGTTTTTCTGATTGGTTGATCAGAAAAAGGATCTACTTCCTTATGTTTCTCATTGGTCGAATTTTACATATTACCACCTGAAATGGAATAACCACTTATTCCTTAGTCATTCACCCCAACCAGGTTTAGGCCTATGGTGTACTTTTCGTGTCAAAATTGAACGAAAAGTTCACATTATAACATCCACCCCCTGCTTTTAGAAAGCAATGTCCTCATTGCTGCTAGACGTACCCTGTGTGTTCTATGTCAATGGTGAGAATAGTTCTCGAAGAACATCAACACAGATAACAGAAATAAATTTGCAAGCAAATGAAATCCCAAACCCAATGAAGACATGATATAGGGTCAAATAGAAAGTTACAACCTTGGTGCTTAACCGCACCCATCACGACAAAAATAAACAGAACAGGCTGTTATACCCACGAATATCTATCAACTCTGGACATAACTTCTTTGCACACACAATTTGAAAAATCAAAACAAACAAGCAAGATTAATAGCCAACGTAAACCAAATGTGCATATGTCAAAACAACACAAAAATACAAGAAAAACATTATATGCAACAAGCTAGCAATGATTTAAACAAAGGAAAAAAATGAACGTCATCAGCCAACAGAAACAGAATCCCCTCTACCCAGCCTTAGTCCTATGTGGACATCTTTTGAACTTTACTGTGGTGTGTGGCTCACCTACAGTACCTGGGGTAGCTAACTTGTGCACTCCAAGTTTTGGAGGAGACTGAGTGCATCTGTCCTGTATTCTGGCAAGTGCCTGAACGCATGGCTCTTTTAGATGAGACACATGGGTGTCCTGCGTTTGAAATGTTGGCTGTCTTGTCTTTGTCCCCAAGACTGGTGAAATGGGCAGCCGCACCCATCCACTACAACCAGGATCATCATCACCAACACATGGTGTATTGGGAGATGACTCCTTGACCTTAGGCTCCTCATCGGAATGAGAATCTTTCGGGAGAATGTCCGAACCACACTCGGGGTTTGAGCCTACTACAGACCGAGGTCTCCTATTCTTGCCCCTTTTCTTTCCTCTACCTCGTCTCCTCTTCCTGCCTGAAAACGAAACACAATCACAGACAACAGCTAATGTGTCCTGCATTACTCCAATCCTCTCTTCCAAGACAGACAACTGAGTGACAGATTGTCCTGGTTCCTTTAGCAGGCTTGATGCTTGCTGTTGCTCTTTCCGAAGGTCCTCTTCAAGCTCTCTCTCCAACATGAGAGCTTCGTCACGAGCCTGGAAAAAGGTGGTCGCAGGCTTACGTGTAACCATACTACGAAGGTCCCTCCTCCGTTCCTGGTTATTCAGACCATCAACAAACTTGTCCCTTGCCAAATTGGCAGCAAGAGCCCATGGATCCTTGAGACTGATGACTCTCTCAATATCCTTCAATGCATGTGAGTAGTCCAGAATGGACTCCTCTGGCCGCTGGTCCCGCATGAAGAACTCTGACATCAGGGATGTCAGGCGCCTTCCATCACCAAACACCGCCAGGAGGATCTTGATGACCTTCTCCGGAGTGTTTGTTTCATCCAGCTCCCTCAGTTGGACTTCCCGCCGAGCTGTCCTTGTCAGATGGCAGTAGACGAAATAAGCTGCCATCTCGCTGCTCATTGGATAAGCAGCCAGAACCCGCGTCACCTCCATGGTGAAGTCCTCTGCAGATCCATCTACAGAGTCCCCAGAAAAATAGGGCAGTTCAGGTGGAGGTAGTGCCACTACCATCTTCAGTGTTGTCGGGCTGAGTTGGGCTTCGGTCTGGGCTTTGCTGGGCTTCACGTTGGACTGTGTGCTGCTGAACTATTATAAACACCTTACCTGCGATCCTGCTCTCGCAGCGCCATTTGTTGAAAGGGTAGAAAGGGGGGTAAGGGGGTTTTGCAGGGTTGTAGAGGAGGGGAAGGAACTTAGAGGTCTCTTTCTCTCCAATTAACCACAGGGCCACATGGAGTGGTTTATTTGGTGTTTATTTCAAGCTCAGCAGAACACACAGCCCAACAAGGATGATCGCTCCCCATAGGAGGATGTACAGGTAGTGATCGAGATAACAGGTCAGAGAGACTGATTTGGCCTAGGGCTACAACTTATATAGCATACCCAACAAAGACTTTAAATGACCTGATTATCTATTGGTCAATTCTCCAACACATGTAAACTTTAACACCTTATAGTCAAAATTAAACTACCATTTTCGTCTAGTTCCTGATCAACAACATAAAGAGAACATTCCAACGTATATTCAATTATTATTTGCTGCAATTAAGTTAATTTAATAATGAAATTAATCATCAAGCCAGACTTCCTGTTTTTCTGATTGGTTGATCAGAAAAAGGATCTACTTCCTTATGTTTCTCATTGGTCGAATTTTACATATTACCACCTGAAATGGAATAACCACTTATTCCTTAGTCATTCACCCCAACCAGGTTTAGGCCTATGGTGTACTTTTCGTGTCAAAATTGAACGAAAAGTTCACATTATAACAGATACAAGAACCATTCTTGTATCCTTTTCTGTTCCAGAGTTATGAGCATTTAAAATTGGTAGGGTGAGCATCGGTCATTTTGAGAAAATAGTCCAAAGTCTTGCCTAGCTGTAGAAAATGCATTGACCTACACATGTTAAAGCACTTTTAAGAGCATTTAGAGACCGTAATTTTATTACAGATTATCCTCTGTAGATATGAAAGGTACGAACGAACGAACCATGTTAATGAATAGGCCGTTTGCCCATGTGTAACACCACACAGCACAGCTACAAGGGGACACTCAGAGGACAGCAACAGCGAGCTCATAATTATAATGCTTACTTGTGGCGGTACCATAGCCGATGAGGTTTAACCGAGGCGTGGTTACCGCTACACCTATCTGTATTGTTAAAACATCGGGACTTTACTGGAGTTGCACTGCCTCCGGGCATTGCCTCCAGTATTGTTCCCACCATCTTTGTGTCTACAAATGTCCCATGTGTGTCTGTTCCAGACCGAGAGGACGTAAAACACCATTTTTCATTCATTCAGCAACAGTGAGCGTCGAGTGGTAGGGGAAGACGGGGTAAAAAGCGCATGGGCGGGTAAGAAGCCCACCCCAATTATCTCATGAAATGAAGCAAATTTCAGTCTCATTTTGCGACGAGCGTTAATGTCTAGCATTCGTCTCATTGGCAAATTTGACTGAATTTTTCTTTATTTCATGAGATAATTGGGGTGGGCTTCTTACCCGCCCATGCGCTTTTTCCCCGTCTTCCCCTACTCGCGCATTCACCCAGGCAGGGAGAGGAGGCAGATGGTCTCTTGTTACAAGGGTTTATTCCCTCGTTCTGTTCCCCTTCGCCCAAATTGGCTACAGCTTATATACAGAGTCATATGGCCAGAACGCACGTTCCCTTGGACAGAGACAACTGATAGGATCATGTCCAATCCCCAACATCTAAGACGCACCCAACGCCATGAAAGCTGTGGGTAAGAACAGAGGGCTTAAGACACCCATCCCGGTTCATTGCTGAGAACCATCACTCCAGAGCAGTGGACAAGAACCAGAGCCCACTAACACCTAAATCGTTAATCCATGAGAGTCACGAAATGGTAGTAAACTGTTCACCCGGGGGATCAACCCGAGGACCATGGTCCACTAAGCTCAATCATAAAGTGACAGGAATGTGTGCTCTCTCTATGCTCTATGACAACTGTAGATCTCTCTATTCAGGAGGACCGCGACACCAATAGTGTCACACATGTCATAAGGGAACAGGGAGGGGACAAAACAACAACATTATTTCATTAAAAAAATTAAATAACATCTCTTGCATTAAACTTTCAACAAACATAAGCAAAAGGCAGACATATTGTCGTGTTAGAGAGTAGCTGCTAGTTGACTTAGGGGCGTCTGCAATATTATTCTGAAATGCACATACAAATATAAAAAAGGCACATAATATATCTTAGAGAGCAATATAGCGCATATTATTAGTTACACATGCTGAATAACTTGGTTTCCAAAATTGAACG
>CM065702.1:3690251-3691706 GCA_017654935.2 Phymorhynchus buccinoides
AACGCAGTGTAGTCATACTGCCCGTAACCAGGCTAACAAGGTTAACAGTGTAGTCATACTGCCCGTATCTGGGGACCAACGCTAACAAGGTTAATACTGCCCGTATCTGGGGACCAACGCTAACAAGGTTAACAGTGTAGTCATACTGCCCGTATCTGGGGACCAACGCTAACAAGGTTAGCAGTGTAGTCATACTGCCCGTAACCAGCGCTAACAAGGTTAGCAGTGTAGTCATACTGCCCGTATCTGGGGACCAGCGCTAACAAGGTTAGCAGTGTAGTCATACTGCCCGTATCTGGGGACCAACGCTAACAAGGTTAGCAGTGTAGTCATACTGCCCGTATCTGGGGACCAGCGCTAACAAGGTTAGCAGTGTAGTCATACTGCCCGTATCTGGGGACCAACGCTAACAAGGTTAACAGTGTAGTCATACTGCCCGTATCTGGGGACCAACGCTAACAAGGTTAACAGTGTAGTCATACTGCCCGTATCTGGGGACCAAACGCTAACAAGGTTAACAGTGTAGTCATACTGCCCGTATCTGGGGACCAACGCTAACAAGGTTAGCAGTGTAGTCATACTGCCCGTATCTGGGGACCAGCGCTAACAAGGTTAGCAGTGTAGTCATACTGCCCGTATCTGGGGACCAGCGCTAACAAGGTTAACAGTGTAGTCATACAGTGTAGTCATACTGCCCGTATCTGGGGACCAGCGCTAACAAGGTTAGCAGTGTAGTCATACTGCCCGTATCTGGGGACCAGCGCTAACAAGGTTAGCAGTGTAGTCATACTGCCCGTATCTGGGGACCAGCGCTAACAAGGTTAGCAGTGTAGTCATACTGCCCGTATCTGGGGACCAGCGCTAACAAGGTTAGCAGTGTAGTCATACTGCCCGTATCTGGGGACCAGCGCTAACAAGGTTAACAGTGTAGTCATACTGCCCGTATCTGGGGACCAGCGCTAACAAGGTTAACAGTGTAGTCATACTGCCCGTATCTGGGGACCAGCGCTAACAAGGTTAACAGTGTAGTCATACTGCCCGTATCTGGGGACCAACGCTAACAAGGTTAACAGTGTAGTCATACTGCCCGTATCTGGGGACCAGCGCTAACAAGGTTAACAGTGTAGTCATACTGCCCGTATCTGGGGACCAGCGCTAACAAGGTTAACAGTGTAGTCATACTGCCCGTATCTGGGGACCAACGCTAACAAGGTTAACAGTGTAGTCATACTGCCCGTATCTGGGGACCAAACAAGGTTAACAGTGTAGTCATACTGCCCGTATCTGGGGACCAGCGCTACAAGGTTAACAGTGTAGTCATACTGCCCGTATCTGGGGACCAACGCTAACAAGGTTAACAGTGTAGTCATACTGCCCGTATCTGGGGACCAGCGCTAACAAGGTTAGCAGTGTAGTCATACTGCCCGTATCTGGGGACCAGCGCTAACAAGGTTA
>CM065702.1:3692206-3742347 GCA_017654935.2 Phymorhynchus buccinoides
CTCATAATCATGCATAGCAAGGTGTTGCCATGAAGAGTGAAAGTGTTCACGTATATTTAGCTGGGGCAAATCTCGGGAAATCAAACGCCAAACGGCCTATCGCTAACAAGGCGACATATCGGTTGGAACAGTCGATGTATTTGTTTGTTGTGAGGTTTAGCGTTTTGAATGCAAGTCAGTTCGCTAGGCCTACTCAATAGACATTGGGTCTTTCCTAGTAATATTGCAGTATCTCCAGAATCAACCCACTATCTGGTCATTTATAAATGTCTCATAATATGTACCTGTCCTAGGTCGGAGGACGTTTATCACATTTTTCTTCTAGGCCTAGTGCTCAATGTTCTATCCTACTCACTGTAGTGCTCAATGATCTATCCTACTCTTTGTAGTGCTCAATGATCTATCCTACTCTTTGTAGTGCTCAATGTTCTATCCTACTCGTTGTAGTGATCAATGTTCTATATCATACTCGTTGTAGTACTCAACGTTCTATTCTACTCATTGTAGTGTTCAATGTTCTATCATACTCGTTGTAGTTCTCAACATTCTATCCTACTCGTTGTAGTTCTCAATTATCTATCCTACTCGTTGTAGTTCTCAATTATCTATCCTACTCATTGTAGTTGCTCAATGTTCTATCATACTCATTGTAGTGCTCAATGTTCTATCCTACTCGTTGTAGTTCTCAATGTTCTATCCTACTCATTGTAGTGCTCAATGTTCTATCCTACTCATTGTAGTGCTCAATGTTCTATCCTACTCGTTGTAGTGCTCAATGTTCTATCCTACTCATTGTAGTGCTCAATGATCTATCCTACTCGTTGTAGTGCTCAATGATCTATCTATCCTTTATTTTTACTCGGGTTGTAGTGCTCAATGTTCTATCCTACTCATTGTAGTGCTCAATGTTCTATCCTACTCATTGTAGTGCTCAATGTTCTATCCTACTCATTGTAGTGCTCAATGTTCTATCCTACTCATTGTAGTGCTCAATGTTCTATCCTACTCATTGTAGTGCTCAATGTTCTATCCTACTCATTGTAGTGCTCAATGTTCTATCCTACTCATTGTAGTGCTCAATGTTCTATCCTACTCATTGTAGTGCTCAATGTCCTATCCTACTCATTGTAGTGATCAATGTCCTATCCTACTCATTGTAGTGCTCAATGTTCTATCCTACTCATTGTAGTGATCAATGTTCTATCCTACTCATTGTAGTGCTCAATGTCCTATCCTACTCATTGTAGTGCTCAATGATCTATCCTACTCGTTGTAGTGCTCAATGTTCTATCCTACTCATTGTAGTGCTCAATGTTCTATCCTACTCGTTGTAGTGCTCAATGTTCTATCCTACTCGTTGTAGTGCTCAATGTTCTATCCTACTCATTGTAGTGCTCAATGTTCTATCCTACTCATTGTAGTGCTCAATGATCTATCCTACTCATTGTAGTGCTCAATGATCTATCATACTCATTGTAGTGCTCAATGTTCTATCCTACTCAATTGTAGTGCTCAATGTTCTATCCTACTCTTTGTAGTGCTCAATGATCTATCCTACTCATTGTAGTGCTCAATGTTCTATCCTACTCATTGTAGTGCTCAATGTTCTATCCTACTCGTTGTAGTGCTCAATGTTCTATCCTACTCATTGTAGTGCTCAATGTTCTATCCTACTCATTGTAGTGCTCAATGTTCTATCCTACTCGTTGTAGTGCTCAATGTTCTATCCTACTCATTGTAGTGCTCAATGTTCTATCCTACTCATTGTAGTGCTCAATGTTCTATCCTACTCATTGTAGTGCTCAATGTTCTATCCTACTCATTGTAGTGCTCAATGTTCTATATCCTACTCGTTGTAGTGCTCAATGTTATATCCTACTCATTGTAGTGCTCAATGTCCTATCCTACTCGTTGTAGTGCTCAATGTTATATCCTACTCATTGTAGTGCTCAATGTCCTATCCTACTCGTTGTAGTGCTCAATGTCCTATCCTACTCGTTGTAGTGCTCAATGTTCTATCCTACTCATTGTAGTGCTCAATGTTCTATCCTACTCATTGTAGTGTTCAATGTTCTATCCTACTCATTGTAGTGCTCAATGTCCTATCCTACTCATTGTAGTGCTCAATGATCTATCCTACTCTTTGTAGTGCTCAATGTTCTATCCTACTCTTTGTAGTGCTCAATGTTCTATCCTACTCGTTGTAGTTCTCAATGTTCTATCCTACTCGTTGTAGTTCTCAATGTTCTATCCTACTCGTTGTAGTTCTCAATGTTCTATCCTACTCATTGTAGTGCTCAATGTCCTATCCTACTCATTGTAGTGATCAATGTCCTATCCTACTCATTGTAGTGCTCAATGTTCTATCCTACTCATTGTAGTGCTCAATGTTCTATCCTACTCATTGTAGTGCTCAATGTTCTATCCTACTCATTGTAGTGCTCAATGATCTATCCTACTCATTGTAGTGCTCAATGTTCTATCCTACTCTTTGTAGTGCTCAATGTTCTATCCTACTCAGTATAGTGCTCAATGTTCTATCCTACTCATTGTAGTGCTCAATGTTCTATCCTACTCTTTGTAGTGCTCAATGTTCTATCCTACTCCTTGTAGTGCTCAATGTTCTATCCTACTCAGTATAGTGCTCAATGATCTGTCCTACTTGTTGTAGTGCTCAATGTTCTATCCTACTCGTTGTAGTGCTCAATGTTATATCCTACTCATTGTAGTGCTCAATGTTTTATCCTACTCGTTGTAGTGCTCAATGTTCTATCCTACTCATTGTAGTGCTCAATCTCTATCCTACTCGTTGTAGTGCTCAATGTTCTATCCTACTCATTGTAGTGCTCAATGTCCTATCCTACTCATTGTAGTGCTCAATGTTCTATCCTACTCTTTGTAGTGCTCAATGTTCTATCCTACTCTTTGTAGTGCTCAATGTTCTATCCTACTCTTTGTAGTGCTCAATGTTCTATCCTACTCAATTGTAGTGCTCAATGTTCTATCCTACTCGTTGTAGTGCTCAATGTTCTATCCTACTCAGTTGTAGTGCTCAATGTTCTATCCTACTCATTGTAGTGTATCAATGTTCTATCCTACTCATTGTAGTGCTCAATGTTCTATCCTACTCATTGTAGTGCTCAATGTCCTATCCTACTCATTGTAGTTCTCAATGTTCTATCCTACTCATTGTAGTGCTCAATGTTCTATCCTACTCATTGTAGTGTCAATGTTCTATCCTACTCATAGTAGTGCTCAATGTTCTATCCTACTCATTGTAGTGCTCAATGTTCTATCCTACTCGTTGTAGTGCTCAATGTTCTATCCTACTCATTGTAGTGCTCAATGATCTATCCTACTCATTGTAGTGCTCAATGTTCTTATCCTACTCGTTGTAGTGCTCAATGTTCTATCCTACTCGTTGTAGTGCTCAATGTCCTATCCTACTCGTTGTAGTGTTCAATGTTCTATCCCACTCAGTATAATGCCCAATGATCTATCCTACTCATTGTAGTGCTCAATGTTCTATCCTACTCAGTGTAGTGCTCAATGATCTATCCTACTCATTGTAGTGCTCAATGATCTATCCTACTCGTTGTAGTGCTCAATGATCTATCATACTCATTGTAGTGCTCAATGTATCTATCCTACTCATTGTAGTGCTCAATGATCTATCAATACTCATTGTAGTGCTCAATGTTCTATCCTACTCGTTGTAGTGCTCAATGTCCTCTCCTACTCATTGTAGTGCTCAATGTTCTATCCTACTCAGTATAGTGCTCAATGTTCTATCCTACTCATTGTAGTGCTCAATGTTCTATCCTACTCGTTGTAGTGCTCAATGTTCTATATCATACTCGTTGTAGTACTCAACGTTCTATTCTACTCATTGTAGTGTTCAATGATCTATCATACTCGTTGTAGTGCTCAACATTCTATCCTACTCATTGTAGTGCTCAATGTTCTATCCTACTCATTGTAGTGTTCAATGTTCTATCCTACTCATTGTAGTGCTCAATGTTCTATCCTACTCGTTGTAGTGCTCAATGATCTATCCTACTCGTTGTAGTGCTCAATGATCTATCCTACTCATTGTAGTGCTCAATGTTCTATCCTACTCATTGTAGTGCTCAATGTTCTATCCTACTCATTGTAGTGCTCAATGTCCTATCCTACTCGTTGTAGTGCTCAATGTTCTATCCTACTCATTGTAATGCTCAATGTTCTATCCTACTCATTGTATTGCTCAATGTTCTATCCTACTCATTGTAATGCTCAATGTTCTATCCTACTCATTGTAGTGATCAATGTCCTATCCTACTCATTGTAGTGATCAATGATCCTATCCTACTCATTGTAGTGATCAATGATCCTATCCTACTCGTTGTAGTGCTCAATGTCCTATCCTACTCATTGTAGTGCTCAATGTCCTATCCTACTCATTGTAGTGCTCAATGATCTATCCTACTCATTGTAGTGCTCAATGTTCTATCAATATCATTGTAGTGCTCAATGATCTATCCTACTTGTTGTAGTGCTCAATGTTCTATCCTACTCATTGTAGTGCTCAATGTTCTATCCTACTCGTTGTAGTTCTCAATGTTCTATCCTACTCATTGTAATGCTCAATGTTCTATCCTACTCATTGTAGTGCTCAATGTTCTATCCTACTCGTTGTAGTGCTCAATGATCTATCCTACTCATTGTAGTGCTCAATGATCTATCCTACTCATTGTAGTGCTCAATGATCTATCCTACTCGTTGTAGTGCTCAATGATCTATCCTACTCATTGTAGTGCTCAATTATCTATCCTACTCATTGTAGTGCTCAATGATCTATCCTACTCGTTGTAGTGCTCAATGATCTATCCTACTCATTGTAGTGCTCAATGTTCTATCCTACTCATTGTAGTGCTCAATGTTCTATCCTACTCGTTGTAGTGCTCAATGATCTATCCTACTCATTGTAGTGCTCAATGTTCTATCCTACTCGTTGTAGTGCTCAATGATCTATCCTACTCGTTGTAGTGCTCAATGTTCTATCCTACTCATTGTAGTGTTCAATGATCTATCATACTCGTTGTAGTGCTCAATGTTCTATCCTACTCGTTGTAGTGCTCAATGATCTATCCTACTCATTGTAGTGCTCAATGATATATCCTACTCGTTGTAGTGCTCAATGATCTATCCTACTCGTTGTAGTGCTCAATGTTCTATATCATACTCGTTGTAGTGCTCAATGATCTATCCTAATCATTGTAGTGTTCAATGATCTATCATACTCGTTGTAGTGCTCAATGATATATCCTACTTGTTGTAGTGCTCAATGATCTATCATACTCATTGTAGTGCTCAATGATCTATCATACTCGTTGTATTGCTCAATGATATATCCTACTTGTTGTAGTGCTCAATGATCTATCCTACTCATTGTAGTGCTCAATGATCTATCCTACTCATTGTAGTGTTCAATGATCTATCATACTCGTTGTAGTGCTCAATGATATATCCTACTTGTTGTAGTGCTCAATGATATATCCTACTCGTTGTAGTGCTCAATGATATATCCTACTTGTTGTAGTGCTCAATGATATATCCTACTTGTTGTAGTGCTCAATGATATATCCTACTCGTTGTAGTGCTCAATGATATATCCTACTCGTTGTAGTGCTCAATGATATATCCTACTCGTTGTAGTGCTCAATGATCTATCCTACTCGTTGTAGTGCTCAATGATCTATCCTACTCGTTGTAGTGCTCAATGTTCTATCCTACTCGTTGTAGTTCTCAATGTTCTATCATACTCATTGTAGTGCTCAATGCTCTATCCTACTCGTTGTAGTGCTCAGTGATATATCCTACTTGTTGTAGTGCTCAATGATCTATCATACTCGTTGTAGTGCTCAATGATCTATCACTCATTGTAGTGCTCAATGATCTATCATACTCATTGTAGTGCTCAATGATCTATCATACTCATTGTAGTGCTCAATGCTCTATCCTACTCGTTGTAGTGCTCAATGTCCTATCCTACTCTGCGAAGTGCTCAATGTTCCATGTGGCACAGGCACAGAAGCCTTACAGTAGATCAACTCCAGCACTACAACCACAGACCTGATCGACTCCTGCCGGGGGGACAACCTGACCTTCCACTGGACCTTCCAGCTGGACTCTGGCGAGCAGCTGGAGGACATAAAGTGGCTGTACACCCCGACACGGCCTCCCGGGGCCGCCCCCGACCTGCTGGCCAACTACCTGTACGGACATTTTCACTCCATGCCTTCCCACGCCAACCGCCTGGTGTACTTGGGCAATGGGAACCTGGCCCTCAATCGGTTGACCCCTGCGGACGACGGGACCTACATCGTGGAGGTGGTCACCACGCACAGCGGAGGCAGTGTCTACTCCTCTGCTCGCCAACAGGTCCAGCTGGAAGTATTAGGTAGGTAGAATGATCATTTTGCAGTTACGTGTGAGCAAGTGTGTGTGTCAAGTCAAGTCAAATCGGAATTATATGCGCGCGCATGTGTGTGTGTGCGTGTGTGCGTGCGTGTGCGTGCGTGTGTGTGCGTGTGCGTGCGCATGTATGTGTGCGTGTGTGTGTGTCAGTGCAGGAGCGTGTCGTCCATTTTGTTGCATATCCGATCAATCACTAATTTATTCAGTAATAGTCGCGAGATGTTCTCAGATGCTCTGCACGTTTTGATTGTCCTTACTTTGGAAATAGTGAAGTGGAATCATTGGTTAGGCTAAATACTGACTGAAACCGGCTTCAGTGCTCTTTGTGGAGGTTTACCTAGCGTCTATGGCAGGGTTCGCCATTCTTAGGTTGTCCATCCTTTAGTTTTGTTTAACAATCTGAATTAGCGTTAAGCTTATAAGCCCTCTTCTCTCTATATACATGCCTTTTTGCAAACTTTCCAATCATGTGCATAGGAGCACGTAATCAACTTCTTAATTGTCCTTTGCCCCAGTATATACTGGGCAAAGGAGTATAAGTTTGTCTGGGTCCGTTTAATTTTTTTTAATTGATATTAATTTTAGTTTGCATATACATCGGAGTCAATCAATGAATAGACCCTAATATGGCAACATTTTGATATTTTGGTTGTTTTATTAGATTATCGCTATGTCTAAAACCCCTTCCCTAACACGCCTTGTTTTGCCATCTTCTCAACAGAGGCACCCAGCACCATCGCCACGTCCTTGTCAGTGGAGGTGGACAGGGAAGCGGCCTATGACAACGTCACTGCACAGTGGCACGTGCTGCTCACGTGCGGACGCTTCGTCACGCAGGGAAATTCAGCTCCGCCCAACGTCATATGGAAGGTAGTTTCATTGTATGAGGCCTGAATATTATACTTTGGAGTTGTTGAGACAAAGACACTTAGAGCTTACGCAAAGACTGATCACAGCTAATTGACCACTTATGCTACTCACAGTAGTAGTGTGAGTGGAGCCAGATGTTACCTGCCACTCCCCCATGGACCTAGGCATGCTAAAGGGTGAGTGGTAGCTGTTTGATTGCCCTGCTGAACCTGCCACTCCCCGTAATTGGACCTAGGCATGCTAAAGGGTGAGTGGTACTGTTTGATTGCTCTGCTGAACCTGCCACTCCCCCCTGGACCTAGGCATGCTAAAGGGTGAGTGGTAGCTGTTTGATTGCTCTGCTGAACCTGCCACTCCCCCTAATTGGACCTAGGCATGCTAAAGGGTGAGTGGTAGCTGTTTGATTGCTCTGCTGAACCTGCCACTCCCCCCTGGACCTAGGCATGCTAAAGGGTGAGTGGTAGCTGTTTGATTGCTCTGCTGAACCTGCCACTCCCCCACTGGACCTAGGCATGCTAAAGGGTGAGTGGTAGCTGTTTTGATTGCCCTGCTGAACCTGCCACTCCCCCCTGGACCTAGGCATGCTAAAGGGTGAGTGGTAGCTGTTTGATTGCCCTGCTGAACCTGCCACTCACCCCTGGACCTAGGCATGCTAAAGGGTGAGTGGTACTGTTTGATTGCTCTGCTGAACATGCCACTCCCCCATGGACCTAGGCATGCCAAAGGGTGAGTGGTAGCTGTTTGATTGCTCTGCTGAACCTGCCACTCCCCCTAATTGGACCTAGGCATGCTAAAGGGTGAGTGGTACTGTTTGATTGCTCTGCTGAACATGCCACTCCCCCATGGACAGGCATGCTAAAGGGTGAGTGGTAGCTGTTTGATTGCTCTGCTGAACCTGCCACTCTCCCTAATTGGACCTAGGCATGCTAAAGGGTGAGTGGTACTGTTTGATTGCTCTGCTGAACCTGCCACTCCCCCTAATTGGACCTAGGCATGCTAAAGGGTGAGTGGTAGCTGTTTGATTGTCCTGCTGAACCTGCCACTCTCCCTCTGGACCTAGGCATGCTAAAGGGTGATTGGTAGCTGTTTGATTGCTCTGCTGAACCTGCCACTCCCCCTAATTGGACCTAGGCATGCTAAAGGGTGAGTGGTAGCTGTTTGATTGCTCTGCTGAACCTGCCACTCCCCCATGGACCTAGGCATGCTAAAGGGTGAGTGGTAGCTGTTTGATTGCTCTGCTGAACCTGCCACTCCCCCATGGACCTAGGCATGCTAAAGGGTGAGTGGTAGCTGTTTGATTGCTCTGCTGAACCTGCCACTCCCCCATGGACCTAGGCATGCTAAAGGGTGAGTGGTAGCTGTTTGATTGCTCTGCTGAACCTGCCACTCCCCCTAATTGGACCTAGGCATGCTAAAGGGTGAGTGGTAGCTGTTTGATTGCCCTGCTGAACCTGCCACTCCCCCATGGACCTAGGCATGCTAAAGGGTGAGTGGTAGCTGTTTGATTGCTCTGCTGAACCTGCCACTCTCCCCTCAAGGTTCTGTAATCAGCCAATGCATCATAATACGAAATAAATCGTTTTGGTTTTGAACAAGACACAATCCAACAACAGCGAAAGCATGCACATGGATGGACAACCAATGTAAGAGAACAAAAAATGGTAACAAAATCAGATTACATAATCATGTATCTCTCCCCCAGATTCTCTCTTACTCTCAGACACACACCTACACATACACCAACACACACACACACACACACACACATGTGCATACACATTTATACCAAAACACGCCCCCCTCCCCACCCCGCACACACAAAAGACTGCGAGCATGCAGGCACACCGATTAACAGCAAGTTTAACTGAGCAAAATAGGATAAAGAATTCCCCTAGGGGAGTGAGCCTACTGAGTATTGATGGCTCTGACAGCAGAGGGGTCAAAGCTGTTCTTCAGGCGGTTAGATTTGTACTTAAAAGAACAGAACCTTTTACCAGAAGAGAGAGATTGAAACAGACGGTTGGCTGGGGGTGTGCTATCATATATGATGGATTTAGCTTTGCGTCTTATGCGCACACAATAGATGTTATCTAGGGATGGCAGTTTGTGACCTATGAATTTTGAGGCTGTCTTGACGACTTGATGGAGTTTCCTTTTATCTTTAGCTGAAGCTGATCCATACCAGACATATTGAAAAACTGAGTATGCTTTCGATGACAGATCGATAGAACTGTGTCAAGACTGCTGTACTTATCCTAAATTTCTTGAGCTGTCGTAGAAAATAATAGTCTCTGTTGTGCTTTTTTGCAGGATGATGTGATGTTGACTTCCCAGCTTAATGTATTTGAAATATGCACACCTAGGAATTTAAATGATTCTACTTGCTCAACTACCTGACCTTTAACAAATAATGCTGGGAGAGGAGTTTTCTTTTTTCTGAAATCAACTATCATTTCTTTAGTTTTGGAAACATTGAGCTCAAGATTACTTTGTGGCACACCAGTCAACCATCTTTTCAACTTCATCCCTGCACCCTGCCTCATCGCCATTAGTAGCGAGCCCATCCATAGTAGTGTCATCAGAAAACTTAATAACTGCAACAGATGGGTTTACAGAACGAAGGTCATGGGTAAACAATGGACAAGCATGCTAAAAGGTGAATGGTAGGAACGGTTGCAAGGGAAATGTGGCTTCAGGCTGGGAGCCACGTGCCCTGTCTTTGTGTATGTGTTACGCCCAATCCATGAAATTGCCCATTTCATGAAATGGGCAAAATGGTTTGCCCAGTTCGTGAAATAGCCAATTTATAACTTGCAATTGAGAAAAGCAATATGAATAAAAAATAGTTTTTGTTCATAAGCACACATGGATCAAGAATTGGTTCAAACGAATGAGAAATATCATCTGTAGATGAGTTAAAATGATTTTATTCAGACTTAATTTGATAAAACGTTTGATTCAGCATGTGACTCAGGCATGCCCCAGCTTAGCATCTGGTCGAGTTAGGAGGCAGGATAAGGGTGCAAATACAATGTAGAAAAGTGTGATGATACCATTGAATCAATCTTAATCAATACCTGTGTGAATGGGGATTCAAACAATGTGATATACATTGTCCATTTCATAAATTGGGCAAAGCATTTTGCCCATTTCATGAAATAGGCAATTTCACGGATTGGGCGTAAGCATGTGCTCTAAGTGTCTTCGTGGTTGAGAGATTCGTCGAGCGCATGAACTAGAATGACACCATCTGTAGTAGTAGTAGTAGTAGTAGTAGTAGTAGTAGTAGTAGTAGTAGTAGTAGTAGTAGTAGTAGTAGTAGTAATTAGGGCTAGAAGTGGGCCTCGCGGCCCTTTCTCGTTTGTGACTTTGATTTGTTTCAAGGTGGCATGCTTTCTACAGCTAAAACTATAAAATTTAAAAAACACAAAAGCTGTAGGTTCGGTAATAGTCCTTTAATGAAGATGTCACAGACGTTTCAGAGCTTAGCTCTTTTTTCAATGTGATGAAAAAGTGACAAAAAATGAGGAATAAGGGTGAAGACACTGAGTAGAAATCAGAGCAAGGAACCTGAAAGAGAGAGAAAGGAGAGAGAGAGAGAGAGAGAGAGAGAGAGAGAGAGAGAGAGAGAGAGAGAGAGAGAGAGAGAGAGAGAGAGAGAGAAGAGAATATAAAAAGTGAAGAGTGAACACATATTCAGAACAAAAGAAAAAGGGAAAATCCACGAAACTCTCTACCTTAAGACAACTAGGGCAAAACATGTGAGTAGATATTAACGCACACACAAAAAGGATAAATGCACACACATACGCGCATGCATGAGCATACAGACATGTCCACACAGACACAGACACACGCACATACACACACATACATACACGCGTGCGGACGCATACAAGCACATACACACACATACAACCACACATATACACACATGCGTACACACACACACATACACAATCACAAATTATACATGAGCATGCACACAAATAGGTGCAAGGCACATCAACACAAAAAAGATCTGTTATGAGACAGTTACATTGTGCATCCACCCGCGCACATACATACAAACAAACACACATGCGAACACACACACACACACACACACACACCTGCACACACACACACACACACACACACACACACACACACACACACACACACACATATGACTACGTGCATAAAGACACACAAGCACATGAACATGCGCACTAAGGATGTAAATGTCCAAAAGTTCAAAACTGATGGCTTGAGGGATATTGGTGAACTTTGAAGCTAGAGTTTAGTGTTCTGTCCTGCTGGCGTAGTGGTTCCAAGGCGTTTGATGAGCCAGGACTCTTGGAACTTCCTACGGACCATGCCTCCCCTACCCTTCCACACCGCAGCCACTGTTGCGTGAGTGAGGGAATGTCCCGGGCTATTAAAGTGTGTCCCGATGGGGTTTTGGTAGTTGAGACGCATGGACCGCAGGTGCTCCGAGAACCGCTCACCAAGAGTACGGTATGTTTCACCAACATAGAGTTTTTGGCATAGAAGACATTGGACAATGTAAATCAAATCTGAGGATTGGCAGTTGAACTGTAATTGAATTGTAAACTTTCCACAGGGGCCAGTGAACGTGGTAGTGGGGTTCAGGAAGGGGCAGGTTTTGCAGTTGGCACTGTTTGTTTCCAAAAGCAGCAGGGGAATGTTGGGGTGCTGTGTTGGTGGAGCTGCGAACCAGGAGGTCCCCCAGACTCGTGTCCCTGCGGAATGCGATGAGAGGTGGACGGGAGAAAGTCTCCTGAAGTTTAGGGTCGTTCTGCAGGACTTTGAAGTTGTGGCGCAGAATTTTGCTGACCGCCAGGTTGTGCGGATGGAAGGGTAGCACAGCAACAGTTCTTTCACTTAGCTGTTTGGCGGTTTCCGAGTTGAGGGCATCCTCTCGTGTGACTTTGCGAGCGCGCTCAAGTCCTGCCAGCACAATGTCTTGTGGGTAACGCCGGGAAGTGAAGAAAGAGATCATTTCTTCAGCACGTCTTTCGAATTCATCGTCACTGCTGCAGAGTCGCTTGAGGCGGAGGAATTGCGAGTAGGGTATGCTGTTTTTTGTCGATGTTGGGTGACTGGAAGAATAGAGTAGATAGGAGTGGGAATCCGTTTCCTTGTAGAAGACAGAGGTTGCTAGGTAGACGGAATCTGGCTGGATGGAGATCGTGATGTCGAGGAAGGAGACGGAGGATGAGGAGATTGTGTGGGTAATCTGGAGTGAGGGGTGGAAATTGGAGAGATGGTCGATGAATTTCACAAGGTTTTCTTTGGGACCTGTTGCAACGCCCAGACAGTCATCAATGAAACGTTTGAACAGTGAGGGACGTGGGCCTGGATACTGGCTGAGGGCCTGGTTCTCAACAGACCCCACGAAGAGACAGGCGTAGCTGGGCCCCATTTTAGTCCCCATGGCGACCCCTCTTGTCTGTTTGTACGTTTGTCCACCGAAGGAGAAGGAGTTGAGTGTCAAGACCAGTTCTGTTAGTCTCAGGATAGTGGGTATATGGACGTCATGATCGCTGTTAGAGAGGAAGCATTTTACTGCGGCCAGTCCATCCCTGTGGGGTATGTTGGTGTATAATGACACAATATCCATGGTGAACAGGTAGCGTTCTGATGTGTGGGTAGGAGGAAAGCTGAAGTCCATGAGAAGTTGCAGGGTGTGGTTGGTGTCTTTGATGACAGTTTGGAGATTGGCAACAAGTGGTTGGAACAGAGAGTCGAGGAAGGATGAGATGAGGACAGTAGGGCAAGCACACGCGGACACGATGGGTCGTCCAGGGTTGTTAGCTTTATGGATCTTAGGGAGTAGATAGAATCTGGACTCCCGTGGTTCACTGTTGATTGCACGTGACGCTTCTGCAGGTAGATTTCCCCCCTTGATGGCCTGCTTGATGGTGAGCCGAACAATTGCATTGTCTTTTTTCGTAGTAGATTTTGCAAGGGGTAAGTAGAAGTTGGAGTCTTTGAGTTGTCGTTCGGCTTCTGCTGTGTAGAGGTCTTTGTGCCAGACTACAATTGCGCCCCCTTTGTCTGCTGGTTTAATTACGATGTCGGTTCTGTCTTGAAGCTCA
This sequence comes from Phymorhynchus buccinoides, assembly GCA_017654935.2. NCBI lineage: Eukaryota > Metazoa > Mollusca > Gastropoda > Neogastropoda > Raphitomidae > Phymorhynchus > Phymorhynchus buccinoides. Next base: position 3,705,640 of record CM065702.1, read on the forward strand.
CGAAGGGCTTTGGCTTCTTCTTGTGTGATGTTGGATTTTCTTAGAGGCTTGTGTTTGAGTTGGGAGATCTGTCTTTCGCACAAGTCAATGTAATAGTCCACAGACGCAAGGTCGCCGCTGGGAGGACACCAGGTACTGGGGGGCCGTGGGAAAAGGTTCGCAAGGTCATCAGGTGTGGTATCGGATGTTGCTGATGGGGGGGCATTGCCTGATGACTGGAAATGAGCCGCCAACCTGACACGGCGAAAAAACCTGTGGCAGTGATACTGTGTAAGGACTGAGTTGGGTCGAGGCTTCAATGGGACAAACTTTAGCCCTTTTGACAGGACTTGACGTTGTTTCGGGGGGAGATGAAGGTCGGCTGGAATAGTGGTGACCAGATTAGTTCCAGTGGTCTGGGGACTGTGGGGTTTCGCATTGGGGGCTTCCAAATTGAGGATCTTGTCAAGCTTGTGGGCTTTCCTTTGCTTGAGGTGCTCATGAAGATTTTGGTTGGCCTCTTGAACCGTCTGTATAATGAATCGAGAGGTGTTGATGTCCACTAGACAGCGTAGTTGGGATCTCATATGCTGAATTTCATTGTCCAAGCCTTTGATTTTGCGTGTGTATGCTTCAATGGTGGTGGACATAAGGCGGAATGACGATGTCTTGAGAGTACGTTGGCAGGACTCTGTCAGTTGAGGTTGTGTGAAGCCAGGGTGGAACTTCAACCTGAATCCGAATGGCACACGTTTTGACTGACAACAATTCCGTAGAAAAACGATGTTGCTGTTGAGCCGAGTTTTGGTCATGGTGGCTTTCAGGTAAGTGACTCCAACACTTTGTGGAATAGTGTACAGGGTTCTAAGTTTGTTCAAGGCTGTTCCAAAGTAAGAGGAAGGCGAAGGCATAGTGAGAAGAACAGGTTGTGGTCAGGGTTTGAAGGTAACACTTAAATGATTCAGACGACCACTCGGACCATATGAATGGAAAAACACAAAAGCTGTAGGTTCGGTAATAGTCCTTTAATGAAGATGTCACAGACGTTTCAGAGCTTAGCTCTTTTTTCAATGTGATGAAAAAGTGACAAAAAATGAGGAATAAGGGTGAAGACACTGAGTAGAAATCAGAGCAAGGAACCTGAAAGAGAGAGAGAGAGAGAGAGAGAGAGAGAGAGAGAGAGAGAGAGAGAGAGAGAGAGAGAGAGAGAGAGAGAGAGAGAGAGAGAGAGAGAGAGAATATAAAAAGTGAAGAGTGAACACATATTCAGAACAAAAGAAAAAGGGAAAATCCACGAAACTCTCTACCTTAAGACAACTAGGGCAAAACATGTGAGTAGATATTAACGCACACACAAAAAGGATAAATGCACACACATACGCGCATGCATGAGCATACAGACATGTCCACACAGACACAGACACACGCACACACACACACATACATACACGCGTGCGGACGCATACAAGCACATACACACACATACAACCACACATATACACACATGCGTACACACACACACATACACAATCACAAATTATACATGAGCATGCACACAAATAGGTGCAAGGCACATCAACACAATAATGTTTATAAAATTTAACAAAATTATGAAATGGACTTTTTCTCTCTTTTTTTTATTCATCAAAAGTATTATAAAAATTTGACATAATTGTGTCTTTGTCCAGAAGATTTTTTGAATATATTTATGTTAGGTGCAGCCTTAATGTTAGTTGACAAGTTATTCCAGTATTGGACAACTCGGTTAGAAAAGAAAAACTTGCGGATGTTAGTAACTGATCGTCTTAAAAATAACTTCTCTGTACTATTCCGTGTCATGTTTGTGATACTTTTAACAAAAAGGTTGTTAAAGTCAATGTCATGAAGAAGAAATGTTGGTGTTTTACGTCCAAGTCAATGTCATCAATATTATTCATTATTTTATATACTTGTATCAGGTCTCCCCTGACTCTTCTTCCCTTCAGAGAAGGTAATCCCAGGAATTTTAGTCTTTCACTATAAGTTTTGTTCTTACATGCTTTGATCAATGTTGTTGCTCTTCTTTGCACTTTCTCTATAGCTATTGATTGCCTTTTAAAGATAGGGCACCAGACTGAGTTGGCATATTCCAAGAATGGTCTTACCTGAAGTTGGCCATTACAGGGGAAAACATAAAGTAGGTAATGTGGATTTGTACATGATGAAATTTAGTCTCAATAAAATCTTGTGCCCTGCACTGATACATGTACAAGTAATCTTTGACACAACAGAACCATCAAAATGATGATGGTGGTTATTTGGTGAAAGAAGAAGAAAAAGGAACAACGAATATTTCTTTGCAGTAGGCTAAATTTTGTTTGTTGGGGATACATGTAGTGACATTTGAGTTTTGATTTATAAGCAGACATGATTGTTGTTAAGCTCTGGAAGAATCAAAGCTTATTCCTTGTAAATAGTGGGTTTTTTAATGTAAGTAAAGCGTGCACACACACACACATTCAATAGGGCATTTGCCACGAGTGTTCGTTCTGTATACTAGACTACTAATTTGCCCGCACTCGTTCTGCCCGAGTTACGCTGACCATTCTAATTCAACTCCCTAAATTCAACTGTGAAATTCAAGGTCGCCCTCACGTGGCAAATGCCCTATTGTATCAGTACCTTAGTTATTACTTATCATATTACGTACTTACACACATATTCTCATGGACAGACTCACTCACACATACCCACACGAAAATCACATCGCAATATAATTGTCTTAATCACTTTTAGTGTATACCTTGGAACCTCCCTTTATAAGATTTCTCATTATAAGACTCCCTCCCACATAAGACCTACTTCTCCGAGACATTGCCCTTCTTTGTAAGTATTAAAATAACCTCCCTTATAAGACCCCTCCCTCATTTTGGGTGATTTTTGAAGGTCTTATAAGGGAGGTTCCACTCAGTACAAGGACGTTGAAGAACACACACACATACACCAATCTCTCCTTTCTCTGTCAGACTCCCTCAGGGTCGGACCTGGCCAGTTCCTTCTCCACCAACGGCACGTTCTACCTGAAGGTCCCCAACCCCCTGGAGCCGGGCAACTACAGCTGCCTTCTGCCCCACAACCCAGCCGCCGCCCGATGCCTGCCCCCGGGCCACCCCAGGCTGGTGCATCAGACCTCCCTCACCATGGACAACAAGGCTCGGTGGGTAGGTAGGCCACCCCAGGCTGGTGCATCAGGCCTCCCTCACCATGGACAACGACAAGGCTAGGTGGTAGGTAGGCCACCCCAGCTTGGTGCATCAGGCCTCCCTCACCATGGACCACGACAAGGCTAGGTAGGTAGGTAGGCCACCCCAGGCTGGTGTATCAGGCCTCCCTCACCATGGACCACGACCAGGCTAGGTAGGTAGGTAGGTAGGTAGGCCACCCCAGCCTGGTGTAGCAGGCCTCCCTCACCATGGACAACGACAAGGCTAGGTGGGTAGGTAGGTAGGTAGGCCACCACAGCCTGGTGCATCAGGCCTCCCTCACCATGGACCACGACAAGGCTAGGTGGGTAGGTAGGTAGGTAGGCCACCCCAGCCTGGTGCATCAGGCCTCCCTCACCATGGACCACGACAAGGCTAGGTAGGTAGGTAGGCCACCCCAGGCTGGTGCATCAGGCCTCCCTCACCATGGACAACGACAAGGCTAGGTGGGTAGGTAGGCCACCCCAGGCTGGTGCATCAGGCCTCCCTCACCATGGACCACGACAAGGCTAGGTGGGTAGGTAGGCCACCCCAGCCTGGTGTATCAGGCCTCCCTCACCATGGACAACGACAAGGCTAGGTAGGTAGGTAGGCTACCCCAGCCTGGTGCATCAGGCCTCCCTCACCATGGACCACGACAAGGCTAGGTAGGTAGGTAGGTAGGTAGGCCACCCCAGGCTGGTGCATCAGGCCTCCCTCACCATGGACCACGACAAGGCTCGGTAGGTAGGTAGGGACAGGCTTAATTAAAACCCTTTCAACGCTAGCCATTTTTCAGCAAAACTTTCCATTAAACTTACCTGGGTAGAGAAAAGATTCTGTCTGCAATATTGGGGATTCCTCTGTGACATGCATAAAACAGGGCCTATCCTTACCTCCCAAAATTAAGAACATAAGGTCACTGGATACCAGACCCTCATTTGATGCCTTTCAGTGACATGGGTGTTCAATCATTGTGGTGCCAAGAGGCGACAGTGGCGACGAAAGGGTTTTAAAGGGAACATAAAGTTCGAATAGAAGTTGATCTCTATTGCAAGATTATTACATTTCGATTTCAGTTAAGATAAACGTAAAAACAACGCCATTCAAAAGGGCCAGATTGAAGGTCCGAGAAGGCCGCCATGTTACACCACGTTGTGACGTCGCGGTCACCCCAACAGAGACTTGCCATGCAGGCCTAAAGCTCAATATACTGTACTATGATAACATCAGGAACAGAGGCTCACTTCACTCAACAGCATCATACTGGCCTGTTACAAACTGACCAGATCAGAGGTCAGGTCTGGTCTGATGTTAATAACTCTCTCTCTCTCTCTCTCTCTCTCTCTCTCTCTCTCTCTCTCTCTCTCTCTCTCTCTCTCTCTCTCTCTCTCTCTCTCTTTCTCTCTCTCTCTCTCTCTGCCAAGAGGCAACAGTGGCGACGAAAGGGTTTTTAAAGGGAACATAAAGTTCGAATAGAAGTTGATCTCTATTGCAAGATTATTACATAAATGGGAGAGAGATAGAGAGAGAGAGAGAGAGAGAGAGAGAGAGAGAGAGAGAGAGAGAGAGAAAATGCGAATGCGAATGATTTATTCAAATAGGCCAAGGCCCCTTATGAAGGGGTAGTGAACAAACAAAGATCAACAGCCATAATAAACTTAGTAATCCATCAAATAATAATAGAAATAATACAAATCATCATCAATAATCTAGTAATACATGATACTAATGTCGCTACATATTTGGGAAGACGGGGTAAAAAGCGCATGGGCGGGTAAGAAGCCCACCCCAATTATCTCATGAAATAAAGAAAATTTCAGTCAAATTTGCCCATGAGACGAATGCTAGACATTAACGCTCGTCTCATGGGCAAAATGAGACTGAAATTTGCTTCATTTTATGAGATAATTGGGGTGGGCTTCTTACCCGCCCATGCGCTTTTTACCCCGTCTTCCCCTAACAATTGCTTCAGTCAGATGGCAATTAACATCCAGTAAGAACATGGCGGAAGAAAGACTGAAATAGCAATGTCTCTAAATTTGAAAGCTTTATACATAAAAATGGCCAGATTCCGAATATCACTTTCTTTCTTTGAAGCTAACAACAATGTTAATTTAAACGCACATGGATTACGAATATATTTTTGTGGGATAAATGTTTTTCGAATATCATTTAATGCAGGGCAACGGAGAGTAAAATGCAATTCATCTTCAGTGCACTCTTTACACAATGGACACATAAGTTCAGCATTAGTAGACACTCTATAACGATAATAATGCACAGCTAACTCTGATATACCCAATCTAACTCGGGTGGTTATAAACTTCAGGTGTTTATCCATACTAAGCATAAGATACGGTTTTACTTCATGAGTATGACAAAAGGGTTCTGTACATATTAAATCTATCACTATTTAGAACATGATCATGCCATCTCTGCCAATTACAATCAATTAAGCGTTGTCGAAACATGTGTATAAATCTCCTTACATTACCGACTCCCTGGTTTAACCACACAACAGTAAACCCATATTCACATAAACAAGTACGTACATCTGATACCCAGTTTTTCTTACCCCTGTCATCTAAATCATACAACATTTTATAAGCCATTCGAGGAAAACGGTGATCATCCATTTGCAATAATTTAAACCAATAGCGAATACACTGAACAGCAGAATTAATATAAATTGGGAATCTATTAGTTTCTCCATATACTAAATCATTAGGCGTACGTAACTCAACCCCCAAAAATTTCTTTATAGCAAATGAGTGTACAGATTCACAACAAATAGCAGTTTTATTCAATCCCCATATTTCTGAACCATATTGTACTATAGGCTGTACCTGCGAATCAAATATTTTGAAAAATAACTGTAAGGACACACCATCAAGCGATGAAAGCCGTTTTAATACACATAATAATGCATTTTTCGCCCTACTAGCCAGATCTCTACAAGCAGAAGTAAAACTTAAACGTGTAGATAACAGAATACCTAAATACTTATATACATTTACAACAGGCATGAGGTTACCATCATAAGTCCATCTTTCTCTTGCCCCTAGATACCCACCTTTTCTAAATACTATAATGTTACTTTTACTCATATTAACTTTTAACTGAAGTGCTGAAGCAGACCGTTGCAAACTATTGAGCTGAGTTTGTAAACCAACTACGGTCTCAGATATCAGAGCAACATCATCCGCTAGTAACAAAATAAACAAAGCAAAAGCATCACAGGAAAAGTTAGCACCATGTCGTCCATTTCTTATTACCTCTAAAGCCAATTCATTTATAAAAAGAGAAAATAATAAAGGGCTGCATACATCACCTTGTTTCACTCCAGAATTACAACTAATATAATCCGTTAAATTTGCTCCAGACCTAATTTTACATTTAACATTTTCATACATACTTCTGACAGTTTTATATAGTTTACCTTTCACACCGTTTCGTAACAATATAGGCCAAAGTAAGTTTCTATTTGTTGAATCAAAGGCTTTCTCGAAATCGATAAAAGCTACATATAATTTCCGATTTAAAGAAAACTGCTTTTGTACTAATGCTAATAATGTGAACATGTGATCTACTGTCGAATATCCCTTTTTAAACCCAGCCTGCTGTTCACCCGTGATATTATGTCCCTCTACCCATTCCTGTAATCTCTTATTAATAATTGTACTATATAACTTACTACTAATATTACTTAAAGAAATACCCCTATAGTTATTTGGATTATTAACGTCCCCTTTTACATCAACTTAGAAATGTGCACATTTAAAACAGAGAGAGGAGAGAGAGAGGGGGGAGAGAGAGAGAGAGAGAGAGAGAGAGAGAGAGAGAGAGAGAGAGAGAGAGAGAGAGAGAGAGGAGAGAGAGAGAGAGAGAGAGAGAGAGAGAGAGAGAGAGAGAGAGAGAGAGAGACAGATATAGACGTTCGTGTTTTCAAATGCGTTTCATGTTACTAGTCAATTTGAATTGTTTTTGTTATTAAATTTATTTTATTTTGTCCAAGGACAGATTGCAAGAATAGGCATCGCCTAAAATCTTTATCCTTGTCAAATAAAGTTTTCCAGTGTCCAGTGTCTCTCTTTCTCTCTCTCTCACACCTTTCACACACACACACACACACACACACACACACACACACACACACACACACACACACACACACTTAGACCTATAGGCTTACTGTATGGGTACTAGTTAGGGGTGACCGCGAAGTCATATTCAGGGGGCATGACTTTTTTTTGTACTCTTACCAGTGGCAACATGGCGACGCCCTTGGGGCCTTAGGTTCTGCACTTTAAAGTTGATTTGTTTCTATTTGAAAGACCTTTGACCAGAAAGAAATGCACATTGAATGTTTATTACATATAAACATGAATGGCCGACTCGTCTTTTGACTTAATGTTCCCTTTAAAAAGAGTTAGCCAGTTATTGCTCAGTTCCGTTGTTGCCCGGTCCACTTCTTGTCTCTATATATCATCATATGAGACCCTATTTCTATGTGTCCCTATCATTTAAGTCATTATGGAGATGGGGACGCAATGTCATAGAGGTAGGGACATATAGAGACGAGGACACATCGAGGCGGGGACATAAAGACACTGGCACACATACAGAAGGGGACGGAGAGAGATGGGGACACAACTGGGGACACCTAGGAGAGGGTGGCATATAGAGGTGACGACATGTAGAGACAGGGACACACAGAGGGGACATAATCAGAGATGGGGACACAACTGGGGACACCTGGGGACGACGGAAGAGAGGGTGGCATATAGGGTGGACATGTATAATCATAGAGATGGGGACACAACTGGGGACACCTAGGAGAGGGTGGCACATGACGACATGTAGAGACAGGGACACACATAGAGAGAGAGGGGACATAATCATAGAGATGGGGACACAACTGGGGACACCTAGGAGAGGGTGGCATATAGAGGTGACGACATGTAGAGACAGGGACACACAGAGGGGACATAATCATAGAGATGGGGACACAACTGGGGACACCTAAGAGAGGGTGGCATATAGAGGTGACGACATGTAGAGACAGGGACACACAGAGGGGACATAATCATAGAGATGGGGACACAACTGGGGACACCTAAGAGAGGGTGGCATATAGAGGTGACGACATGTAGAGACAGGGACACACAGAGAAGGGGACATAATCATAGAGATGGGGACACAACTGGGGACACCTAGGAGAGGGTGGCATATAGAGGTGACGACATGTAGAGACAGGGACACACAGAGGGGACATAATCATAGAGATGGGGACACAACTGGGGACACCTAAGAGAGGGTGGCATATAGAGGTGACGACATGTAGAGACAGGGACACACAGAGAAGGGGACATAATCATAGAGATGGGGACACAACTGGGGACACAACTAGGAGAGGGTGGCATATAGAGGTGACGACATGTAGAGACAGGGACACACAGAGGGGAAATAATCATAGAGATGGGGACACAACTGGGGACACCTAGGAGAGGGTGGCATATAGAGGTGACGACATGTAGAGACAGGGACACACAGAGGGGACATAATCATAGAGATGGGGACACAACTGGGGACACATAGGAGAGGGTGGCATATAGAGGTGACGACATGTAGAGACAGGGACACACAGAGGGGACATAATCAGAGATGGGGACACAACTGGGGACACCTAGGAGAGGGTGGCATATAGAGGTGACGACATGTAGAGACAGGGACACACAGAGGGGACATAATCATAGAGATGGGGACACAACTGGGGACACCTAGGAGAGGGTGGCATATAGAGGTGACGACATGTAGAGACAGGGACACACAGAGAAGGGGACATAATCATAGAGATGGGGACACAACTGGGGACACCTAGGAGAGGGTGGCATATAGAGGTGACGACATGTAGAGACAGGGACACACAGAAGGGGACATAATCATAGAGATGGGGACACAACTGGGGACACCTAGGAGAGGGTGGCATATAGAGGTGACGACATGTAGAGACAGGGACACACAAAGGGGACATAATCAGAGATGGGGACACAACTGGGGACACCTAGGAGAGGGTGGCATATAGAGGTGACGACATGTAGAGACAGGGACACACAGAGAAGGGGACATAATCATAGAGATGGGGACACAACTGGGGACACCTAGGAGAGGGTGGCATATTGAGGTGACATGTAGAGACAGGGACACACAGAGGGGACATAATCAGAGATGGGGACACAACTGGGGACACCTAGGAGAGGGTGGCATATAGAGGTGACGACATGTAGAGACAGGGACACACAGAGAAGGGGACATAATCAGAGATGGGGACACAACTGGGGACACCTAGGAGAGGGTGGCATATAGAGGTGACGACATGTAGAGACAGGGACACACAGAGGGGACATAATCATAGAGATGGGGACACAGAGGGGCATGTAGAGAGGAGGACACAATGATGGTGGACACACAGAGATAAGGACACACAGATGTGAAAATGGTGACACGTACAGATGGGGACACATGGACCATGACAAGGCCAGGTAGGAGGTAGATAGGGACAAGTGCCTTGGCCTCGCGGCCAGGATCCTAATAATGTGTCCTTGTCTCCGTGTGTCGCCAGTCTCTAAACGTCCCTGTCTCTGTGTGTCCTCGTCTCTATGTGCCCCCCCCCCCTCTCAGTCTCTATTTGTCTCCATCTCTATGTGGCCCCTCGGGTTAGGGTTAGGCCTATAATTAGGGATAGGTTTAATGTTTGTGTTTGTGTTAGAATTAGGGTGAGGGATAGGGTTAGGGCTAGGAAAACGAAGAGATGGAGAGATATAAGACAGGGACATATGCTATATAGAGACGGGGACACATAGAGACGGTGACACATAGAGACGGGGACATATAGAGACGGGGACATATAGAGACGGGGACACATAGAGACGGTGACATATAGAGACGGTGACACATAGAGACGGGGGACACATAGAGACGGTGACATATAGAGACGGTGACATATAGAGACAGGGGGGACACATAGAGACGGTGACATATAGAGAGGGGGACACATAGAGACGGGGACACATAGAGACGGGGACACATAGAGACGGGGACATATAGAGACGGGGACACATAGAGACGGGGACATATAGAGACGGGGACATATAGAGACGGGGACACATAGAGACGGTGACATATAGAGACGGTGACATATAGAGACGGGGGCACATAGAGACGGTGACATATAGAGAGGGGGACACATAGAGACGGTGACATATAGAGAGGGGGACACATAGAGACGGTGACATATAGAGACGGGGACACATAGAGACGGTGACATATAGAGACGGGGACATATAGAGACGGGGACATATAGAGACGGGGACACATAGAGACGGTGACATATAGAGACGGGGGCACATAGAGACGGTGACATATAGAGAGGGGGACACATAGAGACGGTGACATATAGAGACGGGGACACATAGAGACGGTGACATATAGAGACGGGGACACATAGAGACGGTGACATATAGAGACGGGGACACATAGAGACGGGGACATATAGAGACGGTGACATATAGAGACGGGGGCACATAGAGACGGTGGACATATAGAGAGGGGGACACATAGAGACGGTGACATATAGAGACGGGGACACATAGAGACGGTGACATATAGAGACGGGGACACATAGAGACGGTGACATATAGAGACGGGGACATATAGAGACGGTGACATATAGAGACGGTGACATATAGAGACGGGGGCACATAGAGACGGTGACATATAGAGAGGGGGACACATAGAGACGGTGACATATAGAGACGGGGACACATAGAGACGGGGACACATAGAGACGGTGACATATAGAGACGGGGACATATAGAGACGGGGACATATAGAGACGGGGACACATAGAGACGGTGACATATAGAGACGGGGACACATAGAGACGGTGACATATAGAGACGGGGACACATAGAGACGGGGACATATAGAGACGGTGACATATAGAGACGGGGACATATAGAGACGGTGACATATAGAGACGGGGACACATAGAGACGGGGACATATAGAGAGGGGGACACATAGAGACGGTGACATATAGAGACGGGGACACATAGAGACGGTGACACATAGAGACGGTGACATATAGAGACGGGGACATATAGAGACGGTGACATATAGAGACGGGGACACATAGAGACGGTGACATATAGAGACGGGGACACATAGAGACGGTGTGACATATAGAGACGGGGACACATAGAGACGGGGACATATAGAGACGGTGACATATAGAGACGGTGACATATAGAGACGGTGACATATAGAGACGGGGACACATAGAGACGGTGACATATAGAGAGGGGGTACACATAGAGACAAAATTGGCGACACATATAGAGATGGCCCGGATTGGGGACACATAGAAACGGGGGTGCACCGCTACGAAACCTCGCGGCCTTTAAATATCCCCTCCTTAGTAACTGCTTAAATGTTGGGTCGGATTGCATACATAGTTTGGAAGTATAAAATAATTCATTAAAGTCATCAAACACAAAAATCTCTAAATTACAGGCTGCTGCTTCTGGAAGCCAAGCAGGAGGCTCTCCTCGACCGAAACCAGCAACTGGCCCACTAGCTGACGCACACTGCGGACAAGCTCGCGCATATTGACGCCGCGCTGACTCAGACGCGGCAAGATTTGAACGCCACTACAAACGCGCTGTCGAAGACGGAACAAGAACTGGCCGCAACGAAGAATTCGCTGAGTAACGTTGAAAAGAGACAGCAAACGCCTTCTCTTTGGGTGAAAGAATTTGACTTCCAGCACCTCCGCCAAGGAGGAATCGCCGATTTGACGGCTTGATTTCTGGGAAACCAGAGCAAAGTGAGTATTGCAATCTCTGTAAAGGGTGTTTTCCTGCTGATCTCGACGTGTTTCTTACAAAATCTCATCCGTCAGGGTGCCCCTTTAAAGGAGACGTAAGAAAAGGGATGCAACAATAGTCATGTGACATGTCATTGCATTCCATAATTTCCGTTTCGTCTCTTTTTGATTTCTCCTCCCCCCCCCCCCCCCCCCCCCTCACCCCACACACACAGCGCTCTGCAGCCAGATAATCGCCTTCCACGTGCAGGCGTCTCACCAGCAATACCGCGACAACGACCACGTCAAGTTCGATGGAGAGGTTTTCCTTAACGAAGGCGCCGCTTTCAACGAGACGGACAGCGAATTCGTGACCCCCGCGGACGGCCTCTACGTGTTCCTCACCTCCACCAGCGCTTACGGGATAGTAGGGGCGTCCAGCGATGCCAATCTGATGGTGGATGACCGCGTGGTGACCACAATGCTGGGCAGTCACACCGACGTGTTCAACCGGGTGACCAGCCACGCTGTGCTTCATCTGCATAAGGGGGAGAGAGTGTGGGTGAGGAGCGTCGGCGACACCGACATCGACACCCGCTTCATTTTCAGCGGGTTCTTGCTGAAACCAGACTGGCCGTAGCGGTATTTTGGCTTAGCGGTATTATTGGAAAAAAAATTAAAAAGTCAATTTTAAGATTTCATGCTTGTGTATAAACATGCGTACGAAAACATGTCCTTTCTTATTATCCATTTTAACATGCACTTTATAAAATAAAAAAAAGAAAGCAAAGCCTTCAAGGCTCACTCGCTTTGCATTTTAGGAGATATATCTAAATACCAGATTGTTTACTTTCACATAAACCCCATACCAAAAATACAAAATCTTGCATATTCTGTAAAACATACATAAACAAGCAAGTGCCTATGTAAAGCAAGTGCCTGTGTGAGTGAGAGAGATGCTTCTAAAAATGACATCATTTTCCGACATCACAAAATGACATCATTTCTTTATGACACCACAGGTCTAATTCTAACTTGTGTTCTCCTGCACTCTGAAAAGTATACATGTGCTCTTTCTACTCTCACTTCAAAAGTTAATAACTGATTCACTATATCTCTCTGGTTACTTTTTCAAAGATGGAGTCAGTGAAAACATAATGATGGTATTTATCACCGTGCAAAGTTTGGTTTGGCTATTATTTGTAGTTTCCGAGATAATTACAACGTTAAAGTTGTTGTTTTTAGAAGAGTGCATGTGTAGTTAAGGCTTAAAGGCACGGCCGGACTATAAAAGAGGGGAAGCGCTGAGCATGCGCCACATTTGAATCACAGCTGGTGAGAGAGACGGTTCGCCCTTCTTTGTTCCCTGTTGTGCGAGCCACCGCGAGGCAGAGCTTTTCTGGCGAAAAAGACCCGATCCCTGGGATCGGTTGTTTTCCCTTTAAGTGCATGTGTTGTTAAAGTTTTAACCACAGACGCAACGAACACACACACACACAACCAAACAATGGTGAGAACATACTCACTTCGTTAACACGAGTGAGCCAAAATGTGACCTGCAGATATGGGTGCAACTATGATTTCACCCTGATCAAGAGAACTCCAAACAATAACGGGTCATAATGCAAGGGCATCATTGAGCTTGTCTTGTTCTCACTACACATACGCCATTGTGTTAATGAAGTTAACATGAAGTGAGTCTATATAGTATGATAGTTGTTCGGTTGTGTGTGTGTGTGTGTGTGTGTGTGTGTGTGTGTGTGTGTGTTGTGCGTCCGTGATCTAAGATCCAAACTTTAACGTTGGCATTTTCTCGGGAAATATAAGGCATACATTGTTCACATATAGATGTCTATGCAAGCTTTCAAACAATAATTAAATACATAAAACAACACTGTAAACATATAACAAACAGATAACATTTTAGATTAGTGGCTTAGAGAGTATTCAACAGGCAATATGAGTTACGAAACTCATCAACACTAAAAGCCTCGATTTCTCATTGGTAGAGTGTCTGTCTGTCATGCCAATAGTTCCGGGTCCGATTCTCGGCACGGGCACTTTAAAAATTTTTAGTTGTATCCATTAACGATAGTTTTATTTGTACCTTAAATTTTTATTGGCAGTCTTGTACTTTAGACACCCCCCTCAATCTTTGTTGTTGTCCCACATGTTCCTGTTCGAGTGAGCCTTGAAGGCTTTGCCTCTTGTATTCTTTCTAAAGTGAGCTTATTGAAAGCTGATTCTCACTGAACGTGTTCAATGCAAAAAGTACAGTGGTGTGCGTAAAGTACAAGTTAGCCAAAAGCAATTTGTGTACCATTCATACTGACTGAATATAGACTCAATCTGAGAAAATGGTCTCCATCTAAATTTGAGCGATTGCCATGCAAATGTGTCGCTCATGCAAATAAATAGCTGCACGTCAACTATATGTTTAAAAACATACACAATGATTTACAAAGAGACTACTAGTAGTTAGTAGTGGTAGTAGGTGTAGTAGTAGTTGGAGTAGTTCTAGTGTCGCTCATGCAAATAAATAGCTGCACGTCAACTATATGTTTAAAAACATACACAATGATTTACAAAGAGACTACTAGTAGTTAGTAGTGGTAGTAGGTGTAGTAGTAGTTGGAGTAGTTCTAGTTGTTGTAATATCAACTGCTACTTTTTTGCATGGGCGATAAATTTGAACGATTGCCATGCAAATTTGTCGCTCATGCAAATAAATAGGTGCAAGTCAACTATTTTTTATATTAAAAAACATACACAATAATGTACAGAGACTAGTAGTAGTTAGTAGTGGTAGTAGGTGTAGTAGTAGTAGTAGTAGTTGGAGTAGTTCTAGTTGTTGTAATATCAACTGCTACTTTTTTGCATGGGCGATAAATTTGAACGATCGCCATGCAAATTTGTCGCTCGTGCAAATAAATAGCTGCACGTTAACTATATATTTAAAAACATACACAATGATTTACAAAGAGACTAGTAGTGGTAGTAGGTGTAGTAGGTGTAGTAGTAGTTGGAGTAGTTCTAGTTGTTGTAATATCAACTGCTACTTTTTTGCATGGGCGATAGATTTGAACGATTGCCATGCAAATTTGTCACTCATGCAAATAAATAGCTGCATGTCAACTATATATTTAAAAACATACACAATGATTTACAAAGAGACTAGTAGTAGTTAGTAGTGGTAGTAGTAGTAGTAGTTGGAGTAGTTCTAGTTGTTGTAATATCAACTGCTACTTTTTTGCATGGGCGATAAATTTGAACGATTGCCATGCAAATTTGTCGCTCATGCAAATAAATAGCTGCACGTCAACTATATATTTAAAAACATACACAATGATTTACAAAGAGACTAGTAGTAGTTAGTAGTGGTAGTAGGTGTAGTAGTAGTAGTAGTAGTAGTTGGAGTAGTTCTAGTTGTAATATCAACTGCTACTGTTTTGCATGGGCGATAAATTTGAACGATTGCCATGTCTGTCGCGTGCAAATTTGCATTACCTTCTAACGTGTAGCATATTGCTTGCGTCCGCACATCTTTCTGCACTTTCTCCAGGCTGGATCACAGAATACTAAAAAAAAAAAAAATATTAGTATTCTGTGGGCTGGATGGCGTTCGAATCTCTCCGCCATGATGATCTTCTTATCAGTTGGCGCGTTTTGCATAGGCCCCCTAACCGTTTCCGGGTTGTTGTCTTTTTTAACAAATAAAAGCAATATTTCAAACAAAATAATGTTTTTTCTTTAAAAATAAAATTAACAAAGTTTTCTTCAAGGACTTGTTTATCTTCACAACGGATGAATAGTCCGCGCATGCGCAAATATGCCAAGAATGTAAAAGCCGCTGTTTGCGACATATTTGCATGCGCTGCAAATTTGCACGCGACCCCTGTCGGGGTCCCCTTCATAGATATTTATGTACATGAAGTGTATGAGTCTATCATACATCCGCGCATGCTAGCTCATAGAAAGACAAGCGTACTTTCATAATCAAAGACAAGATTCAGATGCAAATTTACATGATTGCAAATACACATGCATGCACACTTTTATGCAAACTCAAGCAAAGACAAATACGCAAATCACACTAAAATGCAGACAGACAGATGCAGACGCACACACACACACACACACTTACCATGCACACACACACACTAAATTGTTATACTCAACAGGCAGTTTCTGCACACACACACACACACACACATACGCGAGCGCACGCAAACACTAAATGGTCATAATCAACAGGCAGTTTCTGCAGACACACACACACTAATTTGTCATCATCAAAGGCACACACACACACAAATTTGTCATAATCAACAGGCAGTTTCTACCCCCCCCCCCCCCCCCCCCCACACACACACACTAATTCCTCATCACAACTGGCAGTTTCTGGCCCAGCGGGGGAAGGGGATGGTGTCCTTGATGTTGGGGGCGCCCAGAACAAACTGCAGGTACCGCTCGAACCCTAGGCCGAACCCCCGGGAGGACTGCACCCAAACTGACGTAGCTCCGTGTACCTGTCACCCATCGTTAACACACCTGTCAGCACTGCAGCCCAGAGAACACCACCATCTATTCCGTATTTGAAGATGAAAAATTGACTGCAGTACCTTTTGGAGAAACATTAGAATGGTGGGTAAAGAAAACAAGGTACCTGTGAGAGGGAAAGCTTCAACGTTTCGTGCCCTGTTTGGGCTGAAAAATCGTTTTAAATCGCTTATCTGTATTAAACAGCTTTATATTAAGTATTTCTTTGAAAGAAATTGCCTTTCTGAACCGCCTTGGCTATAGTATTTTTATATCCAAGTCCCCTGAGTCGAAAACGACTTGATCTTTTACTTTCAAGCGGGAGGTCTGCGGCAGTAGATCGCATACGAGATGAAAGCGTGAAAAAAACGAGACAAAATTGAGTCATGACACCCCTGGGCACCGAAAGTGAAAGCAAAACAATGGCGAATTCATGGACTACGTAGCTTCTTCACAGATCTTAGGCTTACCGTGTTATCAGTTTTGTTTCTAACATGACTTCAGAACACCAAAGTGAACACACCTGATGCCCACTGTTCTAATCTTTGAAGAAAATGACGTAAATTATTAATATGACACATAAGTCATATAAAACGTCAACAGGCCGTTCCAATATGGCGTAGAGAACAATAGAGGAAAGTAGGAAAGTTAGGGGGCCTGTTCCTTACCATAAAAATATCAATAAAACATAAAATAATGATCAAAATGCTGCTTATTTAGGTTTTTTTCATTTTTATGCAACGATCTTTATTCAACAATACGTCACAGCAGTGAATGGCAGTATAATTATAGTGGATGGCAGAATTGTGCATTTTCATGCAACAAGCATAAAATTTGGCATGATGATGATTCTATCTGGTGTGTTTATCAATTCCTGACGTAGGGACATTTGCAATTCAGCCTTTAACCCTTTCAGTGCCAAGGGTATTTGGGGGGGGGACAAAAATACATTTTAAAAAAATCTAGTGGTATGCATTTTCATGAAACAAGCATGACATTTGGCATGCTAGGTTCTTATGGCATGTTTGTCTATTTTTGACAGAGGGACATTTTCTATTTAGCCTTTAACCCTTCAGTGCCAAGAACCTTTTGATCACGGGCAGTTCTAATTTTTTTTAAAATTCTAGTGTTGGGTATTTTCATGTAATAAGCATGAAATTGGATATGATAGTTTCTTATGGTATGTTTATCAATTTCTGATGTAGGGACATTTGCAATTCAGGCTTTAACCCCTTCAGTGCCAAAGGCATTTTATTTGATTTTTTTATTTTATAGTGTTGGGCATTTTCATGTAACAAGCATAAAAATTGGGCATGGAAGGTTCCTTACAGTGTGTTTATCCATTTCTGACAGAGGGATATCTTCAATTCAGCCTTTAACCATTTTGGTGCCAAAGGCATTTTGATATCGGAATTTCAGTTTAACAAAAAATTCTAGAATTGATCATTTTCATATAAAAAGCATGAAATTGCCATTATAATTTTTTTATGGTGTCTTCGTTAAATTCTGACGTAGGAACATTTGCAATTCAGCCTTTAACCCCTTCAGTGCCAAGGGTATTTTGATCGCGAACAGTTATTTAATTAAACAAAATTGTAGTGTTGGGTATTTTCATGTAAGAAGCGTGAAATTTAACATGATGGTTTCTTAAGGTGTGTTTATCCATTTTTGGGTGCACGGACGTTTTGGCCATGGACGTTTCGGTCTAGGACATTTCGGCCTAGGACGTTTTGGCCAGGCCTTTTTCCAGGGGCGGACGTTTCGGCAAATCCAGTGAGAAAAACTCCAAAAGGTCCAGAACTGTGTGCGCCCCACGCGCGCGCGCGCGCGTGTGTGTGTGTGTGTGTGTGTGTGTGTGTGAGTGTGAGTGTGTGTGTGTGTGTGTGTGTGTGTGTTAATGAGTGATTGTGTTTCTCTTGAATTGTTTTTAGTTTGATTCGTCGCACACAATTGAAGTCTCTGCATATAATACTGTTGATCTAGGTCATTGTTCTAAGCGCTGGAAACATTGCTCTTCTTTTCAGACTGTTTCTAATCCCGTTAACATTGAATTCATTTTTCATGCTTTTTGTGATTTCGGATCCAAAATGTCAGATTCTGGTTTAAATTTTTTTTGTCGTTTTTCACATAATATACATACAAAAGATGAATCCTGAAGCACAACAAGCTAGGCTTATGGCTTAGGCTTATCAACTTATTCTATTTATAGCTCTGGCATTACATGTATTGCCTAGTTGGTAATTTTAGGAAATTCATGTAATTCCTTCTTTTTTTTAGGCAATACGTGTAAAAGCTAGTGGTCACAGGCATTACACGTATTTCCTAAACGTTTTAGTCATTACGTGTATTTCCTGGTTTCACTGCAGAATTGCATACTTTATTTGGCCGAAACGTCCGCCGCTGGAAAAAGGCCTGGCCAAGACGTCCTAGGCCGAAATGTCCTAGAGCGAAACGTCCTAGGCCGAAACGTCCGTGGCCAAAACGTCCTACATTCCCATTTTTGATGTAGTGATATGTTCAATTCAGCCTTTAACCCCTTCAGTTGGTTGGTTGGTTGGTTGGCTTACCCTGGCTAAAAGACTCCAGGGATCATCCCAACAACGAGAAGTACTTGAACACTAAGGTACAAATGCATCAGCTAGGGATGAGAACATTACGTGTGTGACCGTTTTTTGATTACCCCGCCATGTGGGCAGCCACACTCTGTCTTCGGGGGATTTTAGACTGATGATGCTATGCTGGGAGCTTGTCATGGCTTAAGACAATCCCCGCACAACCATTCAGAGCATAACAACATTTTTATGTAGCCTTGGCGTTCTAGCTTATGTCAACTGGTCTAACACAGCCTTATGCCAAGGCATAACCCCTTCAGTGTCAACAACATTTTGATTGTGGAACTTCATTAGGGGAAAACAGGGGGAAAAGCTCATGGGCAGGTAAAAAGCCCATGTACGGCGATCGAGTCGATATCTTCGAAGAAGAAAATATCCAGATGAGAGGCCTAGCCCTACTCGAAGCCGTTTGTTTACATGCAACCGGAAGTCAGGTCGGACACTCTGCGAGCGACTGGCCACAAACGGGAGTTCGCAAGAGAGAAAGCGTTGTGACCTTGACTGAGTTGGCCGTCCCCTCAATGTGTAGTGTCCATGTTCCCCGTTTGGGGACATTTTTTATATATGCAACTAATACTTGTGGCGGTGCCATAGCCGATGAGGTTTAACCGAGGCGTGGTCACCGCTACAGCTATCTGTATTAATTTTTAAAAATCGGGACTTTACTGGTTTCGTACTGCCTCCGGGCATTGCCTCCAGTATTGTTCCCACCATATCAAGTTGTATTTACAAATGTCCCATATGTGTCTGATTCAGACCAAGAGGACGTAAAACTCCATTTTCGCCGTCGCCATTAACTTTAGGCACGCTACCCTATAGGCGTGTGCACATATAAGCGGAAAATGCGGATGGGTATATGGGTGTCCGTGTGGAAAATGCGGATTGGTTTCCATGTACCCAGCAGCACGAAAGGGACATTAAGTGTCAAAATGACTATTCTGAGATAATTATACACTTAAACACTTCAGACAATTCTCTTTCTGATGATACAAGAACCATTCTTGTATCTTTATCCGTTCCAACTTTATGAGCATTTAAAGTTAGTATGGTGAGCATCGGCCATTTTGAGAAAAATCAATCTAAAGTTTAGCCTAGCTGAACAAAAAGCATTGACCTACTCGTTTAATGCACTTATAAGGCCATTTAGAGACCACATTACATATTGTCCTTTATAAATATGAAAGATAAGATGTTAGAGAACACGAAAATACCCATAACTCAAAATTGACAACAAATTAGATTTTTGACTTTGCAAGCCTGTTGTGAGAAACTAGCTCAGCGACTTAATGTCCCTTTCGTGGTTCTGGGTCACATATGTGCACACGCTCCTACAATAGAGGGCCTGCTACAAACATACGATGCAGATCTGAATGCGTGACGATGCGAGTTATGACTCACGTGAGCTTAGTGAGAAAAAACGGCAAAATCATTTTTAGACGGAAGTATTTTGCGTGAATCAGGACTCACGTAATCCAGTCGCATTGCACCCACACACTATTTTACGTGTGTGTGGCGCCGGCTTAAAACAGGAAAGAAATTTGATTTTTTTTTTTTAAAGCATAATAAAGAAAAGAGTTAAAGGGGCACACTGACGGATGAGCTTTTGTAAGAAACACGTCGAGATCACCAGGAAAACACCCTTTACAGAGATTGCAACACTCACTTTGCTCTGGTTTCCTAGAAATCAAACCGTCAAATCCGCGATTCCTCCTTGGTGATACTGGAAGCCAAATTCTTTCACCCAAAGAGAAGGCGTATGCCGTCTCTTTACTAATGGACGCCAAATCGTTTGCACGAATGTTTCGCAATACAAACCTTTTTAAAAAAAAATTTAATTTCATGCAGTTTATGTAAAGGAGTTTCAACAGTCGTGCGATTTTAGTGGACGTGTGGCTGGCCCTTTAATGTCTGTACTGTGTCGGTGCTTTCTCTCTCTCTCTCTCGCCGAGCAAATACACATGCACAGAAGCACTCGCCGAGCCGTACTGCGCACACGCACACGCGCGCGCACACACCCTGACACACACACACACTGACACACACACACACACACACACACACACACACACACGACGCACACACACTGTGACGCACACACAGGCACGTACGCACGCACACACAGGCACGCACGCATGCGCGCGCACACATACACACAAACGCCGCATGCACGCGCGCGAGCACACACGCACACGTTACACATACACCAACCTTCAGTGGGAATCCCTAGAATCAAGGCGCACCAAACATCAGACCATCATGATGTGTAAGATCGTGAACGCCCTTGTTGACATCCCGGCCGAGCAATACCTCCTTCCAGGAAACACCCGTACAAGATCAAACCACTCCCTTAAATTCCAAGGTCAAACACACTCAAGTACAGTTTCTTCCCCAGGACCATTCCTGTGTGGAATTCTCTCCCGGCTGCAGCAGCTGAGGCTCCCTCTTTGGTATCATTCAAGAGGGAGCTCAACAACATGTCATTTTGAAATTCAAGATAGGGTTAGGGGGGCCATAGACCAAAGTAGGGGTAAACTAAGGCAGGAGCTGTGCCGGTCGGGGCTTGCCCCCGGGGACCGCTACGGTAGCCGGATTGGTCTTGCCTGGATACTGCGAAACAAAGGTCTATGGTCCATAAATATGCATCTTCACACACACACGCACACACACGCCGCACACGCACACGCACACACACATACACACACAACTGGAGATAGGCATAAATTAATAGACTTTTTTTTCTTCTTTAAAAAAAAAATGTATTAGGAAGTATTGCGCAACCTCAAGTCACTTATAGTCTTCTTAGACGGCGTGACTAATATATTTGAAGATTGAAGATACTGCGCGTGCGCACTCACACACACATATCCCTTGAAGAAGGTCAAGGTCGTGCGCTCAGGACGACAGCTGAAAATGCTGTCCAGTTTAATCAAAGATACTGTACAGTCTTTGGTTTAATTCGATAATTCTTCGAGGGAAGAACTGGGTCAGGAAGATTGGACAGTGTTAAATTCCATGGAGCTAGATGAAACGTGGGAAGCCATAAAAAATCAAATTTTACATCCATGGAGCTAAATATTCCCAAAATTGAAATAAATGGTTATGTAAAACCCAAACCTGTCTGGTTAAACAATAAAGCACTGAGAGAAATAAAAAAGATATAGGCCTATTACCTCTTTCAAAGATTTCTAAATACCAAAAAGGGTAAAGATTATCTTAAGTATATTGATCAAAGGAACAAGTGTAATAAAGAAATTAAACGGCTAAAAAAGAGCATGAATGGAATATTGCTAAAGATTGTAAGAATAATCCAAAGAAGTTTTGGAAATATGTACGGTCAAAAACTAAAGCTGAATCAGGTATAAGCCCCTTAATAACTAAGAATTGTGACGTTGCCGTTACCGATAGTGACAAAGCAAATGTTTTAAATGAATATTTTGCGAGCGTGTTTGCTAAAGAAGACTTGGTAAATTTACCACCTGTTAATACATCTATTTGGTCTGATGGTAAAACTGTAACAGACTTGATTGTAACTCCAAATGCAGTTGAAATTAAGTTAATGGAATTGGATGTAAACAAGGCTCAAGGGCCGGATAATATTCCTCCTAGGGTGCTTAAAGAACTATGTAAAGAATTATCTGTTCCACTTTGTATGTTATTTAATAAATCTATGGAATTGGAAACAGTTCCTACTG
This sequence comes from Phymorhynchus buccinoides, assembly GCA_017654935.2. Taxonomy (NCBI): domain Eukaryota; kingdom Metazoa; phylum Mollusca; class Gastropoda; order Neogastropoda; family Raphitomidae; genus Phymorhynchus; species Phymorhynchus buccinoides. Next base: position 3,728,551 of record CM065702.1, read on the forward strand.
AATGGAAAAATGCTTATGTTACTGCCTTGTTTAAAAAGGTTACGAAGAGTGATCCTAGTAATTATAGACCAGTGAGTCTAACATCAGTAACTTGTAAAGTATTTGAAAGTATTATTAGAGATGTTATCGTTGATCATATGAAAAATAATAAATTGTATTCAGAGTGTCAGCATGGTTTCCGTCAGCATAGGTCTTGCACCACACAGTTACTGCAGGTAATAAATGACTTAACTAAACTATTAGATAAAGGTAATAACGTATATTATTTATTTAGATTTTAGAAAAGCGTTTGACACTGTACCCCCATCAGATATTGCTTATTAAACTGCAATATTATGATATAACAGGAAAATTATTAGCTTGGATTGAAAACTTTTTGAATGATAGAAAAAAACAATTAGTTAGAGTTGGTGACGCTTACTCTGATAATGTAGATGTAACTAGTGGTATATCGGCCCAGGGAAGCATCCTTGGTCCGTTACTTTTTACGATTTTTATAAATGACTTGCCACAGGACATAACTAGTTTTTGTAAGATATTTGCAGATGACACGAAATTATATAATACATCCGTAAATAAAGATGAGATACAAAATGATCTAGATTCATTAGTGAAGTGGACAGATACTTGGAAATTATACTTTAATGCCTCAAAATGTAAAGTTTTACATCTGGGTAACAATAACACTTGTAATAATTATACTATGATTAAAGATGGTACCAACTATGTTATATCAAAGTGCACAGAAGAAAAGGATCTTGGTGTAATTTTTGATGAAATTTTTTAAATTTGATAACCATATTCATTATGCTGTTAAGAAATCAAATAAAATGCTTAGTATTATTAAAAGAACGTTTTCATACTTAGATCAGGATACTTTCCTGCATTTATGCAAAGGTTTAGTTAGACCGCATATAGAATATGGTAATGTTATTTGGTATCCCAAATTGAAAAGACAATCAACTAAATTAATTGATGGATTTAATAACTATTCGAGAGAATGGAACGCCTGATTTAAATGCAACAGAATTTTTCAAACTAACAAATTATGACAGAACAAGAAATAGCACTGATAAAATATTTATTGAATTTTGTAAAACTAAAAAAAAACTAAAAAACTGAAACAGACTGCAACGTCACTGGAACATACAACAAACAAACAACTACACGACAAGTGTAAAGTGACGTTATTTTATTCACAAGAGACAAAAAACAAAACTACTGGATATTTCGGCGAATGCGCCTTTATCAACACAGACAAACAATTAAACAGCAAACAGCAAATATAGCAAAAGGAGCAAAAAGCAGGCATCAGAAGGAGCAAAAAAACATCAAGATCAAAATAAAAACAATACTTCCCCTCTACAGTCCAACGCGTAAATGATACAACAAAGTTGAAACCAAAGAGCAAGGCTGCACCTTTATGGAATCAACTACGAACTAACATTAAGAGAGCACCTAATACTAACAGCTTTAACCCTTTCACCGCCAACGTGTGCATTTTAGCACCACAGTGAATTTAACACCTATGTCCACTAAAAGGCATCAAATTGGGGTCTATTATCCTATTGTCTCAGTTTTGGGAAGTAAGGATAGACCTTATTTTATATATGTCACAGAAGAATCCCCAATACTGCAGATGGATTTTGTTCTCTACCCAGGTAAATTTAATGGACATGTTTTGGCTGAAACATGGCTGGCGGTGAAAAGGGTTAAAAATGAGCTCGACCAATTAAAATTTTATAAAGACATAATGTATCATATCATATCATATCATATATCATGGCACTATAGGCTTACTACTTGTGGCGGTGCCATAGCCGATGAGGTTTAACCGAGGCGTGGTTACTGCTACAGCATATCTGTATTACGTTTTTTAAAAATCGGGACTTTACTGGTTTCGTACTGCCTCCTGGGCATTGCCTCCAGTATTGTTCCCACCATATTATTTTGTATTTACAAATGTTCCATATGTGTCTGATTCAGACCAAGAGGACGTAAAACTCCATTTTCTCTCTGGCACTATAGGCTTTTCAGCCTTTTGCCCTCTGGATTGGTTCTTGTTGTTATTTATGTTGTATCGGCATTGCCGATCGACTACTTAGGCAGTCGTGTTTTATTTGTCTAATTTATTTAAATTTACTGAATTTTTGAAAATATCGATTTAATGCGTTCTTGAATGCATTTAGTGACGATGCATTTACTGCTATGAATACGATGATTAATTCAACGCAAAAACCTGAGTGCACGATATACCTTGAGTATGTAAAAATAAAAACACAAAGATGGGACTTTGAAAGCCTAACGGCTATATTTTTTCGTCCCTATTTCTAATCTAATCTAATCTAATCTAATATAATCACCCGTTAGCAGCTTTATACCACATACTGCGGCGGTGCCATAGCCGATGAGGTTTAACCGAGGCGTGGTTACCGCTACACCTATCTTGTGGAAATGTACATAATGTAAATATGTTTACAAGGGCAAATGGTGCTGATGACCAAAGCCATATAAAATGTATGCATACTAACTTTGACAGCTTGATAAATAAGATAAGTGAACTGGAACTTCTAATTGATGAAAAAGATTTTGACTTAATAGCAGTAACAGAGGTTTTACCCAAGAATCCAGGTACTGACATTGTTGACTTTGCTATGAAGGGCTATAACTGTACTACTGTGAAGGAAGGAAGGGGAGTAAGTCTTTTTGTAAAGGAGGGGTTTGAGATAGATTCACTGGATAAGTACAAGAGCTTGTTCTCCCCAAGCATAGTATGCAAGGTAACATCGCCAGAGAAAGAAACTTTTATTTGTGTTCTTGTGTACAGATCAACAAACAGTTCAAGGGAACAAAATGACAAATTAAACCAACTTATCAATGCAGTGGCGGAAGATTTTAAAGATAAAGAAATTGTTTTACTCGGGGATTTTAACTATCCAGAGATAGACTGGGTGGGCTCATGAAATAGGCAAGAGAGGAGATGAGCATTCATCTACTAAGTTCTTAGAGACAGTCCATCAAAATTACTTGTTCCAGAAAGTCAAAGAACAGAGAGTCTTACAGCAGCCTAATATACTGGACCTTATTTTAACAAACCAAGATAACCTTGTGTCAGATATTGACTACTTACCACCTTTGGGAAAGAGCCATCATTCAGTTTTATGTTTTAACTTACATTTTGTAAAAAAGAAAAGATTTACTACTGCTACTACTAAATATTTAGTCAATAAGGGAAAATATGACAGCATGAGAGAGTTTGTGGGATCTGTCAACTGGTCCAGCACTTTAAAGGACGAATGTACTGTGGATGAGTGTTGGGAGAATGTGAGTCGGATAATTATAATAATAATGAAGAAAACTTATATAGCGCACATTCCCAGGCTAGCTGCTCATGGCGCTTTACAAAAAAATACATTTAATCAAATCACATCAATACCCATGCCCGCACGCACACAAGCACACACACTGACGAACATAGCATATCATTTACACGCGCATGCACACATACATACAGTACATACATACATACATACATACGTACGTACGTTCGTACATACATACATACACACAGACACAAACACACACACATCCCCACACACGTGCATAAGCACATGCCAGCGCGCGCATGCACACACACACTTTCTGTCTCCCAACTTTCCCATGCCATTCCTCATCCACACACGCTTTCATTCTCACAATCCGATCATGGTGGACAGTAGTGTTCAGAGAATAGATGGGTTTTCAGGTTGGTTTTGAAAACTGACAGGGAGTTGGAATGTCTGAGAGACAGAGGGAGTTTGTTCCAAGTAGCTGGGGCCTGAAAAGAAAAGGATCTCTCGCCATAAGTTTTCGTTTTAATTGAGGGAGGCTGTAGAATACGAGAATCAGAAGAAGAACGAAGCTGACGAGATGGAATGTCAATGTAAGTATGAAGTAGATCAGACAGGTAAGTAGGAGCAGAGCCAGAAATGACAGCAAAGCTAAGAGCAGATAGCTTGTAGTTGATCCTGCTGGAGATTGGCAACCAGTGCAGAGAGTGCAGAAGGGGAGAAACATGTTCAAACTTGGAGGACTTAAGGATTAGTCGTGCAGCATTATTTTGGATTCTTTGGAGTTTGTTGAGAAGGTATTTTGGAAGGCCAGCAAGAAGAGAGTTGCAATAATCTATTATCGAGAGGACAAATGCACAGACCAAGGTTTTTGTGGCATCAGTGGAGAGATAGTGACGAACAGAACTAATCTTACGAAGCTCAAAATAGGCAGATTTCCATAATTGTGGAAGCTTGTGACAAATTTTTACCAAAAATTAAGGTATCCCAAATGGGTACCCGCAGAAAGGATCCTCTTCCAGCGTCTCTCCTTGATAAGATAAGAAAGAAAAGGAAAGCGTTCAAAACCTATAAAAAATACCCGACCAAGGAAAATTGGGACTTCTATGCCAGGGCCCGAAACCAGGTTAGACAAGCTATCAGAAAGCATGTAAAGGAAAGAGAATCTCTTTTGGCTCAGGAAGCCAAAAATAATCCTAAAGTATTTTTTAAATATGTATCTGACAAGACTAAACCTAGAGAACAAATTTCAAAATTAAGGCAAAAAGATGGGACTTATACTGAAACAGATATGGATAAGGCAATATAGTGTTAAATGAGTTTTTTGGTAGTGTTTTTATAACAGACCCAGCAAATAGTTTGCCAAATTTTAAAGCAAGTTATAATTCAGTGATTAACTCAGTCACAATTAGTCAGGAGCAAATGCTGAAAGCACTACAGTCCTTAAAAATAGATAAATCACCTGGACCTGACGAAATACATCCTAGAGTCCTCAGGGAGTTGTCTAGCCAGTTGGCGTGGCCTCTAACATTTTTATTTAATAAATCTGTACTAGTAGGCAAAGTAGCTGGAAAACTGGAAAACTGGAAAACTAGCTGGAAAGTAGCTCAAGTTACACCAATATTTAAAAAGGGCGATAAGTGTAGTCCTGGGAACTACCGCCCAGTGAGCCTTACCTCCATCGTTTGTAAACTTTTTGAAGGTTTTATCCGTGACGCACTGTGTGATCATTTAATTGAGAATGATATTTTATCTAAAGACCAATTTGGTTTTACCCGGGGACGATCTTGTGTCACACAGCTGTTTGTCACCTTGGGAGACTGGATAGGCTCCCTGGAGGAAGGTAGGCCAGTGGACGCCGTTTACCTAGATTTTCAGAAGGCGTTCGATACTGTTTCACATTCCAGACTTATTTTGAAGCTAGCGGGTTATGGTGTGGGCGGAAGACTGTTGGGGTGGATCAGGGATTTTTTGAGCGAGCGCACACAATATGTAACTATAAATGGATTTAGTTCTAAAAAGGTAGATGTCACTAGTGGGGTCCCACAGGGTAGTGTCCTGGGTCCCACTTTATTCCTGTACTTTATAAATGATTTACCAACTTATGTAGACTGTAATATGAAGATCTTTGCTGATGACACTAAGGCATACAATAATGTAGAAAACAATGATGAATCAAGAAAAAGAGTTCAAATGTGCATTGATAACCTAGTTACATGGGCTGATACTTGGCTCATGAAATTTATTAGTCAAAAGTGTAAGGTTATGCACCTCGGTAAAAATAATCCCAAGCATACATATTATATGAAAAATAATGAAGATAAACGGGTGCTGGAACCTACAGATGTTGAGAAAGATCTTGGGGTGTTTGTGGACCCGGGCTTGACTTTCGAACCTCACATAAATAATATTGTATTAAAAGCCAACAGCTAGATGTCCGGTCTGCTTGTTAGCACTATTACTAACAAATCAAAAGTTATAATGATTCCTTTATTTAAGGCTTTGGTGAGACCTATGTTAGAGTATGGAAATTCTGTATGGTATCCACATTTGAGAAAACACATTGATATGCTAGAGGGAGTTCAGCCGGAGGAGGTTTACAAAAAAGATTGTTGGTACAAATGATATGACCTATGAGGAAAGACTTATTTATCTGCGGATACCTAGCCTAGAGTATAGAAGGCTCAGGGGTGATATGATTGAAGTTTATAAAATATGTCACCATTTATACGATTATTCCACTACTAACAGCCTACTAACTCTTTGTGAGGGTGATAGAACCCGTGGCCATAACTTTAAGCTGTACAAAAAAAGATACTAATACCAGACTAGCACAAAACTTTTTTTACTAACAGAGTAATAAATGCATGGAATAACCTTCCCGATGAAGCAGTTAATGCAAAGTCATTAAATTCATTCAAAAATATCATAGACAAGTTTTTCCAAAACAAAATGTATTCAGTTAATATACAGATTTAAATGAATAAAACACAGATGCCTTAGTAGTCATCAGTGAATGAAGCCAAACCAAATAAAAATCAAAAACATATTTAGAGGGCAAAAGGCTAAACAAAATAGCCTATAGTGCCATTTATGCTATGCTATGCTATATTTTGTATTTGGTTGGTTGGTAGTGGAAGGTTTTAACGTCCTCATAGCCGAGGCTATTTGTATTTACAAATGTCCCATATATATGTGTCTGATTCAGACCAAGAGGACGTAAAACACCATTTTCGTCGCCAATCTAATCCCCCGTCTCCTGATTATCTCTCTCTTTCACTCTCTATATATATTCTCTCTCTCTGTCTCTCTGTCTCTCTTTGCCCGTGAGAGAGAGAGAGAGAGAGAGAGAGAGAGAGAGTAATCTACCTTCCGAAATACGTTCACTGAGAGTTACGTTTCTTGTGTGTTGGAACTTGGAGGACACAGCAAGACAAGCGAAATGCCGTCCCCAATTTCGTTTATAGAATTTGCTGGAACTGTGGCGGGCGTGGGATTTGTCATTGGTGTGAATGTTTTTGCAAAGAAGCCAGCATGGACAGGTTTGTCGTTACATTCGTTAAAAACAGCTGAAATGGTTTAATCGACGTTTCTTTTGCTGCCGAATATTTTCATAATTTTGTCCTTGACTCAATGACTGCAGTTAAAAGACAAGTTCTAGACTTATTCAGTTATTGCAGAGACTAGGGTTGCGGGTCCGTAACCCGCATTCTTCAGGCTACGGTTACGGGGGTCAATAACGGGACGCCAAAATTGTGCGCATTTTTGCGTCCCGTTATTGACTCAATTGAGCCCCGTAAAAAACTAACATTGACTCTCTAGATAACATGTTCGGGACTAACTAGCTGGATCCATAACCCAGTATAGTATAGTTATAATAGTATAGTGTGGGACGGCTCAAGCCTAAGCCCCGCGGCTTATAAATGTCCCTTCACTGCATTGACACTGTTTCAGTGGCGTAGGAACGTTTTCAAGCCTCGGACAAGCGCAAGCGCATGGACAAGACGAATGGATGGATAGGTTCTGGATCTGGATATAGTACTTTGTAGGAGCCTATGAAGGCTATATGACTCTGTGCCAAAAGGTGGGCATGAAAAGTGGACATAGAGGGTAAAAAATGAAACTATTAATACCATTTAAATACATGTATGCATATTTAGAAAGGATATAAATGAGGCAAAACATGTGCAAAGTGGCAGGACAATTTTTCAACCGATTTCTGAGAAAATAGTGATAATGTGGTGTCCTCCACCTGATGACAAACATCAATGATTACATCACAACCATGGTGTTATGTCACAGTATTTTCTCATAGCTCCAGCAAATCATGTTGTGTTAAGTTGTTTTCATTGTTTGCTATTAGTCTGTGACATTTCCTGTTGAAATTTGTTGTTAGTATGAATGATGATTATTATGGGTCTGTTGAGGTAACAAATGACCTTTGTCATCACTTTACATTTGAAAGTTGTATCAAATACACTAATTCTGTCTTTAAGTACTTAAGATGCCATAAAAAAACCAATTACAACTTAACTGAATATTTTCTACCAAACTATTAATTGATTTATGTCATTGTTTTTGTTTTATTACACAATGTGTGAAAAATGTATGACAAACATCAAAGTTACCTACATCATTTATTTTCCAGTTTCTGGCCAAAATGTCTATGAATAACTGTATTTTTGTCAACTACAGTAAGCAGAATGCTTTAAAGAAAATAATAACTTGCATGAATAAAGGTTTTTTTTTAAAAACTGTTGAATTATTTATCATAATTCACTATTTACACCATAGGACATGTATGACGAACATCATAGTTACATTAATAACTTTCATTAAGCACTATTTTTTCATTTATCTTTCTATGAAGGCTGCAAAGTGCTCTAAATGAATTACTAAACCCACTGAAGTGGTGTTCATTTGTTTATTAGATGGTTAGACCAATAAAACCAGCTAAATTTGATAATTAACATTTTCTTGATGACAAACATCAAGTCCAGTAAAATGATTACATTGAACATTTGGATTAGTGTAGAAGAAAAAAATGAACATGCTGGTGTTAAATAAGGGTAGAGGTCAACTTTATATGACAGTTTAATTGTAAAATAAAAGAGAGCAAGTTAAAAATATATATCTTGAGGATTTTATTGAGCATTATAGCTTAGGTATGACGGATGTCAAGTGTTACATCTAAGACAGAACCTTTAAGAGAAAGTGCAATATTATTTAAATAATATATTTTGTAAAAATACTTTTATACTCCTATGATAAAGTAATATCTGCTCCAACAAAGCATGACATTTTCATGTATTTTGGATTTATATAAGTGAAAATTGTTGGGAAGTTTGATTTTGGTTGAATGATTACATCAAAAATGATGTTTGTCATCAACATTGGTTTAAGCCTAATAAATAACAGAACTTTCATTTTTGAATGTTACAATCTTTAGCGTTTACTAATGAGGTACTTTTGCATAACCTGTCCAAATTTCAAGTAATTTTACTGGAGTTTGTGTGTTCTAGCACTTGTTGAAATCATGACTATTTGCAATGTCCACTTTTGAAGACCAGATTTTGGGGCTGATTTGACATTCATTGTCACATAACTAAATAACTACTGATCTTATAAAGCTGATATTGTCTCTATTGTCTTTTCAGACATTTGTCTATATGTTTATAACATAAGCACAACAGTCAGAAGGTTATGTGACAATTTATTGAGAATGTAAGTACCTGACCCTCTCCGTGCTCACCTTTTGGCACAGAGTCATATATACACAACGGATTTGGAGAGCGCATTTTCAAAATATTGTGTATTCAGTAAATTTAAATAAATTAAATTAAACAAATAAAACACGACTGCCTAAGTAGTCGATCGGTAATGCCGATACAACATAAATAACAAAAAGAACCAATCTAGAGGGCAAAAGGCTGAAAAGCCTATAGTGCCATGATATGATATGATATGAGAGTTAGAATTGATGCCTTGATGGTAATGACACATAGGATTTGAAATTAATGTCTTGATCATAGTTGATGTTTGTTACTGTTAGTATATAATAATGACATTAATTTGATTAAGGCTTTACAATTTTCTGCCTTGATGGTAATGATACAAGAAAATTATTTTGTTTGTCTTGATGGTACTGACACCGAAGAATTAAAGTTGCTGTCTTGGTGGTAGTGACAGCCTTTTTTAATTTTATTGGCCATAGTCCTTTCTTTCATAGTATCCAGGCAAGACCAATCCGGCTACCGTAGCAGTCACCGGGGTTGAACCCCGACTGGCACAGCTCCTGCCATTAATTTACCACTACTCTGGTCTATGGCCCCTAACCCCTAATTTAGTTTTTAGTTGGTGCAGGCCCTGATGGACCGCCCAGCGCTGATGATGCTGCGCTGGCGGGGCCTGCTTCGATGGCGTCGTCAGTCATTTGATTCCATTCCACGACTGTCCTGACAAAATATGAGTTCTTAAACTGTTCTGTATGGCTTGGTCTGACTTTGAAGCCTGGAGAATTGTTTAATGCCTGCCTCTTCATGATGTTATCACTATCAAAGTCCTTGAATTGTGTTGGCTTGATCCTTCTGCGGTCAGTCTGACCGTAAGAGGTGACTGGAGTCAAAAAGGCCTCGGGTGGCAATGCTGGGATCTGGCCCTCAGCAATTTAATCATGATACTAAGTATGATAAAGATAATGATGATAATGATCATCCTGTTGTTTTAGGCATCTACAAGCATGCAGCGGCTGTGGCAGTGGGCTATTTCATTGGCCAGCAGTTAGGATGAACACGGAGGCAGGGTGCAGAAAACTCATCATGCTGGAGGACTACGTGTTTGTGTGATAATGATGCTATGTAATAAAGATAATTATAATGATAATAAAGATAATGATAATCCTGTTGTTTCAGGCATCTACAAGCATGCAGCGGCTGCGGCAGTGGGCTATTTCACGGGCCAGCAGTTGGAGAGAATGAACACAGAGGCTGGGCGCAGAAAACTCATCATGCTGGAGGACTATGTGCGTCTTCATCCCGAGGACTTTGAGGAGGAAGGTGAGGGTCTGGTATTAGTAGTGTGTGTGTGTGTGATGTGTGTGTTATAGCCATAACAGTCAGTGCAAATGTCTCCTAAGGCCAACTAATCCCCTTGGCTGTGCACAGCCCTAACAGTCAGTGCAAATGTCTAAAGAGTGACAGTTATTACTAGGCAATTTCAAAAATAATACTATGCGGGTCACAAAATGAGAAAGATCCATTGATAGATGATTCCAGACATTTTTTTAATCTCACCTGTATCTATCTAGGAGCACAATAAAACACTAAAAACAAGTGAAAAGGGAATACACTTGCATGTTTGCTCACTAACACGCAGCTACAGTGGAACCCCGCTTTACGGCACCTCAGTAATGTGGACAGTTGGACTCAATCTCTTCCCTTCTTATTCATTACTAAAAGAGTCTTCAGTATAGCGACCACCTCGCAATTACAGACAGTTTTGGCCAGTCTGTAGGGTGGTCGCAATGTTGAGGTTCCACTGTATCCAGTATAGTGACCACCTGGCAATTACAGACCGTTTGGGCCAGTCTGTAGGGTGGTCGCGATGGGGTTCCATTGTATCCAGTATAGCGACCACCTGGCAGTTATGCACAGTTGTGGCCAGTCTGTAGGGTGGTCGCACTACTGAGGTTCCACTGTATCCAGTATAGCGACCACCTGACAATTTACGGACAGTTTTGGCCAGTCTGTAGGGTGGTCGCAATACTGAGGTTCCACTGTATCCAGCATAGCGACCACCTGACAATTACCGACAGTTTGGGCCAGTCTGTAGGGTGGTCGCAATACTGAGGTTCCACTGTATCCAGTATAGCGACCACCTGACAGTTACGACAGTTTGGGCCAGTCTGTAGGGTGGTCGCAATACTGAGGTTCCACTGTATCCAGTATAGCGACCACCTGACAGTTACTGACAGTTTGGGCCAGTCTGTAGGGTGGTCGTAATACTGAGGTTCCACTGTATCCAGTATAGCGACCACCTGACAGTTACTGACAGTTTGGGCCAGTCTGTAGGGTGGTCGCAATACTGAGGTTCCACTGTATCCAGTATAGCGACCACCTGACAATTACCGACAGTTTGGGCCAGTCTGTAGGGTGGTCGCAATACTGAGGTTCCACTGTATCCAGTATAGCGACCACCTCACAATTACTTGGACAGTTTGGGCCAGTCTGTAGGGTGGTCGTAATGCTGAGGTTCCACTGCAACACTTTAATACTTTAATCACACACATGCACACAAGTATGCACACACACAAGTATGCACACACACATGCACACACGCACACACACACATACGCACACACACAGACACACACAAGCATACATACATGCACACATTCATGCCATTCATGCATGGGTGTACACACACACACACACATACATACACACTTGAATATATCATAGTTTTAAATGACAAATTGATACATTTGTTAACATATTTTAATGTTTAACACTTTAGCAAATTGATTTTACCCTATTCCATACAAAATAATACAATGTTCCTTGTTGATTTCAGCTGTATGATGACTAATAATACAATGTTTCTTGTTGATTTCAGCTGTACCGTGACTAATAATACAATGTTCCTTGTTGATTTCAGCTGTATGATGACTAATAATACAATGTTCCTTGTTGATTTCAGCTGTATGATGACTAATAATACAATGTTTCTGGTTGATTTCAGCTGTATGATGACTAATAATACAATGTTCCTTGTTGATTTCAGCTGTATGATGACTAATAATACAATGTTCCTTGTTGATTTCAGCTGTATGATGACTAATAATGCAATGTTTCTTGTTGATTTCAGCTGTATGATGACTAATAATACAATGTTCCTTGTTGATTTCAGCTGTATGATGACTAATAATACAATGTTTCTTGTTGATTTCAGCTGTATGATGACTAATAATACAATGTTCCTTGTTGATTTCAGCTGTATGATGACTAATAATACAATGTTTCTGGTTGATTTCAGCTGTATGATGACTAATAATGCAATGTTTCTTGTTGATTTCAGCTGTATGATGACTAATAATACAATGTTTCTTGTATGATGTTGATTTCAGCTGTATGATGACTAATAATACAATGTTTCTTGTTGATTTCAGCTGTATGATGACTAATAATACAATGTTTCTTGTTGATTTCAGCTGTATGATGACTAATAATACAATGTTTCTTGTTGATTTCAGCTGTATGATGACTAATAATACAATGTTTCTTGTTGATTTCAGCTGTATGATGACTAATAATACAATGTTCCTTGTTGATTTCAGCTGTATGATGACTAATAATACAATGTTCCTTGTTGATTTCAGCTGTATGATGACTAATAATACAATGTTTCTTGTTGATTTCAGCTGTATGATGACTAATAATACAATGTTCCTTGTTGATTTCAGCTGTATGATGACTAATAATACAATGTTCCTTGTTGATTTCAGCTGTATGATGACTAATAATACAATGTTGCAATGTTTCTTGTTGATTTCAGCTGTATGATGACTAATAATACAATGTTTCTTGTTGATTTCAGCTGTATGATGACTAATAATACAATGTTCCTTGTTGATTTCAGCTGTATGATGACTAATAATACAATGTTTCTGGTTGATTTCAGCTGTATGATGACTAATAATACAATGTTTCTTGTTGATTTCAGCTGTATGATGACTAATAATACAATGTTGACTAATAATACTTGTTGATTTCAGCTGTATGATGACTAATAATACAATGTTTCTGGTTGATTTCAGCTGTATGATGACTAATAATACAATGTTTCTTGTTGATTTCAGCTGTATGATGACTAATAATGCAATGTTTCTTGTTGATTTCAGCTGTATGATGACTAATAATACAATGTTTCTTGTTGATTTCAGCTGTATGATGACTAATAATACAATGTTTCTTGTTGATTTCAGCTGTATGATGACTAATAATACAATGTTTCTTGTTGATTTCAGCTGTATGATGACTAATAATGCAATGTTTCTTGTTGATTTCAGCTGTATGATGACTAATAATGCAATGTTTCTTGTTGATTTCAGCTGTATGATGACTAATAATGCAATGTTTCTTGTTGATTTCAGCTGTATGATGACTAATAATGCAATGTTTCTTGTTGATTTCAGCTGTATGATGACTAATAATACAATGTTTCTTGTTGATTTCAGCTGTATGATGACTAATAATACAATGTTCCTTGTTGATTTCAGCTGTATGATGACTAATAATACAATGTTCCTTGTTGATTTCAGCTGTACCATGACTAATAATACAATGTTTCTTGTTGATTTCAGCTGTATGATGACTAATAATGCAATGTTTCTGGTTGATTTCAGCTGTATGATGACTAATAATACAATGTTTCTTGTTGATTTCAGCTGTATGATGACTAATAATACAAT
>CM065702.1:3742847-3757847 GCA_017654935.2 Phymorhynchus buccinoides
TTCTCTCTCTATATATATATCTGTGTATATCCTCTCCCTCCATCCTCTCTCTTCCTCTTTCTCCCCTCTCTCTCTCTCTCTCTCTCCTCGTCTCTCCCTTCTCTCTCTCTCTCCCTCCTCTCTATCTGTCTCTCCTCTCTCTCTCTCTCTCTCTCTCTCTCTCTCTCTCTCTCTCTCTCTCTCTCTCTCTCTCTCTCTCTCTCTCTCTCTCTCTCTCTCTCTTCCTCTCTCCTCCCTCTGTCTCTTCGCTCTCTCTCTCTGTACGCTCTCTCTGTCTCTGTCTCTCTCCCCTCCTTCTCTCTCTATCGCTGTCTCTCTCTCCCTCCTCTCTCTTTATGTCTCTCTCTCTCTCTCCCTCCTTTCTCTCTCTCTGTCTCTCTCTCTCTCTCTCTCTCCTCTCTCTCTCTCTCTCTCTCTCCTCTCTCTCTCTCTCTCTCTCTCTCTCTCTCTCTCTCTCTTCCGTCTCTCTCTCTCTCTGTCCCTCTCCACATGTCTGTACATATCAAACACTTTCACGCAATATTTCTGTTTCATTCATCTGTCCAAAGACAGAACTAAAATCTGAGCATAGTGAATGGAAATAAAATCTGCTCTTGTTCAAATATGTAATCTCTACTGTCTCGGTCTGTCAGTTTCTCTCTGTCTCTGTCATCCTCTCTTTCTCTCTGTATCTGTATCTCTTTCTCTCCTCCCCCCCCCCTCCTCTCTCTCTCTCTCTCTCTGCTCTTCCTCTCTCTCTCCACGTCTCTGTACATATTACAAATTTTCACGCAATATTTCTATTTCCCCATGGCAACACTGTTACTCCATTTCTACTATGACTTACAATTACTCACTTTATTACCATGGGGAAATACAAATATGTGAATAATGTTAACGTGTGCAGAGACCTTTACACACAAAGATACATGACTATTATTGGCAGAAAAAACAACAGAAAACAGGAAATCATATATACAGACAGATTCGGAGAGACAGCCAGACAGATAAGCATACTCACAATCATAAGCAGGAGAAAACAGGCTACAAAATCAAATGATGTACTATAAAATGTTTTATTAATACAAAACCTATACATTTCTTAAAATAAGTCATACATACAGATAGAAAGACAGACTCGCACACAAACAAACACACTCATAGGCAGAAGAGAACAAAAAGAGGTACAAAACGAAATTACTGGTATGAAAATGTAGTATTGATACAAAACATATTCATTTCTTAAAGCGGGTCTTACATACAGAAAGTTACACACACACACACACACACACACACACACACACACACACACACACACACACACACTGAAATAAATTTGGACCCCCAAAAAAAAATCATAAAAAGAAAGGCAACATTGTAACAAGCTCCCAATGTGAAACATGCATCATCATCCTGAATGAAAACAAGAAAATATAAGAAACCTCTGAGATGAAGAGAGACAGACACACAGAGAGAAGGGGAGAGAGAGAGAGAGAGAAAGTCAGAGACATAGACACAGAGGGAGAGAGAGACAGACAGGGAGAAACAGAGAGAGAGATATGTCATTTTGCAACATAATCCTTGCATGGGCTGGCTGAATGAAAATAGAATCAATGTCATTTGACGGGATGACTTGGAAAAGAATGAGTAACAAAAATATATATAATATATATATAGACAACATTCAAATATCTGACAAAAAAACCAAGCTTGGTTAAAATCTTCCCAGACGTTTCGTCTCTGGACTTGTTCCAGGGGTCTCTTTATTCTGAACAAGTGGCCAGTACAAAGTACATTTTCACTTTCCACCCCTGAATAAAACTATATATTATATTTATATATATAGTATATAATATATCTAAAACATACCCAACGATTTACGAAGAGACTAGTAGTAGTTGTAGCAGTAGTAGTACATTTGCATGGCAGTCGTTCAAATTTATAGACCATGCAAAACAAGTAGCAGCTCAACTACTACTACTACTACTACTACTACTACTACTACTACCACTACTAACTACTACTAGTCTCTTTGTAAATCATTGTGTATGTTTTTAAATATATAGTTGACGTGCAGCTATTTATTTGCATGAGCGACAAATTTGCATGGCAATCGTTCAAATTTATCGCCCATGCAAAAAAGTAGCAGTTGATATTACAACTAGAACTACTCCAACTACTACTACTACTACTACTACTACACTACTACTACTACTACTACTACTACTACTACTACTACTACTACTACTACCACTACAAACTACTACTAGTCTGTTTGTAAATCATTGTGTATGTTTTTAAATATATAGTTGACGTGCAGCTATTTATTTGCATGAGCGACAAATTTGCATGGCAATCGTTCAAATTTATCGCCCATGCAAAAAAGTAGCAGTTGATATTACAAGAACTAGAACTACTCCAACTACTACTACTACTACACCTACTACCACTACTAACTACTACTAGTCTCTTTGTAAATCATTGTGTATGTTTTTAAATATATAGTTGACGTGCAGCTATTTATTTGCATGAGCTACAAATTTGCATGGCAATCGTTCAAATATATCGCCCATGCAAAAAAGTAGCAGTTGATATTACAACAACTAGAACTACTCCAACTACTACTACTACTACTACTACTACTACTACCACTACTAACTACTACTAGTCTCTTTATAAATCATTGTGTATGTTTTTAAATATATAGTTGACGTGCAGCTATTTATTTGCATGAGCTGCAAATTTGTATGGCAATAGTTCAAATTTATCGCCCATGCAAAAAAGTAGCAGTTGATATTACCATGCAAAAAAGTAACAGTTGATATTACAAGAACTAGGACTACTCCAACTACTAGTACTACTACATCTACTACCACTACTAACTACTACTAGTCTCTTTGTAAATCATTGTGTATGTTTTTAAATATATAGTTGACGTGCAGCTATTTATTTGCATGAGCTGCAAATTTGCATGATATTCGTTCAAATGTATTGCCCATGCAAAATTGTGGTTAGCAACAGGGGACGTAAGTCTAACAATTGTTCACATCAGTGACAGTAATCTTCCTTAGCCGATCTACCGCGATATGGACTCCATGCGCGAAGAGCATTGTTATTGGAGGCTTCCAAGAGGAAGCCTCCATATTAATTTCGGGCAGGGCATCACGTGACTTTTTACTGTGGAGATCACGTGATTTGGGTCCAGTTCCATGGTCCATGGATCAGCACGTGACCTGCTGGGCGCATCAGAGTTGTCTTCCCTTTGTCATTGAAGTTGTCTGCCCTTTTTAATTGAGCGTGCGACTCTACATGTAATGTAGGTCCGTGGGTGCGATGCGCTGGTGGATCATTGAGAACCTCATGAATATGCATCAGCCTAACAGACTGGTGACCAGAACATGTTAACCGACAGAGTTAGGCTATGACTGCGTCAATCTCTCTCTCTCTCTCTCTCTCTCTCTCTCTCTCTCTCTCTCTCTCTCTCTCTCTCTCTCTCTCTCTCTCTCTCTCTCTCTCTCTCTCTCTCTCTCTTTCTTTTTTCTGTTGCCTCTGCACGGCTTCCAATTTTGTTTCCACATACTATCTCTTTTTGTCTCTGTCTTTTGCCCTGCCTTTTCCTGCCTCTCTCCCTGCTCTCTGTCTCTGTCTGTCTGTCTGTCTCTGTCTGTCTGATTGTCTCTCTCTCTCTCTCTCTCTCTCTCTCTCTCTCTCTCTCTCTCTCTCTCTCTCTCTCTCTCTCTCTCTCTGTCCTCTCTCTCTCTCTCACACACACACACACACACAAAGCAAAACAAAAGCATGTTATTGCTTACTCTATTACCCTCTATAAATAAAATTCATTCAATTCAATTCTCTCTCTCTCTCTCTCTCCTCTCTCTCTCTCTCTCTCTCTCTCTCTCTTCTCTCTTAACTAGGCTAGGCTAGTAGGGCCTAGTGCGTGCGTGCTTCCACCACACTTTCTTCACTGGAGTTGCTGTCGTCTGCTAAACCTCGTTATTCTCTCTCTCTCTCTCTCTCTCTCTCTCTCTCTCTCTCTCTCTCTCTCTCTCTCTCTCTCTTCTCTCTCTCTCTCTCTCTCTCTCTCTCCTCTCTGTGCGTAAGCAGTCTTGCTTTCACTGGAGTTTGTGTCGTCTGCTTAAACTTGCATGTCCCCAAAAATATTATGCATAGCATACGAATAGCATGCAAAAAAATTGCATAATTTTGAAAGCCAAACGATTTTACATTAAAGTTGTGTATTATTACGCTTCTGCAAAGAGAATTATGAAGAAAACAAATTTTGTGTTGTAAGAACGAGGCGTGAATTGTATGATGATAATACCCTTGACAGGGCCTCATCCTCATTTTGGTATTTTTTTAAAAGTGTACAACCACCATTACTAAACCTTTGCAAAATCACAGAAGTGCATTGCTAAACTTTTGCAAAATCACAGCAAGTGCATTGTTAAAAATAAATAAAAGCTGCATTCATCATAAAAATGACAACAAAAATAATAAAAGGACTGCACACAACATTTTTACTCCTCGCCTTTTAGGCGGGAGAAAAAAGGAAAAACCTTTTCAGGGCCTCAAATGGCACACCGTTAAAGGGGCACTCTGACTTATGAGTTTTTGTAAGAAACACGCCGAGATCACCAGGAAAACACCCTTTACAGAGATTGCAACACTTACTTTGCTCTGGTTTTCTATAAGTCAAATCGGCGATTCCTCTTTGGCGGAGGAGCAGGAAGTCAAATGCTTTCACTCAAAGAGAAGGCGAGCGCTGTCTCTTTTCTGATGGCTGCTAAATCGTTTGCACGAAAATTTTGCAATACAAGCATTAAAAAAAAAAAAAAATTAAGTGCCACCCCCCTCTGCATTTCTCGGTTAATTCCATTTTGCCGTTTTTGCCTTTCTTACTAAGCATAAAGCTGTATTTCATTAACCTTTTTTTTTTAGCTAATAACCTTTTTGGAATACTAACCCTATCCCATAACCCTAGGCCATTATCTAATAGGACCCCCCCCCCCCCCCCATGTACTGCAGTGTACGGCGCCATTTGTCACAGTCGTGGTTGATTGCGTTTTTTCGTCTTGTAGGGTTGGGTGGTGGTAAGGTTAAGCTTAGGGCTAGGGTTAGGGCTAGGGTTAGTATTCCAAAAAGGTTATTAGCTAAAAAGGTTAATAAAATACAGCTTTATGTTTGGTAAGAAAGGCAAAAACGGAAAATTGCAAATTAACCGAGAAATGCAGGGGGGGGGGGGGCGGCACATCTTTACCTTTACCCGTTTATCTAAAGGAGTTTTACTCACAACAAAAGAACCAGATCCATTTTTTTTGTTACTGCACTACAAAAAAAAGAAAACGCTTCAACCACAATAAGTGAACTTCATCCACCCCATCCAAAATGGCTTTTCTCCAGTATCTCCGCCAAGCAAAGAGGAATCACGCTGTTTTTACAGTTTAATTTCTAGGAAACCAGAGCAAAGTGAGTTTTCTGATCCTTGAAAAGGCTGTCTTTCTGGTGATCTCGACATAGTTCTTTTCAAAAAAAACTCATCCGTCAGGGTCCACCTTTAAACATTCTAGCTACCCCCCCCCCCCCTCCCCCTTCCCCTTTGCCAATCGCTAACTATACTAAGCTACTGTCGGCCACGCTCCACCCCACCCCTTCACTCCACCGAAGCCTTTGCAAAATCACAGAAGTGCCTTGCCAAACTTGCTAAATCACAGCAAGTGCATTGTCAAAAAAAGATAAATTAAAAAATGCATTCATCATGATAATAACAAAAACAAAAGTAAAATGACTGCACACTTAACATTTTTATGTTTCGCCTTTTTGGCAGGAAAAACCTTTACAGGGCCTCAAAACAAAGCGAAATGTATCATGTCAAATGGATTTCATTTAGCAGACGATATTCTCTTGGGGGGGGGGGGGGGGGGGGGGGGGGGGGGGGGGGGGAGTATACTGTGAAGCAAAGCTGTTCGTTTTGCTATTACTCGGATATTAGAAACAACATTTTTTCTTTCTGTATTGCTTGGCATTGTAAATTCATCAAACCCTTTCTTTTGAAGAAATACTTACGGATGGATTTTACATTCTTCTATCCTCACATTCATTTATCAGTTGACTATTCCTTGACCCCGCCCCCTTTCTTCTTCATCCGTGTGCATCACACGACCGTTGAGAGACTCATGAATATGCTTTAGCCTAGCAATCTGACCAAAAGCTATGGAAGCAGGGTAAGTCTCTATAGGCCTAGTACAAAGGTTAGCAGACGGACACAATCATTTGACAGTCAAAGATGAACATGAGCCAAGTTTGGTTCTTTTCAGTTTCATTCACACAACCGTAGGCTGAGCCTAACCCTACTCTCTTTGTGTTTATGACTCTCTATCTCAAAAGTCAAAGTCTGGTTTCTTTTCAGTTTCATGACAACAACCCTAGGCTGATCCTAGCCCTGTTCTCTTCAGACTCTCGATCTCAAAGTCTGATTCTTTTCAGGTTCATGACAACCCAAGGCTGATCCTAACCCTATCCTCATCGTGTTTATGATTCTCGATCTCAAAGTCTGGTTCTTTTCAGTTTAATGACAACAACCGTAGGCTGATCCTAACCCTATCCTCTTCGTACGATTCTCGATCTCGAAGTCTGTTTTTTTCCCCAGTTTTATGACAATAACCCTACGCTGATCCTGGCCCTATCCTATTCATTTGTATGGCTCTCAGTATCAAAGTCTGGTTCTTCACAGTTTCACAACTACCCTAGGCTGATCGTAACCATATCCTCTTCATGTTTATGACTCGATTTCAAAATCTGGTTTATTTCAGTTTCATGACAACATGTATAGGCTGATCCTAACCGTATCATATTCATGATTGCGACTCTCGATCTCAAAGTCTGGTTCTTTTTAGTTTCATGACAACTCTAAGCTGATCCTAACCCTATCCCCTACATTGTTTATGATTCTTAATCTCAAAGTCTGGTTCTTTTCAGTTTAATGACAACAACCCTAGGCTGATCCTAACCCTATCCTCTTCGTGTTTCGGTTCTCGATGTCAAAGTCTGGTTTCTTTTAGTTTCATGGCAATAACCCTAGGCTGATCCTAACCCAATCTTCTTTGTGTTTATGACTTGATCTCAAAGTCTGGTTCTTTCAGTTTCGTTACAACAACCCTCCCTGTCAACAACTTAAGGCTGATACTACCCTTATTCTCTTCATGTTTATGACCATCAATCTCAAAATCTGGTTCTTCTTTCAGCTTCATGACAATAAACCTAGGCTGATCCTAACCCTATCCTCTTCATGTTTATGATTCTCGATCTCAAAGTCTGGTTCTTTTCAGTTTCATTACAACAACCCTTAGGCTGATCCTAACCCTATCCTCTTCATGTTTAAGACTCTCGATCTCAAAGTCTCTTTCTTTTCAGTTTCATGACAACAAACCTAAGCTGATCCTAACCATATCATCTACGTGTTTACGACTCTCGATCTCAAAGTCTGGTTCTTTTTAGTTTCACGACAATAACCCTAGGCTGACCTTAGCCCTATCCTATTCAATTTTATGGCTCTCGATCTCTCAAAGTCTGGTTCTTTTCAGTTTCACAACAACCCTAGGCTGATCTTAACCCTATCTTCTTCATGTTTATGACCCTCGATCTCAAAGTCTGCTTTCTTTCAATTTCATGACAACCCTTGGCTGATCCTAACCTTGTCATGTTTACGACTCTATATCAAAGTCTGATTCTTTTCAGTTTTACAACAACAACCCTAGGCTGATCCTAACCCTATCCTCTTCATGTTTATGACTTGATCTCAATGTATGGTTTCTTTCATTTTCATGACATCCCTAGGCTGATCCTAGCCTTATTTTCTTCATGTTTACTACTCTTGATCTCAAAGTCTGGTTTCTTTCAGTTTCATGACAATAACCCTAGGCTGATCCTAACCCTACTCTCTTTATGTTTACTACTCAATCTCAAAGTCTGGTTCTGTTCAGTTTTATGACAACAACTCTAGGCTGATCCTAACCCTAAACTTTAAGTGTTTATGATTCTCGATCTCAAAATCTGATTTATTTCAATTTCTTGACAATGACTATAGGATGAGCCTTGACGTATCAGATTCATTTTTATCGCACTCGATCTCAAAGTCTGGTTCTTTTCAGTTTCACAACAACCCAAGTTGATCCTAACCCCTCTATTCTTTTCATGTTTACGACTCTTGATGTCAAAGTTTGGTTTATTTCAGTTTGATGACAATAACCCTAGGCTAACCCTAACCCTACTCTCGTCGTGTTTATGACTGTCTCAAAAGTCAAAGTCTGGTTTCTTTCAGTTTTATGACAATAACTCTAGGCTGATCCTAGCCCTACTCTATTAATTTGTATGGCTCTCGATCTCAAAGTCTGGTTATTTTCAGTGTCATGTCAATAACCCTAAGCTGATCCTACCCCTATCCTCTATTATTTTCGTGTTTACATTACAGGAGTACATTTTATGTACTTGTGTATTTTTATTTCTTTATCCATTTTGTCTCACTGTTTTAAAATGATTTTACGTTATAAGTGTTTTAAAATGCTATTTTATTAGTATGTGTGTGAGTGTCATTCATTTAATGTTTTTTCCACTAATCGTGTGTGTCTGTGTGTGTTTGTGTGTATGCGCGTGTGTGCGTGCGTGTGTGTCGGTGTGTGTGTGTGTGGGGGGGGGGGGTGAATGTTTATTAATATTGAATATAATGTGCCTTTTTTGTGACTATTGTATGTACAAATTATAGTAAGTTGTTATTTTATGATGCATGCAACTGTATTTCAGTCCTATATATCTCTGTCTCTGTTTGTGTGTCTCTCTCTTCTCTCTTTCTCTGTCTGTCCCTCTGTCTGACTCTCTGTGTCTCCGTCTCTGTCTTTCTCTGTCTGTCTGTCTGTCTGTATGTCTCTTTCTCTCTCTCGTTCTCTTTCTCTCTCTATCGTTATAAGTGTGGGTGTGAGTGTGATTTGTTAATAGTGCGGCCTGGGCGTCTTTAAGTGTCCATCAGTGTGAGTGTTTCAAGTTGGTTGCGAAAGTGTACTGTAGATTATGTCATTCATTATTTGGGCGTGATTGAGAAATTGACTGAGGGATCAGGGAAGGGGGGTGTTGGTCAATGTTTGATGTATACTTTTTGTTCATTGTGTTTACTATTCATTTTAGTGATTTATGTAAAGCGCTTAGAGCTTAAAGATTAGGCGCTATAAAAGTTGTCTTCGTGTTTATTACTCTCAATTTCAAAGTCTGGTTTCTTTCAGTTTCATGACAATAACCCTAGGCTGATCCTAGCTCTATCGTCTTTGTATTTTGACTCGATCTCAAAGTCTAGTTCTTCCTCGGTTGTTTGCTTTCTGACGGCTTACAAAGATTCGCTCCCCTTGGATGGATGGTCTCGGGTTCTGCGATTTGAACAAGCCAGGGTGTAGCTGCGCTTTGGGATTCAGAATGAGCAGCGTAGGAGCAACGCCACTGTACGACCCAGCATATGGGACAGCAATAACATTTTAAAAAGTCTGGTTCTTTTCAGTTTCATGACAACAAACTTAGGCTGATCCTAACCCTTTTCTGTTCATGTTTATGACTCTCAATCTCAGAGTCTGGTTTCTTTCAGTTTCATGACAACGCTAGGCTGATCCTACCCCTCTCCTCTTTGTGTTTATGATTCTCTATCTCAAAGTCTGCTTTTTGTCAGTTTAATGACCACAACCCTAGACTGATCCTAACCTTATCTTCTTCATGTTTATGATTCTCGATCTCAAAGTCTGCTTCTTTTCAGTTTACTGACAACCCTAGGCTCATCTTAACCCTATATTCTTTGCGTTTCCGACTCTCAATTACAAAGTCTGGTTTATTTCAGTTTTATGACAACACTCCTAGGCTGATCCTAACCCTATTCTCTTCGTGTTTATGATTGTCAATCTCAAAGTCTGGTTTTCATCAGTTTCATGACAACAATATTGGCCTGATCCTAACCCTATGCTCTTCGTGTTTACAACTTTCGATCTCAAAGTCTGGTTTCTTTCTGTTTCATGACAACAACCCTAAGCTGATCCTAGCCCTATCCTTTTCGTGTTGATGAGTCTCGATCTAAAAGTCTGGGGTTTGTTTTCAGTTTACTCACAACAACCCTAGGCTGATTCTAATCCTATTCTCTTCATGTTTATGACTCTTGATCTCAAAGTCTGGTTTCTTTCAGTTTCATGACAACAACTCTAAGCTGATCCTAACCCTATCATCTTTGTCTGGTTTCATGAAAATGTGTAAAGTGTACATTTGTTTCAATTGGTGCTTCTTATTGTTGATGTCACTCTCATTATGTCTTAACGAAAACAGCATTTTGTTATTTAAAAGCCTTTTCTGACATTGTGAAACAAAATCTTGGAAACGTGAACTCTCCATAAGTATATTTTTTAAACAACTTAGGATCACAAATACTTTGGAAGATGAATCTCATCTGCTTACAGAACTAAACCTACATTTTCAGCAATATAATATGATCTCGCTTTATTGCGTTGAACTTCTTTTTGTTCCTGTCTGAGCGATCGATGACAAACGTCTTTTACGACACGTTCATATGTTATGTCACTTTTTCTCTTCTTCTTTCCTAAGGTAACCAACTACATCACGTTGAAGATATTTTGAAAAGACATGTTCATTATTATTTTACACTTTTGAAGTGCAATACAACACTGTTTAGCCTCCTGTTGATCTTTGATCAACTGAATTTCTTGTAATGATTGTTGTATGTTCGTTTCGATCCGATGCTGGTCCCCTACCCCCCTTCACCCAATGGTGTCTAGAGGTTGTAAGCCTGACGCAATAAACCATTCAAATTGTCAAATTGTCAATTCTCTCTCTCTCTCTCTCTCTCTCTCTCTCTCTCTCTCTCTCTCGTCTGTCTCTCTCTCTCTCTCTCTCTCTCTCTCTCTCTCTCTCTCTCTCTCTCTCGCTCTCTCGCTCTCTCTCTCTCTCTCTCTCTCTCTCTCTCTCTCTCTCTCTCTCTCTCTATGCGTGAGGGGGGCGGGGAGGGAGTGGGGGTGCTGCGGTTTGTGTGCGCTTGGGTTCAGTTGCGTGAATGTTCTATTTTAATATTTGAGCTGTTATCTTATGTATGCACTGTTTATGTTTTACGTGCCATCCATGATTTTTGGACAATAAATTGTGTGACTTGTGACCACCCAAGAAATTTAATGGAAAACCTCTACAAAGAGCTGAAGTTACAGATACAATATAAAATACGGGGACGTGGGTACTAATAATTATCACAAAGGGTTCAGCGTTACAAACCACACACACACACACGCACGCACGCACGCACGCACGCACACACACACACATCTTCCATCCCTCTCCAATTTTCCTCGCCTTTCAAAGTTCCTTCCTCGACCAATTTTCCTCGTTTTTCAAAGATCATTCCTCCAATTTTCCTCCATTTTATAGTTTTGCCCTCCAATTTTCCTCCATTTTCAAAGTTCATCCTTCTGATTATTCTCGATTCAAAGATCATCCATCCAATTTTCCTCGATTTTCAAATTTCCTTCATCCAATTTTCCTCGATTTTCAAATTTCCTTCCTCCATTGTTCCTCCTACACGTAATGTTCTAATCCCAAGCTGGTGCATATGTACCATAGTTTACAAGTCCTTCGGCTGTTGGGATGATCCCTGTAGTCTCTTAGCCAGGGTACAAAAACAGCAACAACAACAACCCCAGGGAAACGCAAAGAACAGTAACTATGGGGAAACTCGGGGGAAACGCAGAGAACAGTAGCTATGGGGAAACTAGAGGGAAACGCAAAGAACAGTAACTATGGGGGAAACTAGAGGGAAACGCAAAGAACAGTAACTATGGGGAAACTAGAGGGAAGCGCAAAGAACAGTAACTATGGGGAAACTCGGGGGAAACGTAGAGAACAGTAATTCTGGGGGGAAACTCGAGGGAAGCGCAAAGAACAGTAACTTTGGAGATAGCATCATATCCTATTGGACAATCAGTGTTGAGTGGTAGTTCGCATGAGTGAAACTTGCAGCCTGTCACTCTTGACTAACGTGTGGGAAAGGCTCTGAGTAGAATACAGAGATTGTATAGAGATTGTGAACACTAACAGCTACAAGCCAACCTACTCCATTTGTGCAAATGACGTCGAATAGTTCATTCACAGTATACGCTAGCTAGTCTAGGAAGGAAGAGAAAACAAATAAAAGCATGTGAGCTCACATGGATAAATAAACAAATAGATAAAGTAAACATTTACTTCCGCTTCAGGAAAAGTTTCCTAATGTTGCTATCTTTTCAAGTGACAAGATCACTAATTTTCGTTTGTAAACTGTGTTAGTAATTATGTAACCCGGAGATAAGCTGCGATTGAAACTTTGTTGCTTGTGTTTTGTATCTCATTACAGGGCCTAACTTCGATATATACTCCTCACAAAAAGTCAAGCAACAAAATCAAATTTGTGTTTAGTCAGCCTTTGAAAATGCACAGGCTAGCTTTTAATGTGAAACAATGCGTTTGGATGTTAATGTTACTATCTTAGTATTAGGCGTATGTTATTATGCTTCTGTTGATTGTGTTGTTGATTGCTTTAAATATGTTCCTAATTTAATCCCATGTGTCTTAATGTTATCGTGCTTTCTGCGATTGTTTTGTGATATGTTTTTAAAATGATTTGATGTTGCACCTGAATGTAATTTCTCTGTTGAGATAATAAAGTGTACTTGACTTGATGGGCGTCAGCAAGTGTGAGGACGGCCTGGGGAGATTGTTGGCCTTTGCTGTTGCTGAGAATGACCGTTGTGGAGGTGGCAGTCTGATGGTCTGGGTGGCATTTGGACCGGAAGACGTACCGACCTAGGGGTCTTCCGGAGGGGCACTGTGGACACGAAACGCGACTTGAATAACATCATCAGACCTCAAGTGATCCCCCTGATGAAATAGCATGGTGCTAGCTTTGTTTTTGTGGACGACAACGCGCCATGTCACTGGGCACATGTCATCAGCAATGAGTTGAACACCCACAACATCACCCACCTTGACTGGCCACCCCGATTCCCTGACCTCAACCCGATTGAACATGCATGGGACATGCCTAGATGAGCTGATTACGGCATGCCCCCAGACACTGGATGCCTTGGAAGAAGACCTGGAAAGGAAGTGAGGAGCCATCCCACAGATCCAGCTGGATGGACTCATTGTCTCAATACCACGCCACTTCCAAGCCTGTATTCATGCTTACGGAGGTCACACTCGCTGTTAATGACGATATGAAATGCTTGCGCACTGATATCTTTGAATTTGAAATTGGCAGTTGGCTTTCTTTCACACCTGTTTTTGACACCCATTTCTTTTGTTGCTCAGTATCCTGAGATTGAGATGAATCTGCTATGTGATTTACTCAGCTTCACTTAATGAAATGTTGCAGATGAAATCACAACAGTAAACATTTACGTACGATTTATGATTAAAGTGTATTTGCAGTGAGAAATTCTGTTGCTTGACTTTTTGTGAGGAGTATATGTTTTTTCGATTTTTGATTCTTCTTGTGATTACAAACTGCAGAAGTCAGCAACATTTAAAGGTTCTTAGAGGAGCACCCTGACGGATGAGTTTTTGCAAGAAACACGTCGAGATAATCAGAAAGACAGCCTTTTCAAGGATCAAAACACTCACGTTGCTCTGGTTAGAAATCAAACCGTCAAAACGGCGATTTCTCCTTGGCGGAGATGCCGGAGAGAAAAGCCATTTTGGATGGGGTGGGTGGAGGTCACTCATTGTGGTTGAATCTTTTTGGGTTTTTTGTAGTGCAGCAAAAAAAAACATTGGAGCTATTTCCTTTGTTGTGAGCGAAACTCCTTTAGGTAAACTGAATAACATTTTAAAAATAAATAAATAAAAAGGCTTGTATTGTGGAAATTTCGTGCAAACGATTTGGTCTTAACTCAGGCGGCCATTCTTTCACTGACATAATTTGACTTCCAGCACCTCCGGCAAGGAGGAATCTCCGATTTGACGGTTTGATTTCTAGGAAACCAGAGCACAGTGAGTGTTGCGATCTATGTAAAGGGTGTTTTCCTGGTGATCTCGACGTGTTTCTTGCACAAACTCATCAGTCAGGATGTCCCGTTAACAGAGAGCAAAAATAGTTTTATTTTATTCGTTTGTCAGCCAAAATATCCACAACGTAAAGCGTGTCCTGGTATTTCAAAGAAAACAGAATGCTGCCACTACCGTCGCCATTGTTCGTGTGTT
Source organism: Phymorhynchus buccinoides (assembly GCA_017654935.2). NCBI lineage: Eukaryota > Metazoa > Mollusca > Gastropoda > Neogastropoda > Raphitomidae > Phymorhynchus > Phymorhynchus buccinoides. Next base: position 3,757,086 of record CM065702.1, read on the forward strand.
TGACGTTTGTTTTGCACCTACTGTTGCTGCTATGTTGTACCGGCGTTTCTGCCACTGGGGTGAAGACACGTCTGTTCAATGAAGATGAGAAGAAAAGGTTAGATGACATGATTGAAGCGGTTATGGGATGCACCGCTATTCCTGGCATGTCCATTGTTGTTATGAAGGTCAGTGGGGGTTTTGGGGAGGGATTTTGTGTGTGTGTGTGTGTGTGTGTGTGTGTGTGTGTGTGTGTATGTGTGTGTGTGTGCGTGCGTGCGTGTGTGTGTATGTGTGTGTGTGCGCGATCGAGCGCGTGCGCGTTTGCCGGTTACGCCCCCTATCTCCCCTTCCCCCCACATGTTAGTCCCTAGTCTATATGCCTGTCAAATTTGAAGCCTGTAATTAACTGCAAAAATATGAAAGATATGACTAAAATATGAATTTGACATCTCCAATGCCTACATCCTTGACCTTTGCATTGATCTTCATTGGTACTCAATATTCGGACTTACCATAAGCCACTGCACCTATGTACCAAGATTGAGCATTGTAAGTCCACAGATGCCAAAGATATGGCAATAAGAAGAACATTCGGTTTTGAAGGTCAAACTCCACGGTTACGGTCACTCCGATTATACTTTATTATCTATGGGACTATATCTACACCCTGATAGATTACCACACTTTGAAGGGATTCTATCTTCAGGTTCATGAGATAAGCTTGGACATGTAATACATAGCGCAAAGAAGGGAATTTCGGTCTTCAAGGTCAAACTTCAA
>CM065702.1:3762847-3782847 GCA_017654935.2 Phymorhynchus buccinoides
CCTCAAAATACAATGAAAAATCAATAAGGAAAAAAATCTATCAAATACAAACATGATCGTTTTAAGAAATCATCAGATAAACTTGCTCCAAAATTGCTTCATCACTAGGAGGAAAATCAATAACAAGACAATCTCAATTTAATCAAACACATTGACAAGGAAAGAACACAGACAGACAGACGGAGAGAGAGAGGGAAATGATAGAGAGACACGAACGGACAGACAGATAGGCAGATAGACAAACAGAGACAGAAAGAACCATGAATATAACATCAACCAAACTAGAAATATAAAATACACAGGCAATCAGAACACACATGCGCATTAACATTATGATTTAGCATATTTGTTCATAAGCAAATGATGATAGTTTTCTTTGAAATTGCCAAAACAAATATGAACATTCAATGAGACGAAATTTCCTTCCAGAGGAGACCTCCAGAATAATGCAGCCTAGATTTGAAAATGTCCAATCTGGGAAGATTTAGCATCAGTTTGTATGGAAGACGTTTTGCATTGAATTGAAAATGTTCAGTAAGAGATAGGGGAGCGCATCCTGGCATGATTTTAACAAACGGCTTTATTAAATCTTAATTTAAGTTTAAGTGGAAGAAAATCTAGTAATATGTAGTCAGACTTAGATACAGTTGACGATTTTAATAGAACCAATTTGAGCGCACGTCAATAAAGACTAGGCCTATGTAGTGGCTTAAGGACGTGTTCACGTGCTGAATCCCAGAGTGAAGATGAATAATTTGTATGGGATGCAATGTAAGCATGAAAGAACACTTCACGGGAGTCAATATTTAGGAAGTGTTTAATCTTAGACAATCTTTTTAGAAATCGTTTTACAAACAATTTGCACTTGGGGAGACCATGATAAATTGTTGTCAATAACTATCCCTAGCACTTTGTGTGAATCTACTTCTTCAATGTTGTTACCATTAATATATAGTAAAGGACTACTAGAGAAGTTTGGCGTTTTTGTCTGGTGGTTACAAACATATGTTTATTGGGGCTTAAACTCATGTGATTTAGTTCTGACCACGTGGTTAACTGACTGATACTTTTTTTTGTAAAACTTGAACTATGTTTTCTACTTTTGAGTGGCTTGTATGGAGAGTTGTGTCGTCTGTAAACATATCGCAGAGATATTGTAGATAAAGGGGTAAGTCATTTATGTATATTGAAAAAGAATAGGGCTGAGGACTGACCCTTGGCGAACACCATGCTTTAGAGGGAGAAGAGAAATTTGCTTTATTATTATTATTATTATTCAAAAGAAGCTGATATCTTATCTAAGAAAGAAGATATGAAATCTAGAGTGCTACTAGAAAGAACATACAATTTGAGTGGGTTTTTTTTAAATAGCACATGATCAATCACATCAAATGCTTTAGCAAAATCTATAAAGAGTGCACCATTGATACCGTTATTATTTATATTGGAAACTAACCATTTATCGATTAGATTGGTGAGGGCAGACTGGCAAGAATGATGTTTTCTAACTTCAGACTGATTAGGGTGGAATACATTTGACTGTGCAACATGACTGAGAAGAGAGAGGGAGAGAAGGAGAGAGAAGAGAGAGGGAGAGAAGGAGAGAGCAAGAGATAGAAAGAAAGAGCATGTTATTGGCATTGCTCTTTACATTGTAAGAGTGTGTGTGTGTGTGTGTGTGTGTGTGTGTGTGTGTGTGTGTGTGCGTGTGCGTGCGTGCGTGCGTGCGCACGTATATGTGTGTATGTATGTGCGTGAGTTCATGTGTGTGTAATCTTATGTGCCAACCTGTTCTTGTGTATTTGTATGTGTCTGTGTAACATGTATGTGTCTGTGTAACATGTATGTGTCTGTGTAACATGTATGTATCTGTGTAACATGTATGTGTCTGTGTAACATGTATGTGTCTGTGTAACATGTATGTGTCTGTGTAACATGTATGTGTCTGTGTAACATGTATGTGTCTGTGTAACATGTATGTGTCTGTGTAACATGTATGTGTCTGTGTGACATGTATGTGTCTGTGTAACATGTATGTGTCTGTGTAACATGTATGTGTCTGTGTAACATGTATGTATCTGTGTAACATGTATGTATCTGTGTAACATGTATGTGTCTGTGTAACATGTATGTGTCTGTGTGACATGTATGTGTCTGTGTAACATGTATGTGTCTGTGTAACATGTATGTGTCTGTGTGACATGTATGTGTCTGTGTGACATGTATGTGTCTGTGTAACATGTATGTGTCTGTGTGACATGTATGTGTCTGTGTAACATGTATGTGTCTGTGTGACATGTATGTGTCTGTGTAACATGTATGTGTCTGTGTGACATGTATGTGTCTCTGTGTGGGGTTTTGTTTCTCCAATACTACCTTGTTTCTTTCTGTCATTCTTGTGTATAAAAAACAACATAATTGTGTTCCAAGCACTACTATTTCAATTATCGAATTGTAATAATAAAAAGTTACTTTTTAAAAGATACGTTGTCTCGTTGTTACATCTAGCCGAATAGATCGAACAATGGAGTTTGAAAATACCTAATGACATGCGGGAAGAAAGTAGTAGCAGTCGTACAGAGTGAAAACGCCAACGGAATTATATGGGCCTCGCGGCCCTTTTACTTGATCTTGATCCATTTGCATTTGTCTCTTCATTTTCCAGTTCCCTCACAAATTGCTCTTTCTCTCTAGCTAGATGTAGACAGCGAAAGGGAGGCTACTAACATTTTGTAGATCCACTCTTAATTGTCGGGCTGTCATGACTTGCCTCCCTTTCATTCTGTTATTGTATAATTTAGGACTCGTCTTTTCTCGAGAGTTGAATGTCTGTTCAACCGTTTGGTGTAAAAAACACACCTTTAATAGTCATTAATGTGAGAGAGTGTGTATTTGATTGGTGTTGGATCAAATGTTTGTTTGTTTGTTTACAAGTAGGCCTACAGTGGAACCTCCCTTATAAGACCTTCAAAAATCATCCAAAATGAGGTCTTATAAGGGAGGGGTCTTATAAGAGAGGTAATTGTAATACTTACAAAGAAGGGCAATGTCGCATACAAGTAGGTCTTATGTGGGAGGAAGTCTTTTAATGGGAGGTCTTATAAGGGAGGGATCTTATAAGAGAGGTAATTGTAATCCTTGCAAAGAAGAGCAATGTCGCATACAAGTAGGTCTTATGTGGGAGGAAGTCTTTTAATGGGAGGTCTTATAAGGGAGGAAGTCTTTTAATGGGAGGTCTTATGTGGGAGGAAGTCTTTTAATGGAAGGTCTTATAAGGGAGGTTCACTGCACAAGAGAAGAACGAGTCACATCGAACTCAAAATGAATATGAACCATTACCACGACCCACCACAAAATGAGTCGTCGTGTTGTCCCGGGGGTCACTTTTGAGTTAGTAACAGATTATTATTCTGCAGTGAGAGATTTCCAACAAACCAAACATGTTGTAAATCGGACTAGGGGAAGACGGGGTAAAAAGCGCATGGGCGGGTAAGAAGCCCACCCCAATTATCTCATGAAATAAAAAACATTTCAGTCAAATTTGCCCATGAGACGAATGCTAGACAACGCTCGTCTCATGGGCAAAATGAGACTGAAATTTGCTTCATTTCATGAGATAATTGGGGTGGGCTTCTTACCCGCCCATGCGCTTTTTACCCCGTCTTCCCCTAATTGTAGCAAAGTTATGAAGGTTTGAAGTCATCGGCATCGGCGAAATAAGAAAATGCAATCAGAAAGTTTCAAAATGCTTACAAAGCCACCAGGTGTTTTTAACCCTTTCGCTGCCAGCCATTTTTTGTAGCCCAAAAATACCATTACACGTAACTGGGTAGAGAAAATAAAATATCTGCAATATTGCGAATTCCTCTGTGACATATATTACATTAGGCCTATCCTTACCTCCCAAAATTAAGAAAATAGGGTCTTTGGATAACAAGTCCTGATTTGAAGCCTTTTAGTGACATGGGTGTTAAACCATTGTGGTGCAAAAATGCGACATTGGCGGTGAAAGGGTTTTTAATAAAAGCACATTTCTAAGGCAGAAAGGATTGTTCACACAAATGACGAAACGGAAGAGGAACCTTGCAGCCAATGGGCGTGCAGGTTTTTGTTTGTCTTGTTTGTCTGGTTTTTTGTGTGTGTCTTAGTTTCTGTTTCCATTCCGCTTTTGTTTTTGCTTCGGTTTTGTTTTGTCAGATTTTGCTTTGTCCTTTGCTTGTTAAGTCTTGTTTGATTCATTAGGTTGAGTTTGTTATGTGAGCTGACTCCCCGTCATAGTGCTGTTTAGTAGTAGTAGTAGTAGTAGTAGTAGTAGTAGTAGTAGTAGTAGTAGTAGTAGTAGTAGTAGTAGTAGTAGTAGTAGTAGTAGTAGTAGTAGTAGTAGTAGTAGTAGTAGTAGTAGTAGTAGTAGTAGTAGTAGCAGCAGCAGCAGCAGCAGCAGTAGTAGTAGTAGTAGTAGTAGTAGTAGTAGTAGTAGTAGTAGTAGTAGTAGTAGTAGTAGTAGTAGTAGTAGTAGTAGTAGTAGTAGTAGTAGTAGTAGTAGCAGCAGCAGCAGCAGCAGCAGCAGCAGCAGCAGCAGTAGTAGTAGTAGCAGTAGTAGTAGTAGTAGTAGTAGTAGTAGTAGTAGTAGTAGTAGTAGTAGTAGTAGTAGTAGTAGTAATAGTAGTAGTAGTAGTACACATTTGTTTTCACTCCCAGGAGAGTCCGTTACCTTCCAAGCACACACCCATTTCGTGACGAATTCTTCTACAACGATTGGATGTACGTTCTTGCCGCGCGTGTGACGGAAGTGTTGGGCGGAGCATCATGGAAAGAGCTACTGCGCACGCGCTTGCTTCGTCCAATGAAAATGGAGCACGCCAGGGTCTTCGGTGAAGAGGTCCAGGAAGATTCATCCATCTTGGCTACGTCATACAGAAAGGTCAAGGGGAACAAGATCGTCACTTTGGATACCTCGTATGCTGGGTAAGTATTAGGTCTATCTTGTTGTTGTTGTCGTTGTTGTTGTTCTCCTTCTTTTTCTTTTTCTTCTTCTTTACATTTCTGCTCCTCTTCCTTCTCCACATTTTCCTCCTCCTCCTCCTTCTTTTTCTTCATTTTTAAATATCATCATCACCATCACCATCTCCATGATCATCGTCATCATCATCATCTCCATCATCATCATCATCATCATCATTGATGGTGGCGGTTGTCCAGAGAAAGAAGAAGAAGATCATCATCATTATCACCATCATCATCAGTATCATCATCACCATCATCATCATCACCATCATCATCACCATCATCATCATCATCATCATCATCATCATCATCATCATCACCATCATCATCATCATCATCATCATCATCATCATCATCATCATCGAAATCATGACGTCTATTTCGCAGCACCAGCGTCGCCCATACAGCAGGGGGCTTAACTCTCTCGGCCGATGACGTCACACACTGGATGCACGTGCTTCTCCATGATGGAGTGACGGAAGACGGGAGGAGGATTTTGCCGGAAGGAAGTGTGAAAACCATGCAGACTGCGCATGTTCTCCTACCAGAAAAGGACGGCATCTTCCTGTACAGACCTCACTATCCAGCTTCCTACAGCGACATTGGTTACGGCTATGCGTGGTTTACCGCACAATACAGAGGTCAAGCCCGTTTGTCTCTCTTTCTGTATATATGGTTGTTGCTTGTTGCATTATAGATTTTTTATTAACTCCTCTTTCATCCTTCCACTCAACAGTTCCTTCATTCCCTCACCCTTTCATACTTCAACCAACATGTCCTTCTCCATACAGGAAGAAGAAATAATAATACAGGATACAAAATATGAAACAAGTATACATTTTTTAAAAACGAAGCAAAAAACATTGTATATCTTGGAAACGTATGAAAGAAAGATCAAAAGGCAGTTTACATAAACAGTAAAGAGGAGGGATTTTTAATTGTTGCACACACACACGCACGCACACGCACAGAGAGAGAGAGAGAGAGAGAGAGAGAGAGAGAGAGAGAGAGAGAGAGAGTCGAACTCGAACTCGAAATTTTTAATGAGGATAAACTGAGTAAGCAGAAATAGCTGATTTTCATCAGGTCCTCTAAAATAATGACATATGAAATGAATAAATAAATAAATAAATTACAAACAAACTCAAATGGTTCAAAAGTAAACAATGTAACAAATCCAAAGAACAAGGACAACATGACATATAAATCAACATTCTCACAATTCCTTTCACACACATAAATCATAGTTAGACAAGTAATCAATTGACAATTTTACAATATCAGGTAGTAGGAGCATAGCTACAGACATATGCGCATTTACTAAAATTATAACATGCACAATAGATAAGTTTAGAAAAGGGGAATGAACTGTTATAACCTTTCGAATAAATATTTATTAAAGCATCTTTTAAATGACAGCAATGTGCTTTTAGTTTTTATGCACTCAGGGATTTCATTCCACAACTTTCCACCTGAGTATGTTAACGATGACATAAATAAGTCTGTTCTAGGTCGGGGGAGGAGTATGGTTTCTTTATTCCGCACCTGAGTTACAGGAAATCTTTTACATAAATAAGGAGGTGCGAGTCCATTTAAAATTTTATACATAAATACACCCTTATTAAATTGGCATTTGGAGTGGAAGGGAAGTATGTTAACCATTTTATAATCAGAAATTTGTAGTGTTGATGATTTAAGAAGAATTAGTTTAATTGCACGTTTATAAATACTTTCTAAATGTCTTAGACAGTTTTTGCTTGCTTGATCCCAAGAAGTTGAAACATAATCAATGTCTGGCTGAATATATGCATGAAAGAAGAGTTTTCTGGTGTGAATATCAAGAAAGTGCTTGATTCTGTTTAGTTGAAATATTTTTTTACATAACTTACGAGTAAGAATAGAGGCATGGTACGACCAAGAAAGATTGTTGTCAACCCCCAGACCAAGTATAGTATGCGAGTCCACTTCTTCTATGAACTTGTCATGTACTTTAATTTTTGGTAAATCAGACTTTGTGTTATGTCGCTTTTGTCTTGTGGTAATTAGCATAAGCTTTGATTTTTTAGGATGAAGGGTCATGTGGTTATATTCAGTCCATGTCACTAAGTTGTTCACGTCATTTTGTAAGTTGGTAAGTACTAAGTCAGCAGTCTTGTTCTTGTCGTGTAAAGTAGTATCATCGGCAAAACGTTCACAGGGACAGGAGATGTGTAAAGGTAAATCATTTATATAAATAGTAAAAAGAATGGGACCCAAGACTGAGCCCTGAGGCACACCATACTTTACTGATATTAATGAGGATGATTTACAGTCCCGTTGGACCAATTGCCGCCTGTTGGATAGAAAAGATTATATGAGACTAACCGATTCTGTTGACAGACCATATAGAGTTAGCTTTCTTTGGAGAAGGTTATGATCAATAGTGTCAAATGCTTTTGCAAAATCTACAAATATAGCCCCTGTGATAAGATCGTTATTTATGCTCATATGACATTGTTCAAGTGCTGTGTGGCAGGAATGATTATTTCTGAAGCCACTTTGATTAGGGTGAAACAGATTGTGTGTGTCAAAATGAGACTGGAGCAGTTTTTTAAGGTGTTTTTTTGAGAGGTTTGGACAACATAGATAAAATTGATATAGGTCTGTAGTTTGAACAATCGTTTGGATCACCTGATTTAAATTGTGGCAGTACTTTTGCATCTTTAAAAGCTTGTGGGAAATGACTTTTTTCAATACAAAGATTGTAAATGTATGTTAAGTGTTCAGTGATAATTGGTGCAGACGCTTTCAAAATGTTATTATCTATATTATCCAAACCTCGAGATTTAGACGTATTCAATAAACACAGCTCCATATATACATCATGTACAGCAATATATTCAAACTTAAGTTCAGATTTAATGTTTTTTGAATCACAAAATTCTTTAATCATTGACAAATCATTATTACTGGTACGATCAATATCTACAAGCTTCTCTGCTACTGTAGCAAAAGAGAGAGAGAGAGAGAGAGAGAGAGAGAGAGAGAGAGAGAGAGAGAGAGAGAGAGAGAGAGAGAGAGAGAGAGAGAGAGAGAGAGAGAGAGAGAGAGAGAGAGAGAGAGAGAGAGAGAGAGAGAGAGAGAGAGAGAGAGAGAGAGAGAGAGAGAGAGAGAGAGAGAGAGAGAGAGAGAGAGAGAGAGAGGATTAATTTACAAGATTCTCATATGGAAACCAGCTTAGCTGGATTTTTCTTCCGATTTGCCTGCTATTGTATTATTGTATCGTTCTGTAGCATTCCTATTTTTAAAAGAAAACTAGAAACACTGTTACAAGTGAAACAGAACCATTTATCTGTATATATGTTAGTGTATGGTCTGTCTGTGTGTCTGTCTTTGAGCATATTAAGCTTTACAATGTTTGTGTTTATTTTGTGTCTGTGTGTGTGTGTTTGGGTTCAACCAACTGTTTCTGGTGTTTTCATATTTGACGTACACAGAATTTGTTTTCCCTACGTAGGTGCCTAGATATTCTTATTTTGATTATCAACACACTCTAATACAGGAAAATCAACAGTGACCATTGTCAACACACTTTACTGTTACTAGAAAAAAAGATAAAACAACAATCAACAGTGACCATTCTTAGCACACTTAAAGTGACAAAAGTGATGCATGATTTCAATAGAATTATTTTAACTTGTGCTATTAACGTTGAATAGTAAGCCTATTCAGATACCAGATTTCGGATTACTGGGGGGTGGATGGTGGGGTAAGTTCAGTTTTGGCAGAAATTGTGGTTGTTTTATATATATTTCAATATCCTTTTTTCACTTTTTTGTTTGCAGGATACTCAGTAGTACACCACCCAGGCGGGATCTTCGGTTTCACCACCCTGTTCGCCCTCATCAACGATCTGAACCTGGGAGTCTTCGTCACAACCAACGGACCTGGGTATTACGAGGCTTTCCGAGCCTGCAATACCATCTTCTACCATATCACCGATTTGATTCTAAACATCGATCCTTGGCTTAATGCAGAAAACGTTTGCCAGTTCAATCAACAATGGTTAAACACCAGTAGTCCTGGTAGTAATGATAATTCTTCTTCTTACGTTCCTATTTACGACAAAGAATTCGCAACTGTGGGCGCTTATCTTGGTAAATACGGTAGCCCTCTGTTGGGCGATTTGGTCGTTTTTGAAAAACGTGATGGCAGTTTGTTTATGAGTTTGAACAAGCTTGAATTACGTCTTTATCCGACAGCCAATGAGAGTGTCTTGTTGGGCGAGCCTCAAGACGTGCGTCATTTCCTGTTTGAGTTGAACAACAAAGAGTTAGTGTTCTTTACTCTGAAGTTTTTCAACATGGCGGAAACTGAAGGGGGAAGGTTTCAGGAGGTATTGTTTGCGTTTGTTGGGGATGTTGTTGAACATGAGTGGTGGTTTCAGAGAGGGGTTCGGTTTGATGACGAACTCTAATCCGTAAATTATGATTGTTGTCATAAAGAGAATCGGGCTTTGAAATTAAAGCTTGTCAAAAGAATGATGCGTATCTTTTTTCCTTTTTCTTTTTAGAAATACACTGTAGTAATGCGTACGAACATACATAATAAATAACAAATATATTTAAAGTCACACAAACTTGCACACATACACAGGTATACATATACATACATGTGTCTGCTTGTACAAGCCACACACAAACACGCGTACATGCTTGCGCATGCGGGGAGGGGGTGGGGCACATGCGCGTGCGCTCGATGAACTGCAATTGAAGAATTTGTGGTGTGGATTGATTCTGTATTGCTGAATGATTATAACCATCAACAAACATACTACATAAGACAAAACACGATACTAGAGGCGTGTAGTAATTATTGGGATATCTAGGCCTCTCTCTCTCTCTCTCTCTCTCTCTCTCTCTCTCTCTCTCTCTCTCTTCGGGGAACTATAATGTTTAAAGTCTGATTATTAAACAGAACAACGAATCATACGCAGATAAATAATAAAGTCATGTAACACTTCTCTCTCTCTCTCTCTCTTTCCCTCTCTCTCTCTCTCTTTCTGGTCCTCTCAACGATATTGAAACACAAGAATAAGATATAATATAAGAATAACACCAGGAAATCAAATGTCTTAAATACTTGATATATTTTAACTCCCAATGACTTCCCTGGAAAAAAAATATCAAAAGTTATTCGGGTTTTTTTTCTTCAAAATTGTACATAGTTTTGTGGGGTATCCTGCTAAAGTGTCTTTGTTATCATTTTTTGGGAGCATAGAATAATTTTACCCAAAAAAAACACATTAATCCCAAATTTAAGAAGCAACAATACCTATAAGAAAAGACAGCCTCTTGAATGTTCTGCTCATAAAGTATCTTTTCTTCATTGATTGCTTACTGTCGCTGAGGTTTGCTTTTTTGATCTAGCAACTAGGGGAAGACGGGGTAAAAAGCGCATGGGCGGGTAACAAGCCCACCCCAATTATCTCATGAAATGAAGCAAATTTCAGTCTCATTTTGCCCATGAGACGAGCGTTAATGTCTAGCATTCGTCTCATGGGCAAATTTGACTGAAATTTTCTTTATTTCATGAGATAATTGGGGTGGGCTTCTTACCCGCCCATGCGCTTTTTACCCCGTCTTCCCCTATTAGACCTACTCTGTGCCTTTTACCTGCAAAGAGCTAAAATAATCGGTGTAGTAGATCGTTTCTGTAGATGTTATCTGCCTTTTAAACGGAACGTAATGGTTACCTTTTGTCATTGTTTATACCTTTAAGTCTCTCCCAACTAAAGCTTCCTTTTCACAAAAATGTTTAACTTGGTTTTCAGGAAAACCCCGATCACCAGTTGTCCGTCATGACTGGGCTGTTGCGGGAAAACCCGTTTTCCTTCACCAGTTGTTTGAAGAAAGCAGCGGATTTCTTAGCAGTGCGAGTGCGGTTGGGGTCATCATAGTTCACCTGTGAGGAAAAAAGAGAGAAAAGTATACAAACATTAATTGAACAAAGGTGAATACTCTCTTTCTAATTAGCTCCCCGCCACCAAAGTTGATTACTATACCAATCACCTAGCAGTGCGTGGGTCAGAACCAAAGTGAGACAAACAAACCAAAAGCTCTTTCGACTAAACCTGATGCTTTGTTTGTCTCACGCGGTTGTTCTGACCCACGCACTTGCCCGGTGATTGGTATCGTAAAACTTTGGTGGAGGGGAGTTAATTAAGAAAGCAGAGGAGTTCTCACCCTTTGTTCAATTTCGGTTATCTCCTCATAGTTCACCTCACTATTTTATTCTTTGATTATACAAACATTAACCTAGTCAATCGTCATCCCTATAGCACAATTGCCTATATCACCATTTGACGTTAAAGCAAATTGACAACAGACAAAGCCTTCATGGATCACTCACTTTGCGTTTTGGATATATATCTAAATGCCAGATCTACATGTGATCATAGACAAAAAAAAGAAAAGTCCAAGGTGAAGGTCAGCATGGTCACGAAGGTCATCAATACTTAGTGTGGTCTTAAGCTAGTCTTCCAACTTGTCAGACTTGGGAATGGTATCTGCCAGGATGCAAAAGATATGGCCCAAACAAATAATTGACGATGTTCAAGGTCAAAGGCAAGGTCAAGAGGGTAAAAATCACCCAGTATATCATATCACACTTAAGATAATACACCATCATGCCAAATGTGGGGACCATAACTGCGAAAATGTGCAAGATATGACCAAGACAAAAATTACATGTTAAAGATCAAGGGTCAAGGATTGATTTTTTTAATATGCTAAATGATTTTTTTGGAAAGCTTGCATAAACATCTATATGGGTGCAAAGTTTGATCGATGAACAGATTTTAGATCCCGAGAAGAAAAAAAAAGCCAACTTTAAAGTTACCACAGACAGCACACATACACCCGCAAAACCAAAGAAGCATGAGAACATAGACTCACTTCGCTAACACGAGTGAGCCAAAATCAGAACGATTTCAACAGTGCCACTCAAACTAGGACTTTTTTTACTTATTTTTTCAAAACTTCGTCAACAACCTTTAGGCACAGTAATGTTGTTGGCAGGTGTGTTGTTTTTGTGGGGGTTTTTGCTGTGGGCAATTTTACTATGAGCGTGAACAGAGGAGTTGTTTAAAAGGAGAACACATGAGAAATGAAGTCACATCTGTATTGTTAAAACATTCGGGACTTTCATGGTGTTGCACTGCCTCCGGGCATTGCCTCCAGGATCGTTCCCACCATCTTTATATCTACTAATGTCCCATATGTGTCCGTTTAAGACCGGAGGACGTTAAGCAGAATTTCACCAATGAAGTCTATCGATTTATTATTCAATGCAAATAGAACGTTGTCACAGTTTTGCCACGGAGAACCTTATTGAACTATGGAGTGATCTTAGAATGAAACTTTTTGTCTATACACCGGGAAATGCCGAAAATACCGGAAAATGCCGAATGGTGAATGCAGAATGGTCAAAACATACCGAAAAATGCCGAATGGTGAAGGCGGAATGATCAAAACACCGAATGGTAGGGCTGAATTATGAAAACATTCTACAGAAAACCCCAAAATTCATTACATTCGAAAGTGAAATTGCCGAATAGCAAAGTGATTAACACGGTCCCGATGACACATTTCCGTAGTTCGGCTATCCCGCACACTAGAATATAATTCACGTCATACCGCATCATATCGACGTGTTTACAAACAAAACAGCGCGCGCACGCGTACATATTAAAACACATCCGCGCTCAACAAAAATTAAAGAACTCAATGAGTAGATGTCAATTATTTTCAAGTAGACGCGGTTTTGTGGCATCACACACCATTCACACAGGCTGAGATTAGCGACCTAGGCCTGAGCCGTGTGTTATTTTTAATTTTCCGGCATTCACCTTTCGGCATTTTCCGGGATTTTCCTGTATTATTCGGCATTTTCCGGTGTTTAGACACACCCAACTTTAACTTCACGACTTAAACAATGCAGAGGGTAAGCCTACGACAAAAATACCTGGGAGGGGAAACACGACGTTTCCGTTCATAGAATGCCCTCTGCATCTTTAAGCTGTTTATAAAGTACAGCAATCATTCTGTATTTTACTTGTGTACTTTAAACGGGTAAAATGGTATTTTCTTATAAAAAAAAGATGGTTGTTTCTAAAGATGGTATGATTCACAAAACACACACACACACACACACACACACACACACACACACACACACACACACACACACACACACACACACACACACACACACACACACACACACACACACACACATATACACACACACACATATATATATACACACGCATGCCCTTGGCTCTCTCTCTGTCTGTCTCTCTCTCTCTCTCTCTCTCTCTCTCTCTCTCTCTCTCTCTCTCTCTCTCTCTCTCTCTCTCTCTCTCTCTCTTTCTTTGCCTGTCTGTCTCTCTCTCTACTCTCTCTCTCTCTCTCTCTCTCTCTCCTCTCTCTCTCTCTCTCTCTCTCTCTCTCTCTCTCTCTCTCTCTCTCTCTCTCTCTCTCTCTCTCTCTCTCTCTACCTCATAGAGGCCGAAGTGGGCATAGTATCCAGAGGTCCATTCGAAATTGTCCATCAGTGACCAGGCGGTGTAACCCCTAACATTCACCCCATCCAGTTTGATGGCTAGGACCAAAAAAATAACAATGCACATTATTGACAACAATTCTTGGAAAAAATGTTCCAGTTTCATAGGTCGTGAAAGCAGATCCCAAGACTGGATGCACATGTTTCCAGTCATTGTTGTGGTGATCGTAATCATTGAAATAGTTAATTAAAACGACTGGTGCCGATTGAAACCTGGGGCATGTGTTCACATTGAGGTAGTATGAGACTTATGATGTCCTAGAAATCATTCTAAAGTCCTATTAAATCCTACTACTTTAGAAGGACTTCTAAGATATCATGACGATAAGTCTCATCTTCTATTATATCAAAATGCCAAAACGAAATGCCAAAGATACCAAAAAAAGAATTGCATGTATCTGATCATTTACACATCTTAAAGAAATGCATGTTTGATTTGATACTATGTCAGAAGACAACAACAACATCAGCGACAACAACATCAACAACAGCAGCAGCAGCAGCAGCAACAGCAAAAATAACAACAACAACAACAACAACAACAACAACAAGAATAACAACAACAACAGCAACAACAATAACAACAGCAGCAACAACAATAACAACAACAACAAGAGTAATAACAAAAACAACAACAACAACAAACCATAGCAACAACAACACCAACACCACGAACAACAATAATAACAACAACAGCGGCAACAACAACAAAAACAACAACACGAACAACAATAATAACAACAACAGCGGCAACAACAACAACAGCAACAACACAAACAACAACAACAACAATAACAATACCACCATCAACAACAACAACAACAAGAATGATAATGATACTCGACTTGTGGAACGCTCTACCTTCCCCTTAAACCTTTCTTGTGTACGATAAATACAAACACATGAATTAATATTGTTTTCTTTTTTGTGTGTTCTTTTCCTTGACATTAATGAGTAATACTACATGCTCTCACCCTTAAGCATTTCGTTGGTGTAGTTGCGGTAATAGTGGATCCTGTTGACGTCATCTTTGCCATTTTCGTCAGGCCTGCCGCTCTCCGTGACGTAGATAGGGGGGTTGCCCCACCTCTCTTTCACCCAGCGAAGGATGTAACGCAGACCCCAGGGGTTGACCTTCAACCAGCTAGCCTCCGTGCTGCACGTGCCATAGTTTCAATTATTATTATGTCTTCATTGGGTTGACCTTCAACCAGCTAGCCTCCGTGCTGCACGTGCCATAGTTTCAATCATTATTATGTCTTCATTGGGTTGACCTTCAACCAGATGGCCTCCGTGCTGCACGTGCCATAGTTTCAATCATTATTATGTCTTCATTGGGTTGACCTTCAACCAGCTAGCCTCCGTGCTGCACGTGCCATAGTTTCAATTATTATTATGTCTTCATTGGGTTGACCTTCAACCAGATGGCCTCCGTGCTGCACGTGCCATAGTTTCAATTATGATTATGTCTTCATTGGGTTGACCTTCAACCAGCTAGCCTCCGTGCTGCACGTGCCATAGTTTCAATTATTATTATGTCTTCATTGGGTTGACCTTCAACCAGCTAGCCTCCGTGCTGCACGTGCCATAGTTTCAATTATATATTATGTATTAATTGGGTTGACCTTCAACCAGCTAGCCTCTGTGCTGCACGTGCCATAGTTTCAATTATATATTATGTATTAATTGGTTTTGTTTTACTTTTGTTAAATGGAGCATTGTCTTAATATGTATCTTGTGCTCGATTATATGCTAAGAAACACGAAAAGCACATTGCCTTTTGGCTATTAATCTACACAACATCTGTACTTCTTTCTGTATTTATTTAACCTAATTATCATAGTATTCAATTATATGTTATGTGTGGTAATGACTTTTAATAGCGTTCTTCATTTTAAACAAAAATCTAAACATTTATGTTTTATGCTTCAAGGTTAGAATTGTGTTCGTGATTGTTGTGTTCTGAACATGAATGACATTTCTCGTGTTAAATGAGGTAATAAAGTAATCTTGAATCTTGAAGAAAGAAAGAAAGAAAGAAAGTACAGAAGAAAAAAATGAAAGAAAAAGGAAGCAAGTAAATAAGAAAGAAAGAAAGAAAGAAAGTCAGTTTCGGTCGTTTTGAATTTGCTGTCAAATCCAGTTTCGTTCAATTTGACATCAACGTTAAACCCTTAATCAAAGGTGGTGAAAATAAGTCTCTTTGAAGATGATGGAATTTTTAGTAATGCTAAAGAGTATGTCAATGAGAACAAAATGTTTAAAATGTCAATACAAAGAATCAGTCATTTGCACAGTATCCCCTGCCCCCAAATAGTGACGTTTCCGATGAGTCCTTTGCAAGATGCCATCAATAACAGTCGGTGTTTTTTAAAATGATGCGAACATTACGTCACTCAATTTCTTTCATTATGGTGTCCTAGCAAGCACAGCACACACACACACACACAGAGAGAGACACACACACACACAGACACACACACACACACAGAGACACACACACAGACACACACACACACACACACACAAAACACACACACACACACACACACACACACACACACACACACACACAGAGGTACACACACACACACACACACACACACACACACAGAACACACACACAGAGACAGGACACACACACACACACACACACACACACACACACACACACACACACACGTTCACACACACACACACACAAACACACACACAAGACACACACACACACAGACACACAACACACACACACACACACACACACACACACACACACACACACACACATACACACACAGAAGACACACACACACACACGACACACACACACACACACACACACACACACACACACACACACACACACACACACACACACACACACACACACACACACACACACACACACACACACACACACACACACACACACACACACACACACACACACACACACACACACACACACACACACACACACACACACACACACACACAACAAAAATCCATACCCATTGTATAATATTTTCTTATTAATCAATCTAAATATGTTTTGTAAAGCGCTTAGAGCCCTTACTGAGAATAGGCGCTATGAAAAATACGCATTATTATTATTATTTATTATTATACCCTTTAGGCGATTTCGACTGACTAAAGTTGTAGATGGATGGAGCTTAGGCTGGGCTCCACACCCAACATCACACCCCATTAGTACCAGCTTAATTAACGTGACTCCAGATTAAAGATAAAGAGTAAAGGGACAGACCCACTGCATACGATTCAATCCAACTGCGATCCGATTGTGACGATCTCTGTGAGGCATGATTCACGTGAGAAAAAACCAACAACTTCCGTCTAAACATAATTCTACTGTATGTTTCGATCACTATTATCATGTATAGGGGAAGACGGGGTAAAAAGCGCATGGGCGGGTAAGAAGCCCACCCCAATTATCTCATGAAATGAAGCAAATTTCAGTCTCATTTTGCCCATGAGACGAGCGTTAATGTCTAGCATTCGTCTCATGGGCAAAATTGACTGAAATTTTCTTTATTTCATGAGATAATTGGGGTGGGCTTCTTACCCGCCCATGCGCTTTTTACCCCGTCTTCCCCTAGTATGATTTCATCAGATTCAATTAGACAGTACAGAACTCAATGAAATAAATAAGCTTTCCACCCAAAACCTCCACAAACTTGATCTATCCGTAACTCTTTTTTCTCCATAAGAATCATTCTCAAACATATATAGCGATGGCTTGGAGTCAAAACGGACTATCTTTAGATAGTCCATTGACATATTATTCAACTTATTACGAAAACTAATAACAGCAAAGCCCTCTTTTTATATTTCTGCAGTCATTGTTTGATACAAGATATTAGTTTTTCTAATAAATCCAATAATTCGTCAATGGACTGTCTAAAGATAGTCCGTTTCGACTCCAAGCCATCGATAGACAGACGGACAGCTGGAAAGACAGACAGACAGACACAAAGACAGACAGACAGACATACTCAGGCCAGCACGGGTCAGATCGGCTTTCAATGTCTTGGTCAGCCTCATAGTTGGCCTCGGAGTTCGGGTTGGGGTTGTAGCGAATGACGTTGGTGGTATAGTGGTTCATACCCAGGAAGTCGTAAGCGCCTGCGTGACATTCACAGACATAACTATGCTTGTTTAATAATCAACCTCTTTTTGTGTGTTGTTTTGAAAGAGGAGGAAGGTCTGTCACACAACATAGAAAGGAAAGTACTGAATAAACTGTTTTAATTCATTAGCATTTCCTCTTTCTCTGCCTCTGTCTATGTGTCTTTATATCTGTTTTTGTCTCTTATTGTGTCTTTGTCTTTGTCTGTCTTTTCCTCGGTCTGTTTCTCTGTCTGTATCTCTGCATCTGCCTCTGGCTCTGCCTCTGGCTCTGCCTCTGGCTCTGCCTCTGGCTCTGCCTCTGGCTCTGCCTCTGGCTCTGCCTCTGGCTCTGCCTCTGGCTCTGCCTCTGGCTCTGCCTCTGGCTCTGCCTCTGTCTGCCTAGCCTTAACTCCCCCCCCCCTCTCTGTCTCTCTCTCTCCCCAGGGCTGGGTGAAAAAAAGCATGTAATTTGCTTATCTCATGTTCCCTGTTTAAATAAAATGTCGTTTTCGTTCGTTTTCGTCCCCCCCCCCCCCCCCTCTCTCTCTCTCTCTCTCTCTCTCTCTCTCTCTCCCTCTCTCTCTCTCTCTCTCTCTCTCTCTCTCTCTCTCTCTCTCTCTCTCTCTCTCTCTCTCTCTCTCTCTCTCTCTCTCTGGGCTCTTTCTATCTCCCTTTTCTTTTCTGTTTTTCATCACCCCCACCCTAACGTCCTTCCCTTTTCATCCCTTCTGTTTCCTTCTCTTCCTCATTTGCCATCTTTATTTCCTATTTGGATCATTACACTTTGGTTCGACAGTACCTTTGTTCAACCTCTTCTCCTCCTCAGTGAAAGCGGGCAACCGCGAAGTCTTGTACCCTTGGCGGTAACTCTTCCTTGCTACGTATCTCTTCATGACTTGAGGGTAGTCTCCACTTCCCCCGTAGATGGCGTTGCCGAACCAGCCCAGTTTGAACATGATGGCGCGATCCGCGGCGTACAGATCCTCGTTGCTTAGTGTGAACGGCTCCTTCCATTCGATGTCCAAAGTTATGCCCACTTGGCCTGTTGATTATTATAATAAACAATAGCATAATAGTAACAATAGGCCTATTGGCCACTGCAAAGAACATCTTTTTTTGCAAGAGTGAATGCCCTTGGTGGGTGGGGGAAGATGGTTGAGTACTGACCAAACAATGGCATAACTCTCGCCAATAACCCTATTTGAGGCCACTTAATGGCTGCCTTTTGCAAGAGTGAATGCCCTTGGTGGGTGGGGGAAGATGGTTGAGTACTGACCAAACAAGGGCATAACTCTCGCCAATAACCCTATTTGAGGCCACTTAATGGCTGCCTTTTGCAAGAGTGAATGCCCTTTTGGATACTAATCAACAAGGGATTAGCTCTTGCCGTCAAGGGCGTTAATAACCCTACTGGCCAATTGCAAACAATAACTTTTTTTAAAATTCAGCATACAGATCGTGATTACTTAGAGCGAAGGATTCATTCCAGTCTATGTTCAAATGTATGCCTACTTGACCTGATCGTGCATTTGTAGATCGTCGAAAACATTAATTATCATTACAAGTGTTATTAATAGTGACTGTCCTGATCAGCAGCACAAGGATCCTCATTGCTTTGTGTGAACGGTTCCTTCCATTCTATGTCCAGGGTGATTCCTTCTTTTTCTTCTTCTGCGTTCCCAGGCGATATGGCCATAATGGATAAGGTACGTATGTGACCGGTTTTCAGTTTTCACTGGTCTCCCCGCTGCGTACAGCCGACACATTCTGACTTTGGAGGAGGTCAAAGGAGAAAAATTGTTTGGAAGATTTTTTGAAAACAAGGCAGGAGAATGGGCCAATAAGTCAGAAAGATAGTAGACGATGGAAACTAAAGGGAAAAGGCAGAGTCAAAGAGAGTGGCAGATTAGAGAAAGTTACAAGCACAGAACTTCCAGAAGGTGGGGTAACTATTTTTATGAAAGACCCCCCGGTATCCCCACGGGGAGCCAAGATGATTCCAACTTGGCCTGAATATTGTTTTTAAAAAAGTTAATGTTACAAAACATGATAGTAATAACATAATATTGAACATTAAATAACGATTTTTAATATTTCAAAAACGCACTCTGATTGCTGACAGTGAATTCTTTTTTATCAAGAACGAGACCTGTCTTGTGTGCTTATACATTTATTTTCTGACAATCGTGCTCTTTCAAACTTTCGGTGATATAAGGCTCTGGGGGAATTGCTCTATGTGTAACAAACCCTTGCTTGGGAACTAA
>CM065702.1:3790347-3797847 GCA_017654935.2 Phymorhynchus buccinoides
TCGAACTCGAAATGTTTAAAAAAAAAGAGAGAGAGAGAGAGAGAGAGAGAGAGAGAGAGAGAGAGAGAGAGAGAGAGAGAGAGAGAGAGAGAGAGAGAGAGAGAACTTTATTACACAAGGATTGAGATGTTAGGCCGAACCTATTCTTCCAATCTGTTCTTGGAACGACAACAAGACTAATTCAAAACAATCAGAGAGAGGGAGTGGAGAGAGAGATGGAGAGAGGAGATAAACAGAGATGGACAGACAGACAGGGACAAAGACAGAGTTGGGGAAGAAAGAGACATTATATAAAATAATCAGACGAAGTGATCCGTTTGAAAAAGCCAGATGGACAATTACTTGCATACAAGCCATTCTGCCTACCGAAACTATTCCAGAAAAACAGACTACCCAAGTATCATACCTTGCAACGTGATTCTAATCTATGCATTGGGTTCAACTGATCGATGTAAACAAATGACATTCTAACCTTTGCCTAAATACCTAAATGTTGAACATCATCATTGCCTTCAATGCATATTGAGTGCTATTTAGTGTCACTAATTCAGTTCTCAGTTTTCTTACTTCTAAAACAAAGCTCAGTCACAAAAAGGCTATTTATTTGGTAGCATAGAAATTACCTTTATTGAAGTCATTGTTCTCATCTCAAGCTTATTACACTCACAATAACATTATTACGTTTACACTGATAATACAATCTTTACATTAACATAATCACTCCACTGGTTCAAAAGTTTGTTGATGCATTCTATAATGTAGGGCCTACATGATAATGCTGCAGTCATGCGCGCCAATGCTCTGTACCGATAAAATAAACCTTTAATAATGTTACCCTTTATTTTAGCAATATCAAACTCCGTTACCATTACCCCTACCTTTCAAGACATTGTTGCTGTATTCTTTGATGTAGATGATCCGTTTTTCGTCCTTCATGGTGCCGCAATCATGGAGGCCATTTTCCGTGACGTAGACATCCGGGTTATCGTATGTGTGACGTATGTAGTTGAGCAGCTTCCGCATTCCGTATCCCTCCAGTCTCATGCCTTTCTTGCCCGAGTCTTCTCTGTACACCAGGCTGAAGAACGAACGATTCAGTAAACCCAAACATGACATTAATTTGCTTAATTAGTTGTTTGTGTTTGTTTGTTGTTGTGGTGTTTTTTGGGGTGGGTTGTTGTTGTTGTTGTTGGTGATGTTGCTAATGTTGTTATTAGTGTGTAAAGCTGTCTGTAAACTGAATGTCAGATATAATGTGTATATGTTCTGCATGTTTCCGCTTGCGCGCCTCTGTGTGTGTGTGTGTGTGTGTGTGTGTGTGTGTGTGTGTGTGTGTGTGTGTGTGTGTGTGTGCGTGCGTGTGCGTGTGCGTGTGCGTGTGTGTGTGTGCGTGTGCGTGCGTGCGTGCGTGCGTGCGTGCGTGCGTGCGTGCGTGCGTGCGTGCGTGCGTGCGTGCGTGCCCTGCGTGTGTGTGTGTGTGTGTGTGTGTGTGTGTGTGTGTGTGTGTGTGTGTGTGTATGCATGTGTGTGAGTGTGTGTGAATCACATTGTTTTTGCTTGTTTTTAACTTTCTATTGTTTTCGTAAAGCGCATTGAGCTTTAAGGTAATGCGCTATGTAAGTTTCCTAGATAAATAAATAAATAAATAAATAAATGTTATGAAGGGAATTCAAAGATCACTGTGCGTGCCCCAGTGACCATATCTTAACGTAAAAAATATATAAAAAATGAAATAAATTAAATGAAAAAAGAACATTTGTGCGAATGAAGGAAAACAGACGAAACGACAACGACGATGATGATAACAACAACAAAAGAACGACGAACGGAAGAGCAGACAAAGCAAAACACGGCAAACCTTTTAGAAAGTATGATACCATTGTATGAGATTTTTTTTAAATATGATGATATGCTCAAATGATAATGAGATAGAGGTGGATAAACAGATCCAAGATGAAAACAACAATGGCAAAAGAAGTAAACAAGAAATAACAATTTCCAAAAAAAATGAAAAGCCAAAAAATTAGTTTTTGTTTTGTGACGATGAAAATATACTTAGGAGTGGTAGGGTCGTCTTCAAAGAGCACGTCCTGATCCACGAAAAATCCATAGTGCTGTTCGTCAGAGTGCGAGGATGGAGACACCAGTCTGGTCTGGTAATGGTTTAATCCCAGAAAATCCACAGAACCTGGGGGGAAAAGGCTTAGAATTGGGGTGTTTTTTTGTTGTTGTTTTTTTAGGCTTAGAATTGTTAGTATTTTTATGTTTTAAAACTGTTATCAACTTCCATTGTAATTTAACCGCATAAGTTTTCACACACATTGATCCTTGATTAAACAATCCATACTTGTCAGAGTTAGAACCAGGACATACCAGTCCAGGCTGATGTTGAATGAACCCAGCAGGACATACCAGTCCAGGCTGATGTTGAATGAACCCAGCAGGACATACCAGTCCAGGCTGATGTTGAATGAACCCAGCAGGACATACCAGTCCAGGCTGATGTTGAATGAACCCAGCAGGACATACCAGTCCAGGCTGATGTTGAATGAACCCAGCAGGACATACCAGTCCAGGCTGATGTTGAATGAACCCAGCAGGACATACCAGTCCAGGCTGATGTTGAATGAACCCAGCAGGACATACCAGTCCAGGCTGATGTTGAATGAACCCAGCAGGACATACCAGTCCAGGCTGATGTTGAATGAACCCAGCAGGACATACCAGTCCAGGCTGATGTTGAATGAACCCAGCAGGACATACCAGTCCAGGCTGATGTTGAATGAACCCAGCAGGACATACCAGTCCAGGCTGATGTTGAATGAACCCAGCAGGACATACCAGTCCAGGCTGATGTTGAATGAACCCAGCAGGAATGTTGTGAACCCAGCAGGACATACCAGTCCAGGCTGATGTTGAATGAACAGCAGGACATACCAGTCCAGGCTGATGTTGAATGAACCCAGCAGGACATACCAGTCCAGGCTGATGTTGAATGAACCCAGCAGGACATACCAGTCCAGGCTGATGTTGAATGAACCCAGCAGGACATACCAGTCCAGGCTGATGTTGAATGAACCCAGCAGGACATACCAGTCCAGGCTGATGTTGAATGAACCCCTGAACCTCAACAGATCCTAACAGACAAAGATTGTCTTTATCTTTTTTAAGACAATACATTTTGATTGATTGATTGAAAAACGTGTACAATTTTTAAAAAAAGTACGATACAATGTTGTTATTTTCTGATCCAAAATTAAGCGTGAAACACTTCTGAAAACGTTATTGTTTCATAACAGAGGTCTTACGTTCTGATTATCAGAGTTACAACGGGGAAACGTCATTCTACGATTTATGTTATAACTCAGGGTAAGAAAATGCACAATGCCTGCTAAGAAATGACAAACACATTTTGTTATTATTTCTAGATACAACACGATTAACGTTAGAGAAGTCTCGAACTTCTGATTTAGAAAACAACTCCAAAAAGCTGACAACATATAATTAGAGCCAAAGACACCAACAGTTAATATTAATAGTCTTTTCTCAACTAGGTATTCGACAATATTTGGAAAACAGAAATGTCCACAGGCTGAGAGAGAGAGAGAGAGAGAGAGAGAGAGAGAGAGAGAGAGAGAGAGAGAGAGAGAGAGAGAGAGAGAGAGAGAGAGAGAGAGAGAGAGAGAGAGAGAGAGAGAGAGAGAGAGAGAGAGAGAGAGAGAGAGAGAGAGAGAGAGAGAGAGAATGCATATGATTATGTACATCAATGAACATTATTTTTTCAATAATCTGTGCTTATGTATATTGTTCAAACTGGCTGTCCTTTTTATTAATTTTTTTTTTTTTGGGGGGGAGAACACTGTTTAAAATCGTCAATAAATAACATTTCTATAAGAAATGTCACCCCTTCTATTTAAGCCCATACCCTTCAAATCCGATTTCTCTTGCTCAGTGAAAGTCCTTAGGGGAGACGCTCGACCCGTTCTAGTCGCCTTCTCCCGGAGAGTTGTCTTCACTATCTGTGGGTAGTCGCCCTTGAAGAGGGGATCGGCAAACAGTCCTAGGCGGAAAGCCAGAGCCAAGTCTGAGGCTTCCTGGAACTCCCGACCGCTGGATTTCGGTTGGTACCATTCTGAATCCAGGGTGATGCCAACATGACCTGTCGGCAACAACAAAAAGAACTGTAGGAAGAACGGAAGAGAGGAACAATAGACAAACCGAAGTCAGGTCCGATGCCCCCTGAAACAGTCTCCTGCTTGACTTAGGTTTGTGCCATCCAAATAATGCGAACTTAAAGGTGGACCCTGACGGGTGAGTTTTTGCAAGAAACACGTCGAAATCACCAGAAAGACAGCCTTTTCAACGATCGGAACACTCACTTTGCTCTGGTTTCCTAAAAAATCAAACCGTCAAAACGGCGATTCCTCCTTGGCGGAGATGCCGGAGAGAGAAGCCATTTTGGATGGGGTGGGTGGAGACCAATCCCCCTTTGGTTGAAGCTTCTTTTTTGTGGTGCAGTTAGAAACATCGAGTTATTTCCGTTGTTGTGATCGAAACTCCTTTAGATAAACTGTATAAAATGTTTTAAAAATAAATAAAAAGGCTTGTATTGCGAACAGTTCGTGCAAACGATTTGGTTTACCGGCCATTTGAAAAGAGACAGCACACGCCTTCTCTTTGGGTGAAAGAATTTGACTTCCATCACCTCCGCCAAGGAGGAATCGTCGATTTGACGGTTTGATGTCTGGGAAACCAGAGCAAGGTGAGTGTTGCAATCTCTGTAAAGGGTGTTTCCTGGTGATCTCGACGTGTTTCTTACAAAAACTCAACGTTCCTTCAATATCATACATCTTTGGTTTGAGTCACCCACAGATTCTGGCTTGAAACAAGCAAAGTGATCTTGAGGAATTCTGTGGATGACGTCATAGCTTTATAGTTCTGTGGAACGTGATTTCAGCGAAAGCAGACGACGCTCTAGTGAATCCCACAGAGCATTACGATTTATTTGTGTTTTTTGCCAATGATAACTTATCAGCTTGATAGTGTTCAGTTTTATGTATGTTTGTTTCTTCCATTAACCCTTTCACCGCCAATGTCATATTTTTGCACCACAATGATTTAACACCCATGTCATTAAAACTCTTAAAATCAGGGTCTGCTATTCAATTATATTGCGTTCTTAAATTTGGGCAGTAAGGATTGACCCTATTTTAAATGTGTCACAGAGAAATCCCACAATATCGCAGACGAAATCTTTTCTGTAGCCAAGTAATAAGTTTAATGGAAGTTTTTGGCTCAAAGATTCGTATTTGAGGTTCCTTTAAGATAAAGTGATTTCCCCTCGCTGACCTCTCTGTTTTGGGCTGTAGGTGGAGTGGTATCTCTTGTAGGCAGCGAGGTGGGACAGAAGCAGGTGGTGTGCCACAAGGTAGGTCCCGTTCTCCAGCTGTATTCCAGGGGCCATCTGGCCCGTCTCGTGGCCCATCCAGGACACGATGAACGGCTCGTTGAATGTGATCCAGTGTTTCACCTGGAAAATTATCAACATTTTTAGTATTATTTATCAATTTCTCTAATATTTTATTTCTTTAACCCCCTAATTACACTCCATTCTCCTGCTGTATTCCAGGGGCCATCTGGCCCGTCTCGTGGCCCATCCAGGAGACGATGAACGGCTCGTTGAATGTGATCCAGTGTTTCACCTGGTAAAATATCAAATTGTGTCTATCCGTTTGCTTAAGCGTAGGGCCGGGTTCACATTAGACGCGTAAGTTCCGTACGGAAAACCCTAAATAAGTGGAAGAAAGAAGGATAAAAGTGTACGCATATAGGGGAAATTCGGACACGTGCGCAAATCTTTTCCCTTCTTTGTTTCACTTATTTATGGATTGTGCACGGGTTTCCGCATTGAATATCCGCTTATGTGTGCACACGGCCTTACTATTATTGTGCAGAATGTTCTGTACTATGTGAAGACGATACATGGCTCATTGTAGGCCAGTGGGAATGTTCCGTGCTATGTGAAGACGATAAATGGCTCATTGTAGGCCAGTGGGAATGTTCTGTGCTATGTGAAGACGATACATGGCTCATTGTAGGCCAGTGGGAATGTTCTGTGCTATGTGAAGACGATACATGGCTCATTGTAGGCCAGTGGGAATGTTCTGTGCTATGTGAAGACGATACATGGCTCATTGTAGGCCAGTGGGAATGTTCTGTGCTATGTGAAGACGATAAATGGCTTGTAGGCCAGTGGGAATGTTCTGTGCTATGTGAAGACGATAAATGGCTCATTGTAGGCCAGTGGGAATGTTCTGTGCTATGTGAAGACGATAAATGGCTCATTGTAGGCCAGTGGGAATGTTCTGTGCTATGTGAAGACGATAAATGGCTCATTGTAGGCCAGTGGGAATGTTCTGTGCTATGTGAAGACGATAAATGGCTTGTAGGCCAGTGGGAATGTTCTGTGCTATGTGAAGACGATAAATGGCTCATTGTAGGCCAGTGGGAATGTTCTGTGCTATGTGAAGACGATAAATGGCTTGTAGGCCAGTGGGAATGTTCTGTGCTATGTGAAGACGATAAATGGCTCATTGTAAGCCAGTGAGTCGTTTCCGACCATGACTGCCAGATAGCAGAAAGGACAGATGCTTATTCCAGCAGGCTGGGGTAGAATATGTTTATAGTGGAGATGCCTTGCCCATAGTACATCCCCACTCTCTTGGCCAAAGAGATATATTTGAGGACAACTGGTGTTAGGAAAGGAACAGCTCATCTCTTTTGGACGAAAAACAGATATGGTTGATTTTTGTTTGCATTGGATGTTCGTTTTCTTATTTATTTATTTATTTATCTATTTTTTTCTGAAGCCATATGCGTCATGCTGCTGTTATCAACTTTGCTTTTAAAAAAAATCATTTTCAAGTAAAACATTTTTTATCTTAGGTAATCAAACATTCCAGTATTGAGGAGGTCGTAGATGTAGGCCTATATCACTGGTTGTAAGTCATTGTTTGTATTCTACCAAATGTAGCTCTTCCTACTGACTCATCAAACTCCTGTCATACAAGTTTCAAGGTTTCAAGGTTTATTTCCGAAAGCCCCTTGGGGTTACATGGAATAAAAAGAAACACTGGAAGAAAATGAACGGAAAAGAAACAAAACATACGAGCGCAAATGCGTCATGCTGCTTTTATGATCCTAATTTAAAAGCATCATTTTCAAGTTTTAAACATTCCGTTGTATCCTCTCTTGGCCTCACTTTTTCATTCTTTGATTAACCAAACTTCCTTTCTAGGCTTACCAGTTTGTTCTGTGTTGTGTGTTGTTTATGTCTAACATATTCAAGGTCAGAATGCTACGCCACTTTTGGATAGATGTAGATTTGTTTGTATGTCGTCCTCTCCACCATTGTTGATGTGTATTGTGTGGGTGGAGGGTCATAAAGGCGAACTTGGCACATTCGTTTTTGAGAATGATGCCTTGTTTGCTTCCCTTTGG
>CM065702.1:3802847-3812847 GCA_017654935.2 Phymorhynchus buccinoides
TCTGACTCTCTCTCATACACATATAGATTGAGAGAAAAATAACAAAAAAAAAAAAATAAAAAAAACACAAAACATAGTGAAACAAATAATTGATGACAAGTAGGAGGTGAAAGCAACATCAATCCAAACACATTTAACAAGCAGTTTAAAGGCAAACAAATAAACAAAGCATAAAACTGAGATGTAAACAATCAATTGACATATACCATGTAGACACAAGGCAATACAGTTATACAGTGTGCGTTCAAAATGACATAGGATTTAAGCAGGGCTGTAAATTATGAGAGAGAGAGAGAGAGAGAGAGAGAGAGAGAGAGAGAGAGAGAGAGAGAGAGAGAGAGAGAGAGAGAGAGAGAGAGAGAGAGAGAGAGAGAGAGAGAGAGGGAGAGAGAGAGAGAGAGAGAGAGAGAGAGAGAGAGAGAGAGAGAGAGGAGAGAGAGAGAGAGAGAGAGAGAGAGAGGTGGGAGGGGGAGAGAGAGAGAGAGAGAGAGAGAGAGAGAGAGAGAGAGAGAAGAGAGAGAGAGAGAGAGAGAGAGAGAGAGGGAGATAGAGAGAGAGAGAGAGAGAGAGAGAGAGGGAGAGAGAGAGAGAGAGAGAGAGAGAGAGAGAGAGAGAGAGAGAGAGAGAGAGAGAGAGAGAGAGAGAGAGAGAGAGAGAGAGAGAGAGAGAGAGAGAGAGAGAGAGAGAGAGAGAGAGAGAGAGGGAGAGAGAGAGAGAGAGAGAGAGAGAGAGAGAGAGAGAGAGAGAGAGAGAGAGACAGAGAGAGAAAGAGGAGAGAGAGAGAGAGAGAGAGAGAGAGAGAGAGAGAGAAGAGAGAGAGAGAGAGAGAGAGAGACTGACTGACTGACTGACTGGCGCACAGTCCAGAAACACACAGAAGAAACACAGACAGATAAAAAAAAAAATGAATGAAAGAAAGAATGAACGAAATATGAACGAACGAACGAACAAATGAATGAACGATTGAATTAATGAATGAATTAATGCATGAACGAACAAACAAATGAACGAATGAATGAATGAACGAACGAACGAACAAAGGAATGAATATAAACAAGAAAGGGAGACTGGAAGAGAGAAGGAAGCATTAACAACAAAGAACCAAAGGCTACAGAGGGAAAGAGAGCAAGGCATGTTTCTGTTAGTTCCTGTTACCGTCCTGTTCCCAGGCCCCCTCTATCTGATAGGCGGACGTGGCCACGCCGAAGGCAAAACCCTCTGGAAAACTGCCCAGCTCAATGTCGTGACCCTCCACCTTGGCAGCCTCGGGGTCATAGCCTGGAGTCAAAGGGCAGCACGTGCCCGTAAGGCCAACGATGACGATCACCAGTGATGACGTCATTTGGAAACACTCCATAATTGGAGTTTCTGAAGAAGAAAAAAGGGATATTTTGACCGAATGGCAATTTTTTCGTGGCCACTGGGTACTTTAACGTGCGCGAAGTGCATGGACACACGGGACCTCGGTTTTTGTCGTCTCATCCGAAAGACTTAGCGTTCAGACCATGAGGTCTAGAGGAGAGTGAGCGGGAATACCTCCGCTGCGGCCAGGAACGATCCTGGGTTGGTTGTTCACGAGGCGAACGCGTTACCTCTGAGCTGCTGTAACACCTTACCACATGTAGCAATGGTACACGATTATGTACTTTCATGGGTGCTTTTTTCCTTTATTTTGTTTTGTCTTAATGTTAGTTTTTGATTGTTTAATGTGAACGGGCAATTAATCGATTAGTGAAAGTCTGTTTCAACAGCAAATCTCTCTCTCTCTCTCTCTCTCTCTCTCTCTCTCTCTCTCTCTCTCTCTTCTCTCTCTCTCTCTCTCTCTCTCTCTCTCTCTCTCTCTCTCTCTCTCTCTCTCTCTCTCTCTCTCTCTCTCTCTCTCTCTCTCTCTCTCTCTCTCTCTCTCTCTCTCATAATAAATGCTGTTTTCATTGATGTGTGTGTGTACAATACCCCCTTCACGAGGGGCCATGGCCAATGTGAATAAACTTTCCGAATCTCTCTCTCTCTCTCTCTCTCTCTCTCTCTCTCTCTCTCTCTCTCTCTCTCTCTCTCTCTCACACACACACACACACACACACACACACACACACACACACACACACACACACACACACACACACACACACACACACACACACACACACATACACGCGCTCACTCTCTCACTCTCTCACACACACGCGCGCGTGCGTGCACACACACATACACATTCATTATCGTTTGTTTCAAAGGCAAAAAAGCATCGATGACAAAACATCCTCATTCCATGTTAATATGACAAATGTACACGTAGCCATGCTGGTGGATTATGCTTCAATTGTCCTCTCTTTTCAAATAATGCTATCTAGTCGAAGTTAACAGGTTGAGTTTCTTACCACTCTGCAAAATGTCCAGTAAAATGACCACCTTTTGCTCTTGACTACATTGTACACTCTGGGAAAAAAAGGCCAACGCTGATTCCGTTAGATAGTTGCCATCTTCTTGTTTAACTGTACGTGTCTGCTTACTTACCGTCTACAAGGTAGGAATGTGTCAAACATGCATAGATACATGTAGCTTTGAGAAGGTCAAACGTTAAGGGACGGCCACACGTCCACTAAAATTGCACGTCTGTACGATACGATTCGATCACGTGGTCTCACAAATGTGATTCGCGCTTCGAGATCACGTGATCGAATCGCATCGTATAGTCGTGCGATTTTAGCTGACGTGTGGCTGGCCCTTTGGCGTGGTTGGTTTGCATGCTCGTGGATTGAGAAATGTGGTTCCACACCCAAAATATGTCCTAAAAATATTATAAACTAATAATGCTTTTGTTTGTTTTAATGCCTAAAAAGCTTTCATTTGTAAGGAAAACCGAAAAAATATGATAAATTAATAATTATGTTGTTTGTTCTAATGTCTATGAAGCTTTATTCATATGTAAGGAAACCCGAAAAAAAGAGATACATTAATAATGCTGTTGTTTGTTCTAATGTCTATAAATCTTTATTCATATTATGTAAGAAAACGGTTACGTTTACTCTGTCTTCCCTCTTGGTAACCTTTGACATGTGATGAGCTCTGCATTTTTCTACTTTAAAATGTTGCTTAATAGAACCATACAAAGCTGCGGATGAGACATGCCATGTGTCCAGATCACCGTTAGCAGAAAGACGGGATTTAGTAGCTCTATTAAATACAGACAGGATATATTCTTTTACTTCGATAGCCATGTTTCTTGCTGAAGCTAATAACGTTCGAAAAAAGAAGCTTGACAACATTTTTTTTTTTTTAGTGTTCTTGTACTTTGGCCTGTTGGTCGCATGAGCTTTGATTTATTGCTTACACGAATTTATGTTCATGTTTTGTATGTTAGGTAAAAACGTTTGATTTTCTTGCACCATTGTGTGCGCACCCCTATGTCAAATAGCATGTATCTTGCTCACTGGCACACACTTCCAGTGGCACACACGCACATCCACGCGCCCGCACACACCACACACACACATACGCACGCGTACACACACATGCTCACACACTAGCTTCATACGGTAAGAATGTGTCAGTACACCAAACACTAGGTCACACAGAAACCCAGACATTTTTGTATCATACAACAACGCTAAATGCTCTCGAAAATGTCCAACTTAGCTTTTTTCACAAATACAAAAGTGTGTGAGAGAGAGAGAGAGAAAGAGGGGGGGGGGGGGGGGGGGGGTAAAGTGCGTTGAGAATGGTAAAAAATAAATAAGAAATAATGATCATTCATTTTGTTTAGTGTTATTTTTGCTTAAAGTACAACATGTTAGTAATGGTAAAAAAACGGAAAAAAACATGTATCTTGCTGACATTACACCAATTCATTTGTCATTTGTTATTTGTCAAGTTTGCTTAATATTGTCCCAAAACGTGGTTTCTTTTCAAATATATCCGATAATTCCTGGTATAGATTTTCCTTTTTATATAAAAGACATCATAGCCAGACGGTTACCTTTTCTCCTCATATATTCCTTAATAAATTGAAAGAAATAACAATGTGCTAATCACATATGGTGTGATGATCATGTGCTAAACTATCTTGATTATTAAAAAAACACTTCGGTACTTTCCTGGTATTGCATTACCTCCAGGATCGTGCCACTATCTTTATAGTTATTAATGTCCCATATGTGCCTGTCCCAGGCCGGGGGGACGTTACACGAAGTTTCATTAAAGAAATAACAAAGCAAAACAACACATTTGTTTCAAACGATTGTCCAACTTCATTGGTTTGTAAAATGGTGTCAAGTCACGAGAGAACGCGTGACAACTTGTTGAAACATGAACGGAAAACCAGATACCATCATCACGAGTGCGCCTTAAAGCAGTTAACACGGGCAGTAACATGTAAATTAGAAGGGGGTCATGTCTATGTGTCCACGTGTCTATGTGTCCACGTGTCTATATGTCCACGTGTCTATGTGTCCACGTGTCCGGATCCGCTTGACAGATTCGCTTCAAATTTTGTGTGAAAGTGTATCATGGTACTGTATAGATGGTCCCATAGAGACCACTGGTCATTGCCACGGGTGCGTGCCTTTTCGTCCTTTCCCGTTTGGTCCTTTCCCGTTTGGTCTTTTCCCGTTTCGTCCTATGCCTTCAGACAGTGCCGTTTCGTCCTTTTCTTGTATTTAAACATAATACACATGGCGTTCACTCGAAAAGGCACGAACACGTGTACAACAGGTAAGGTTAGATAGGGATAGGGTTAGGATAGAACGCCCGGGAAAGGGATAGGGTTAGGATTAGGGTTGGGGTTAGGGTTAGAAATTTAAGAAGTCAAGACAACATGGCCAACATGGCTACGCTTGACGTTGCCGTTATCCAATTAAATTGCAAGTAGATGGAGTCGATACTGCAGATAGCTTACTGTTTCGTGGACTCGTCAAACTCGGAAAGAGAAGCGTATAATCCTGCGAAGTTTATGCGACGTTCAGGTAAGGACGAAAAGGCACGCACCCCCTCCGCTCTACCAACTGAGCTATCACGGGTTGGTAATACTCTTTGCTTAACAAGATTCATAAGACGGGGATCTCCGATATAATATTGTATTAGACCTTACAGCTGGCGAATATGACGAATCGAAACTGGAGCTAGGACAAAACGGCACTGGGTTTAGCGTCGGCGCGATTACGTCAAACACAGGGCAAAATCGTAATAGGACGTAACGGGATAGGACCAATCGGTACCTACCCATTGCCACTGGCCAGTGGTCATCTACAGTGCACAAGGTACTCTAGTACTCGTGACACACTAATAGGCTGTTAAGTAGTGAAATGTGGAATTTACGTCAAGGTGACCACTGATCAATGACAGTGACCACTTTTAATCTGCATTACACAAGTGCATAAGTTATCAACCCCTGGACACATAGACACGTACACACATAGACACGTAACCATGAGAAGAAACTACCCAACGAACTGGCAGTTTCTTCTAATTTACATTCTACTACCAGTGTTGACTGTTTTTAAAACGCACTCATGATTACTGTCCCTGGGTTTGCTGTAAACGGTAATGAACCTTGTGGTTTCAGCTTTCCTGTCTGCAAAATGGCGTCACAAAACAAGATCTGCCATCTTAAAATTAGTTCTCGATTACTTGAAAGTAAAAACTTGTTTTATTTTGATTGTTTAAATTCCCCGGTTTTACCTTTCCTTTTTGTTCAAAAGAGTCATTGTTCAAACGCAAGTGTCATCCATTTAAAAATGTTGACAATACTTTTAATAATTTGACTCATTTTTCGACATGAACCGATCCTGGTTTAACCCTTTCATAACCAGTGTAGCTGCTCGGCGCTACACTGATGTAACACCCATCTCACTAAAAACGCGGTCTGTCATACAATGATTTTCTTCTTCTAAATGTTAGGGGAGATGAGGATAGGCCTAATGTTACACATGCTAAAAAGGAATCCCCAGCATTGCAAACAAACCTTTTCTATTCCCAGGTAAGTTTGATGTAACATTTCAGCAAAAAAATGGCTGGTGTTGATTAACCGTTCCTTTTGCTACAACAGTGTCGTGCCATAAACGTTTCCGTTTCAAAAACCTGGAAAATAAGCTAGAAATGCATGAATGGAACTAAATTCTGTGTCAGATGTGCATTTCAGATAAATAACTTCATAACTAAATATGGGCAGTGTTTTGCAATTATTCACAATATTAATTTAGAGTTAATCAGTTCATAAAACATTTTAAAATATACACCCAAAATATGTTACGGAAAGTTTTCATATATTGAAACCATAGTCACACACAGACTTAAAATAACGCTATGCGCTTAAGCAATTATCTTTGAACTGCTAATTAAATAAAGAATTTAAACAAGCTAAAGATTTGTTCCCAATCATTATATATCCCCTACAGAGCCTCACCTGATTCTGAACGTTTCAGTGATGAAGGCTAGGCTAGAGTGTCTTCCCTTGACTGGAAAGGGAAAATGAGCAGACGACAGTAGTTCAACCACTTGAGTTGGGTGACTTTCGACCTTCAACGATCCTTAATTTCTGTACACTTCAGGTATGTCTTGTCCATATCAAACAGTTTTCATAACATTTCTAGAACACCCTTTGACCCTTCACTGAAGGGCCTTCAGTTTATGTACTCGACCTATTTTTTTAAACCCCATCTTAATGATCTTCGTCTTGCTAGCTTGGCAAATGTACGTGCATCGATTGGCTCTCAAGTTTGGGCCATTACTCATTAGGAAAGTGAGAGTGAGACCTGTTTGATTAAACGATTGATTTGACAATATCCATATTTACCTCTGTCAGAGAAGCAGCACATAAATATAATCGTCTGCTGTACTATTAGTTGTGCCTATTTCTAGGCATGGCATCTGATCTGCTTCTCGTATAAACCTACATTACATAGCCTATTGCTTTTTCATTGTATAGATGGAAATGGAAAATCATGTTACATCTTTGTGTCTCTTATTAATGACAATGAATCCCCTACTAAGAGAGTGTTGCACTGGCTATTAATGTATGCAGCCTTGGGGATTGGTTGGCATTTGAGGACCTTCCCTATCGGCTGCTGTCTAACGTCCCCTTGGGAGAGACTGGTGCTGTAGCAGAGTGAGGCGATCACAATAAATCACCAGTTTTAGCGCAGGTTTCCAGAATAGTTAAGCTGCCTTCTTTGCTATCTGGATGGATGTCATGGTCGGACAGACCTTTGATAAAAGGAAACTCCATCAAGTCGTCAAGACATCCTCAAAAATCACAGGCCACAAACTGTCATCCCTAGATGACATCTATAGTGTGCGCATAAGACGCAAAGCTAAATCCATCATATCTGATTGCACACACCCAGCCAACCATCTGTTTCAATCACTCCCTTCTGGTAAAAGGTTCTGCTCTTTTAAGTGCAAATCTAACCGCCTGAAGAACAGCTTTTACCCCTCTGCTGTCAGAGCCATCAATACTCAATAGGCTAACCCCCCTAGGGGTATTTTTGTATCCTATTTTGCTCAGACTTGTGTTAATCGGTGTGCCTGCATGCTCGCGGTCTTGTGTGTGAGTGTGTGTGAGTGTGTGTGTGAGGAGGTGGGACTTGTGTTGGCATAAATGTGTCTGCACGTGTATGTGTGTGTGTGTTGATGTATGTGTAGGTGTGCGTCTGAGGGAAAGAAAGAATCAGAGAGAGAGAGAGAGAGAGAGAGAGAGAGAGAGAGAGAGAGAGAGAGAGAGAGAGAGGGAGAGAGAGAGAGAGAGAGACTGATACACGATAATGTAATCTTTTTTTCTTTTCTTTTTCCCTCTTATATTGGTTGTCCATTCGTGTGCATGCTTTCGTTGTTGTTGGATTGTGTCTTGTTCAAAACCAAAACGATTTCCTTTATATTACGATGCATTGGGTGATTACAGAATCTTGAATCTTGAATCTTGAAGCGTCCTGTTTGATGTGTATTTCTTGTCACTGACGTTTTATTACTTGTTCTTTGTCAAAGGACGATCGACAACGGTTACACATTTTGCCATTGCTATAGTCAAACTGTACTCACGATGTTCTTTCTCTTCTAGCATCGAGCATAACAAGCTAACGCTCTTGACATGGTTTTCCATTATGATTTACACACAAAGCATACGCGTGTGTGAATTATATTTATAAGCCTTTATCTGTCGCCTTTTTTGTGTGTTAAGAAAGAAAACCTAAGTTGTTGAAACCCACCCTTGTACAGACTTACCTAAGAATTTGACCTGAACATCTCTACATCAACATCCTGCCTATATCATTTGAGTTATTATTGTGTTTTATTAATGTTATTTATTATAGCCATATATCATCGAAAAGACACGCTAGGCCAAAACATTGTCAACGCATTTATTTTAAAATGTTTCAGGGCTCCCAGGGACCCCCGTTTGGGGGTCTATGAAGCACTACAATTGTAAAGGACCCTCTATAAGAATGTGCAGGGGGTCCCAGGGATGCACTAACAAATTATTTTTAGCATTCGCAATGCTACTCTCTACGCCTCTATGACCCTCTATTCTGTAAGTGAAGGAGTCCCTGGGACCCCTTGTTTAGCGGGACGATTGGGAGCCCTGATGTTTCGTTTCCCACATGTTTAAGGAGACCTGCCGCTATGTTGTGTTTGTTGCTTGTTCGTTTCTTTACTGATGTGTATTTTGTATAAGTTCGGCAAAATACACAATGATGTATTTAACTCTTTAACGAAAAGGAAGTAATGAAATAGGCCGACCTTATGGCCACGACAGTCGTGGGGATAATGAAAACGGGTGAAAAACCTTATGGCCACGACAGTCGTGGGGATAATGAAAACGGGTGAAAAACCTTATGGCCACGACAGTCGTGAGGATAATGAAAACGGGTGAAAAACCTTATGGCCACGACAGTCGTGGGGATAATGAAAACGGGTGAAAAACCTTACGGCCACGACAGTCGTGAGGATAATGAAAACGGGTGAAAAACCTTATGGCCACGACAGTCGTGGGGATAATGAAAACGGGTGAAAAACCTTATGGCCACGACAGTCGTGGGGATAATGAAAACGGGTGAAAAACCTTATGGCGCCACGACAGTCGTGGGGATAATGAAAACGGGTGAAAAAACTTATCGCCACGACAGTCGTGGGGATAATGAAAACGGGTGAAAAAACTTATCGCGCCACGACAGTCGTGGGGATAATGAAAACGGGTGAAAAAAATTATCGCCACGACAGTCGTGGGGATAATGATAAAACGGGTGAAAAAACTTATCGCCACGAAAAACGTTTAATATCTGCACGCCATTTTTTTCAAAAAAAATGTGGCTTCCGTTATTATTTCATTTCCGGTAGGCCTATTTTCTTGCCGGTTTTGTCCTTTGCCCAGTTTTTCAAAGGCCGTGGCTAAATAGCCGCCAGTGGCTCTATAGAATGCAGGCTACAGAGCCGCTACTTTCCATCTCCGGTGAAAAACGAAGCTAAAAATAGAAAGAAGTCTTTTGCCCATGCGCAACGGTCGTGCCCATAATGTCCACAGCCCCTTTCCATTATCGGCATGACAGTCGTGGGAATAAGGAAAACGGAAGGAAAAGCTTATGGGCACGACTGTCGTGGGGATAAGCACTTCCAATGAAATATGTATAAGCCCCATAAGCCTATGCGGTTCCTTTGTTGTTATCTCGTTAAGCTTGTCAATAGTTTTGTCGTATGTTATCTAACGTTCTGTGCTTAATTTTATGAAGTTCTACTAAATCTGAGTGGGAAACTAAACGTTGTTACTTTCTAAATTAGTTTCCCACTTAAGCTTTAGTAGAACTTCATTAAAAAAAAAAAAAGCACTGATGACTGGTGTCTCCCGCCCCTTCCCCCTCCTTCTCTTCCTCTCTAGATCATTGACCAATCTATGAAGGCCATTTACTAATCTTGTTTGAGTTGTGAAGATGCCTCTTGTCTCTTGCCTCTTCTTTCCTCCCCATTGTGGTCTTCCGCTTGCACTTTCACCTGTCATACAGGCCTATCAATCACA
>CM065702.1:3815347-3820347 GCA_017654935.2 Phymorhynchus buccinoides
TCTCTCTCTCTCTCTCTCTCTCTCTCTCTCTCTCTCTCTCTCTCTCTCTCTCTCTCTCTCTCTCTCTCTCTCTCTCTCTCTCTCTCTCTCTCTCTCTCTCTCTCTCTGTCTCTCTCTCTCTCTCTCTCTCTCTCTCTCTCTCTCTCTCTCTCTCTCTCTCTCTCTCTCTCTCTCTCTCTCTCTCTCTCTCTCTCTCTCTCTCTCTCTCTCTCTCTCTCTCTCTCTCTCTCTCTCTCTCTCTCTCTCTCTCTCTCTCTCTCTCTCTCTCTCTCTCTCTCTCTCTCTGTCTCTCTCTCTCTCTCTCTCTCTCTCTCTCTCTCTCTCTCTCTCTCTCTCTCTCTCTCTCTCTCTCTCTCTCTCTCTCTCTCTCTCTCTCTCTCTCTCTCTCTCTCTCTCTCTCTCTCTCTCTCTCTCTCTCTCTCTCTCTCTCTCTCTCTCTCTCTCTCTCTCTCTCTCTCTCTCTCTCTCTCTCTCTCTCCTGTGTGTGTGTGAGGGGGGGGGAGGGGGAGGGGGGGGGATAGATAGACGGTTTTGTTGTATCTATTTTTTCTTATTCATGGATAATTCTTCGATGATTATTTTTTGCATGCTTCTTCATTATTTTTGTGTTGAATATATTGATTTTCTTGCATGTTTGTTTGAGGGCAAGATGTAAAAAAGCCCATTGTGTGCTTACTCTTTTTCCCTCAATAAAAAAATTTCGTTCGTTCGTTCTCTCTCTCTCTCTCTCTCTCTCTCTCTCTCTCTCTCTCTCTCTCTCTCTCTCTCTCTCTCTCTCTCTCTCTCTCTCTTCTCTCTCTCTCTCTCTCTCTCTCTCTCTCTCTCTCTCTCTCTCTCTCTCTCTCTCTCTCTCTCTCTCTCTCTCTCTCTCTCTCTGTCTCTCTCTCTGTCTCTCTCTCTGTCTCTCTCTCTGTCTCTCTCTCTCTCTCTGTCTCTCTCTCTGTCTCTCTCTCTCTCTCTCTCTCTCTCTCTCTCTCTCTCTCTCTCTCTCTCTCTCTCTCTCTCTCTCTCTCTCTCTCTGTCTCTGTCTCTCTCTCTCTCTCTCTCTGTCTCTGTCTCTCTCTCTCTCTCTCTCTCTCTCTCTCTGTCCCTCTCTCTCTCTCTGTCTCTCTCTCTCTCTCTCTCTCTCTCTCTCTCTCTCTCTCTCTCTCTCTCTCTCTCTCTCTCTCTCTCTCTCTCTCTCTCTCTCTCTCTCTCTCTCTCTCTCTCTCTCTCATATATCCCCTTGAAGTGTTTGTACACACCCTTTCTCTCTCACCCCCCTCCAGTCTCCCGTCCATGTCCCCTTCCCCATCTCTGATCTCCCAATCCCCTATCTCTCTCTCCAACCACGGAAAGCCATAGCAACACTGGATTTGGGGTTTGCTCCCAAACGACTGAGACACGAGGAACGAACGTTCTATCTGGGGAAGGCCTTGAACTGAAACTGTGCTTGTCTTTGTCATTTAAGTGGGCAGCGCTTGAGCAACAAGGGGAGAAAGACTTCAGACTTGTTGACATGATGAGTTACCCTGCTACCTATTCCTCAAAGCTGTTACCCACCCCACTCTTCCAAGCACAACACACACACACACACACACGCACACACACACACACGCACGCACGCATGCACACACACGCACACGCACGCACGCACACACACACACGCACACGCACACACGCACGCACGCACACGCACGCACGCACACACGCACACGCACACACACACATGCACACCCCACACCCCACCCAGGTTGCTTTCTTTCCCTCTTCTTTCAACTCAGCCACTGACCCTTTTGAAGCAGTTGTGTCTCGAGTGTGCAACAATAATAATAAACTCTACGTAGTTTGAGATAAATTATAAAATATGTGTGTTGTTGGTGAATAAAAAAAATATATTTGAACCACAAACTCTACAGAGCTGGACCGAAGAGGGAGATGGTGGCGCTGCACTTGCGTTGCCGCGCTCTCCAAATACAAATACAAAATTAATTCAAAAATAACCCACCTACCCACCCACCCCTTCCACGTCAATCACATGTTTTGTCCTTGAATGCTTGTCCATACGGTTAGTGACTTTATGTGTCAGTTAAAAAGAGAGGGGCGGAGGACGGGGTGTGGGGGACAAGAAACATTAGCGCTGTGCTAGAGATGAGAATAACGGAAGCATGACGCATGTGCGCTCATAATTGACACACAACTGTCTGAACGATCGAAGAGATGAAAAGAATGTGTTTCTTCCTTCTCGAGTGCGTTAACCTCTAAGCAGTTGCTTCTCTGAACATCACGTGTGCAGATAAAAAAAAAACTTTTACAAAGATAATGGTGTGGGGGGGGCGGGGTCGATGGGAGGGAGCGGAGGGTGAAGCAACATGTGGCAAGAGGTCATAACATAGCAGCGTTTCTGAGCTGCCCTCTGCATTCGTCCAGTGGTAGGGAAAGAAGAGGGTGAAAGCGTACACCCTTGGGGCACATCCACGAATCTATCTTCTTAGCTTTGGTTAATCTTCGGGTGGGGGAAGAGAGAGAGTGGGGGAGAGATGGCGAGAGAGAGAGAGAGAGAGAGAGAGAGAGAGAGAGAGAGAGAGAGAGAGAGAGAGAGAGAGAGAGAGAGAAACAAAGACAAAGACAGAGGGATAGGGGTTGTAAAGGTGAAAGAGGGGAAGGGTAGAGAGGGGTGGAGGGGGGGGGGGGGGGCGTAATGCAGATGTTGACTTTACGGTAGTTTACCAGTGTCTATCTCCTTCCTGGTCTGAGGACACTGTGATGAGATGAGGGAGCAGGAGACTGGGGAGGGGGGAGGGAGAGGAGCGACATACCGGTTAGCTCCATCCAAATAATGTTTGAATTATTTTGTGTAGGGTGGGGAAATCGCTAAATATATAACTGAAAGAAAAACGCAAACAAACAAACACAAACTCAGTGTAACAGAATCAGGTCTAGCCAGCAATCCACCAGGAAAGGCACCGCTTTTCTTTAGATCAAATATCATCAACATGAAATGTTTATGATGATGATGATGATGATGATCAAGATGATGATGATGATGATCAAGATGATGATGATGATCATGATGATGATGATCATGATGATGACGATGACGATGATGATCATGATCAAGATGATGATGATTATGATGATGATGATCATAATGATGATGATGATGATGTGATGACGACGACGACGAATATGATGGTGATGATGATGATGATGATGATGACGAAGACGACGACGACGATGATGATGATGAGGTGATGAAGGCGATGAAGGCGATGATGATGATGATGATGACGACGACAATGATGATGGTGCACCATGACGATGATGATGATGATGATGACGACGATGATGATGGTGCACCATGACGATGATGATGATGACGACGACGATGATGACAGGCAAAGGCCTCAGTATCTGGGACGTGTTCTCGCACACTGAAGGCGCGGTGGACAATGGAGACACTGGTGATACGGCTACTGACAGTTATCACCGCTACAAAGACGATGTCCAACTGCTGGAAAATATGGGGGTTAGTGTCTGTCAGTCTGTCGATCTGTCTGTCTGTCTGTCAGTATGTCTGTCTGTCTGTCTGTCGTGCTTTCTACAAAGACGATGTCCAACTGCTGGACAATATGGGGGTTAGTGTCTGTCTGTCTGTCTGTCTGTCTGTCTGTCGTGCTTTCTACAAAGACGATGTCCAACTGCTAGAAAATATGGGGGTTAGTGTCTGTTTGTCTGTCTGTCTGTCTGTCGTGCTTTCTACAAAGACGATGTCCAACTGCTGGACAATATGGGGGTTAGTGTCTGTCTGTCTGTCTGTCTGTCGTGCTTTCTACAAAGACGATGTCCAACTGCTTGAAAATATGGGGGTCAGTGTCTGTCTGTCTGTCTGTCTGTCTGTCTGTCTGTCTGTCGTGCTTTCTCTGTGAAAATGTGAGGTGTGTTTTTCTCTAGTGTGTTGCTCTGTCTGTTCGCCGGTCTCCTGATAATCTGTCTGTTTGGTTTTGTCCTGAACTCGCTTTTCCTGAAAGTCTCTTTATCTGTTTGTCTGTCTGCCTCTCTGTCTCTCTCTCTCTCTCTCTCTCTCTCTCTCTCTCTCTCTCTCTCTCTCTCTCTCTCTCTCTCTCTCTCTCTCTCTCTCTCTCTCTCTCTCTCTCTCTCTCTCTCTCTCCATATGTTTGTCTCTCTGTGTCTGCCTACGTATTTGTACACAGTTCTGTCCCTCCTCATGTCATCATGAATAAATCAATCAACTGCTAAGCATGTCTGACAGCATGGTAAAAACTAAATCTTTCGAATTACGATTTTGTACAGTCATGAAAAACATTCAGGGTGAAAACATCGCTTTCGAATTTCGTGTTCGTATATTTGTGTACAATATTCGTAAACAGATTCGTATTTTTTAGTATTCTATTTGTATTAGTATTGGTTATTGGTATTTGCTGTTTCAGGACCAACCTCCTGGAACAAACTTCCTCTCTCCCTCTGTCAGCGACCGACCCTCTGTGCTCTCAAATCAAATATCAAAACCTACCTGTTTCCCCGTAATTGCAGCTCGTTATCTCTTTCCCTCCTCTCTATTGCTCTCTCTTTAGGTCTATTTCTCAAACGCTGAGTGCGCATGTGATCTTCTTGTTCGACGTTCGTCTTTGTACAGCGTCTTTGTTTGAATGCTTTACGAATGTTTAGCGTGTGTGTGAGCTTCGATTTAACTTCTATCCAGATTTAGCGCCGTGTAGATACTGTATGTTGTTGTTGTTGATGGTACATGTATTGTGTTCGTATTCTATCCATAAAAATCAATGGCTTAGAGTCAAAACGGACTACCTTTAGATAGTCCATTGACGTATTATTGGATTTATTACAAAAACTAATAACTTGTATCAAACAATGACTGCAGAAATATAAAAAGGGGTTTTGCTTTTTGGTTGTTTTATGCAAGTTATTAGTTTTCGTAATAAGTTCAATAATATGTCAATGGACTGTCTAAAGATAGTCCGTTTTGACTCCAAGCCATCGCT
>CM065702.1:3825347-3827847 GCA_017654935.2 Phymorhynchus buccinoides
TTTAAATGGTAATCTGTATTCCTTCACATTTGTCCACACTTTATGGATTCATTCCTGCATCAAAGTGATATTTCTTTGAAGAAAGATTAATTTGAATAATATATCATTATACGTGTTGCTATGTGCTACTCACCTACGATGTTTACGGTGTATATTCATTTGCTTTGTAGTTATATATTCCTTTTCTGGACTCTTGACATTTCTCTTCTAATCTTTAATCGAGAGTAAGGTGTGTGTTTGTATTTGTTATTTGGTACTTTTTGATCACAGAGACGTATCTGTGAAATTCAGGCTGCTCTCCCCTAGAGAGCGCATCACAGCAAGCGCAGCGCTTACTCATTTTTTTACATTTTAGTGTGTATGTGTGTGTGTGCGCGTGTGTGTGCGTGTGCGTGTGTGTGTGTGTGTGTGTGTGTGTGCGCGCGTATGTGTGTGTATATATATGTGTGTGTGTGTGTGTGTTCTTGGACCATAATGTTTTACTCTTCCAATCATAATTAATCTTCATTTTGGATTTTTGAGGGACATTTTAATAATACGTACTTGAAATTTTCTCAAGTTTTAATCTTTTAAACTTTTTTTCTCAAACAATTATTCTTTATTCCTTTCCATTTTATTAATTATTTTAATTTCTACAGGGTCTGCTGATTTCCTTGGACTGAACTACTACACCAGTCATTACACCACGGCACAGAAACAACCCTTGGACCCTCCCAGCTATTGGACTGACCCAGACATACACACGTGGCAAGACCCCGCCTGGCCCGAGTTAGTAGAGTCCATTATGTTTTGAGAGGGGTAGTGGGTTGGAGAAAGAACATACTTATTATAGTGGATGAAATTGTGGAAATGGAAGAAAGGTGTTACAGACCCACTGACCCAGCAGATTTCAGTCCCTTGGTTTTTTTCTGGGTAGGTGTGACCCACATACAAATTCCCCCAAGTTCACAATAAGGCTGCTCTTCAAC
The DNA here is from genome assembly GCA_017654935.2 of Phymorhynchus buccinoides. NCBI lineage: Eukaryota > Metazoa > Mollusca > Gastropoda > Neogastropoda > Raphitomidae > Phymorhynchus > Phymorhynchus buccinoides. The sequence continues at coordinate 3,826,316 of CM065702.1, forward strand.
GTCTCAGTTTTGCTTTCAATTTGCGGGCGTATGTATGGGAATCACACCTGGTCAAAATAAGATTTCTTACCAGCGAGAGAGAGAAACACGTGAAACCCGTGATTTTCACTCATGGATGTGGTGGGTCTTTAAGGAAGGTGAAAGGTGTTCAGTGTTCTAAGGTGCTATGTTGTCGTTGCTGTGTAAGGCTCCCAATCGTCCCGCAAAACAAGGGGTCCACGCAGGGACTCCTTCACTTACGGCATAGAGGGTTAGAGAAAGAGGAACAGAGGGCCCCAATGGCATTGCAAATGCTAAAAAGAATAATATTTCAAGTGCACCTGATGAGAAGCTTGACAGAAGTCTTCAGAATGTAAATGTGTCATGAACGCATGCGCGCTTACACACACACACACACACACACACACACACACACACACACATGTTCGCACACACACACAGAGATAAGCAGAGATACTTTATGACGCTTTAATGAAGCCTTTTATTACTACTTTTAACTATGAACTATTTGTTATTGTAAACGCCTTGAGCTCCAGGCTTTGTCGGGTGGTAAGTGCGTCCTAACTTCACATTATTATTATTATTATTATTAAAGAATAGGTCAATGAAAGTCAGAGAAAGACTGAAAAATTGGGGACATGTTTTCAATGAATTAGGCTATGTTGTCGTTGGATTGAAAGTTCCTGAAATGTGATAACTTGGAATGCCATGGTTTGTTATGTTGCCCATTTTTGTAGTGCATCCCTGGGACCCCCGGCACATTGATTTAAAGGGTCCTTTAGGCTTATAGTCTAGGACTTCATAGACCCCGAAATTGGGTCTCTGGGAGTCATCATGTGTTTTTGGAGCTGATAGGGTAGGGCAGGTATGCGCAAGTCATTTACACATGCGTGCGTGTGTATACATGTGTTTGTTTGTTTGTGTGTGGCTGCACGTGCATACATTCAAAGAAAGAATTGATGAGTACAAATACCTAGGCACAGTTTTAGACAAGAAACTTACTTTTGATAAACACATTGAGCATATACATAAGAAGAGTCAGTCCAGGATCTTTTGTTTACAGAGGCTAAGGAATATTGGTGTCTGTTCAGATATTCTTCAAACCTACTACCGATGTTGCATTGAATCTGTTCTTACTGTGTCATTTATCTGTTGGTATGGAAGCTTGAGTGTAAAAAGTAAGCGTGTGTTGAGTGATATGGTGAATGTGTGCAGTAAAGTTGTGGGTGCAAGGCAGAGTGGTATGCAAGAGTTGTAAGACAGACAAGTAGTCAAGAAAGCCAGGAAAATTCTTAATGATAACAGTCATGTTCTGGCAAAATACTATGAAGTATTACCATCGGGCCGTCGATACAGAACTCTAAAACTGAAAATAAGAGCACAGAAAACTTTCTTACCAAGAAAATTCATCTGTTGAACTCTTAATGCACTGCATTGAGTGATTGTTTTGCTGAGCAGCCTGTCCATCTCCTTGGGATTGAATTTGTATTCGTATTCGTCCAGTTTGTTAACTACAATATTGCAGTGTTATT
>CM065702.1:3832847-3837847 GCA_017654935.2 Phymorhynchus buccinoides
TCCCCACCTCTCTCTCTCCTCACACACACACACACACACACACACACACACACACACACACACACACACACACACACACACACACACACACACACACACACACACACACACACACACACACGCAACGTGTCATTTTTGTTTTAAAAACTACTAAAAACAAAAAAAGACACAAAACACCAACAAAACCCACAGAAAGCTGTGCAAATTTGTTTGTTTTTTCACAGGGCGAGGAAAAAGCATCTGGGATACATGGACTCACACGGGACATGCCCACGACAATGCCACTGGGGATGTAGCCTGTGACAGCTACAACAAGTATAAAGAGGATGTACAACTGTTGGCTAACTTGAAGGTAGGAGAGACTGAGAGAAAGACAGAAGGGGAGAGAGAGAGACAGACAGAGATCTCGCTCTATTCATAACCTGCAACATAACCTGTGACAGTTACCACAAGTATAAAGAGGATGCACAACTGTTGGCTAACTTGAAGGTAGGAGAGACTGAGAGAAAGACAGAATGGGAGAGAGAGAGACAGACAGAGATCTCGCTCTATTCATAACCTGCAACATAACCTGTGACAGTTACCACAAGTATAAAGAGGATGCACAACTGTTGGCTAACTTCAAGGTAGGAGAGACTGAGAGAAAGACAGAAGGGGAGAGAGAGAGGCAGACAGACAGAAGGAGAGACCGAGAGAAAGACAGAATGGGGAGAGAGACAGACAGAGATCACGCTCTATACATAACCTGCAGCATACCCTGTGACAGCTACTATGCATATAAAGAGGATGCACAATTACTGTTGGCTAACGGTAAGAGACCGAGAGAAAGACAGAATGGGGAGAGAGAGAGAGAGAGAGACAGACAGAGATCACGCTCTATGCATAACCTGCAGCATACCCTGTGACAGCTACTATGCATATAAAGAGGATGCACAATTACTATTGGTTAACGGTAAGAGACCGAGAGAAAGACAGAATGGGGAGAGAGAGAGAGAGAGACAGACAGAGATCACGCTCTATGCATAACCTGCAGCATACCCTGTGACAGCTACTATGCATATAAAGAGGATGCACAATTACTATTGGTTAACGGTAAGAGACCGAGAGAAAGACAGAATGGGGAGAGAGAGAGAGAGAGACAGACAGAGATCACGCTCTATGCATAACCTGCACCATAACCTGTGACAGCTACCATAAATATACACAGGGTGTACCATTATTATTGGCTAACGGTAAGAGAGACCGAGAGAAAGACAGAGAAGCTTCAGACATTGTTTTATTGACAATGGAATGGTTTTGTTTTACGTCCTTTCGACCGAAGTCATGTAGGACATTGACAATGGCACAAATGCAGACTTTATGTCCATGAGGTGAACTTTGTTACTTGCAGCGCCGAAATTAAAGAACATAAACAATAAAACTAAAAACCAATGATAACAATATTGCTTATTATGAATGAATTGAATAAACAGATGAATCGAATCAAGAGTTTTGGAAAAAAATAAGTTTATGCAATATTTACCCTGTTTACATAGAACGTGACTTATTGCTTAAGTGATAACAACAGAATTACTTAGAAAATTACCGTTCGAAACCATGTTATTGACATAACGTCGGTGAAATTCAAAAACCTCGTATCTCGATTTTGGGGGGATTTGAGTTAGATACATAGTCAGCTCTCTAATTTTCCTCGCCACCTTCCACCAAAAGCTCGTATCTCTAACGACTTTCTATCTGGGGTAAATGAGGTTGTGTAAATAGAAGAAAAACTCTTAAGTGCCAAATTCAGATCTAGCTAGGGATAATAAAAAACCTCGTATCTTCGTTCGTTTCAAGTATTAAAAGAAAGAAGTAATATTAACAAAAAGCAGGACTAAGCTCACAATGTCTTAAACAACATAATTATTCATCATAGTTAATCAATTGTGGTAAACACGGTTAATTTTTAAAACAGTGTTTTTTTCTTTTCTCAAAACTACCAAAATTGAGATAGGAGGTTTTTGAACTTCACCGACGATAAGTCACTTCATCACTAATTTAGTTGATACCCTCACGAGCATCCATTTTCTTTTACCTAGTTACAAAAGCAAACTGAAACAAGATAGAAAAATCAGCAAAGAAAACATGTATACGACATACACAAGATTATCAAGCTCATACAACACACAATATGAGGACACGTTACTTTCACACATCATAAATACGCATTCTCTTTTTTCTGACATTAAAAGCCTCTGCAACATATTTGGCCAATGAAACGATAGTGCTTTCATCATCAGAAGATAATAAACTACACAGATCATGATTATTACAAACAGTTATGTTAGAAAGCAGTGATCTCATTCGGATATCATCATAAGCAACACAGTGGAATATAAAATGTTCTTCGTGTTCGATAACACCTGTTCTGCACATCATACACACACCGTTTATAATATCAGAGAAAGAGAAAGAGAGAGAGAGAGAGAGAGAGAAAGAGAGAGAGAGAGAGAGAGAGAGAGAGAGAGAGAGAGAGAGAGAGACAGGGCGAGAGAGAAAGAAAGAGGGGGGGACCTACAACAAAGCTACCGGAGATATAGTGGAACTATTGGCTTACTGAAAGGTAATGGTGGTTATGATGACGATGATGATGATGCATGTGTGTGTGCGAGCTGCATGCGTGTGTGTGTGTGCGCGCGCGTGCGTGCGTGTGTGTGCGTGTGTGTGTATGTGTGGACATCAATGCTACAAGTACAAGTGATATGGTCTGATGCAGATAATGGTAGTGGTGATGATGATGATGATGATGCTACCGCTACTGTTGCTGCTGCTGCTGCTGCTGCTGCTGCTGATGATGATGATGATGATGATGATGACGACAACGACGATGCTGATGATGATAATGGTGATGATGTTGAGTACATTGCTCACAACAAAATCAGTGACCGAAATAGTAAGGCTCAGAGAGAAGATAGTGAAACTAGACAAAGGGAGAACACTCTCCCCTTTGTTTCCCTTTAATGAAGAGTTATTTGCCTTCGTCTATTTTCACCAGCAAAATCAATGTTAACATCCTTTAACATGATTATATCATGTGACAGGTGACCCATTATCGGTTTTCTCTATCGTGGCCGCGACTGATGTCTGACGGACGAAGGTCCAGCCAACAGGCAGAGGGGGTACAGTACTACCACAACCTGATAGATGAGCTGCTGGCGAATGGGATACAGCCTATGGTCACCTTGTATCATTGGGATCTACCGCAGGTGAGAGAGAGAGAGAGAGAGAGAGAGAGAGAGAGAGAGAGAGAGAGAGATGCAGTATTACCACAACCTGATAGATGAGTTGCTGGCGAATGGGATACAGCCTATGGTCACTTTGTATCACTGGGATCTACCGCAGGTGAGAGAGAGAGAGAGAGAGAGAGAGAGAGAGAGAGAGAGAGAGAGAGAGAGAGAGAGAGAGAGAGAGAGATACAGTATTACCACAACCTGATTGATGAGTTACTGGCGAGTTGGGATACAGCCTATGGTCACTTTGTATCATTGGGATCTACCGCAGGTGAGAGGGGGAGAGAGAGAGAGAGAGAGAGAGAGACACAGTATTACCACAACCTGATTGATGAGCTACTGGCGAATGGGATACAGCCTATGGTCACTTTGTATCATTGGGATCTACCGCAGGTGAGAGGGAGAGAGAGAGAGAGATTATGCGTGTGTCTGTCTGTCTGTCTGTCTCTGTGTGCATCTGTGTATGTGAACGCCTTGGTGTTCGTCTGTGTCTGTATATTGTTGTATTGTACCGTGTTGCATTACGCTGTATTGCACGCTATGGTTTTGTAGTGACTTCAACTTGTACCTTCATTCTTGCAGACAATCGTCATTGTTAAAATAGTGCTGCCTTTTACATGGAGCGCGCGTTCCAGCTAGTGCAGCAACACCCGCTGTTCTTTTTGTTTAACATATGTGCGTGCAGTTTTAACTGTTGATATTGTGTATGATAATACCAGGCACTACAAGACGAGTTTGGAGGCTGGCTAAACGAAACGATTCAAGATGTCTTTGAAGACTACGCCCGATTCTGCTTTCAGCAGTATGGAAATAAGGTGAGAATATTGGCCACCATTGTTTGTTTGTTTGTTTGTTTTTGTGTATTTACGGGCATTTCTTTCCTTCTAACTGGGATCTGACTTCCAGTATCGTTTTCTCTGTCTGTTTGTCATGATTGATTGTCCGTCTGTCTGTTTCTCTGCTTTGGTATTTGGTATATTCTAGCCACAGAGACTTATCTCTGTGAAATTCGGGCTGCTCTCGCCCGGAGAGCGCGTCGCCGCAAGTGCAGCGCCTACCCATTTGTTTTTAAATCTAATTTCTTTCTTCTTCTTTTTTTTTTTTTTTTGGGGGGGGGGCACAGGGTGAGGAGGGTGTGTGGGCACACTTGGAAAACCTAGCTATCAATTTGGCCATACCAGGCAGCGGGGTTTCTCCCTGCTCTATAGACTTTCAACTGCCGTGGGATTTTTACGTGCGTAAAGCGCACGGGTCAGACTAGCTTTAAGTCCCCATCCGAAGGACTGGGACGTTCAGTTCGATTTTCCTGTCAAACTAGAAAGAAAGGGCGATGCCGGGATTCGAACCCGGGTCACTCACGTTGCAGTCACGCATTACATTTGGCAGGCGAACGTCTTAACCACTCTGCCACCTTTCTCCCTTATCTGTCTGTCTTCTGTTGGGAAATATCCGCAAAGGACGACCCAACTCTTTCCATTATTTGTTGGCAGCAACAAGAGCCATTGCTAATGCCTCTCTCTCTCTCTCTCTCTCTCTCTCTCTCTCTCTCTCTCTCTCTCTCTCTCTCTCTCTCTCTCTCTCTCTCTCTCTCTCTCTCTCTCTCTCTCTCTCTCTCCCTCTCTCTCTCTCTCTCTCTCTCTCTCTCTCTCTCTCTCTCTCTCTCTCTCTCTCTCTCTCTCTCTCTCTCTCTCTCTCTCTCTCTCTCTCTCTCTCTCTCTGTCTCTCTCTCTC
>CM065702.1:3840347-3847847 GCA_017654935.2 Phymorhynchus buccinoides
GACCCTCCCAGCTACTACAACGATCAGGGGACATCAGGGCACCTGGACCCCCAGTGGATAGGGTAAGACAATACAAATACGAATACGAATGTTTCATCAGATCAAGGACAAGGCCCCGTAATACTGTGTCTTGATGTTAGCACATGCTTTCTAGTGATTGTGTTGTGATATGTGGTTGTTTTTGTAATGCTTTTATGTTGCTCTTGTCATTACTTTCTCTGGCTTTGAGATAATAAAGTTTAGTACTTGACTTGACTTCACTTCACTGATGGATTTCACACATACAAACTTGCCATAGGAATGATGAAAGTCCGTTCAACGTCCTTCGACCTGGAGCAGTTACATGTGGGACATCAATTACTATAAAGATAATGGGACGATCCTGGAGGTACTGCAATACCAGGAAAGTCCCAATATTGCCATAAACAAAAAGACAACAAAAAACCATCATAAACAAATACAAACGCGTTACTATTATTATTACATAAGCACACATATCTAGGATTTCGTTTTACAAACTTCGTACACATATAGGACTAAATGCATACATAAAATGAACCCAAATTTGGGTTGTTCTCGTGTTGTTCATGAGGGAGAGAGAGGGGGTAAAAAGAAAGAGGGAAAGGGAGGGAGGAAGAGACAGAGAGAGACTCAAAGAGAGAGTGAGATGGACGGACAGGGGGGGAGGGGGAGGTTGTCAGTTATCTTCTCAGCTGTTATGTAATCATCGGGTTCAATTATGTGCATTAATATTGAAAAATAAATCCTTTGTTAGCAGAACTAAAAACTGTGTAGGCTTTTTTTAAAATTATCTTTTGTAATCAAACAAAAGTCATTTTTTTTCAACAATTGAAGCTTCTTTTGCCGTGCCTTATTTCATTGCTGTTTTAGGTCTGGGTCTAACTGGTTGTTCGTGACGCCCTTCGGGATCCGTAAGATGGTGAACTGGTTCAAATACAACTACAACAACATCCCGGTCTACATCACCGAAAACGGCGTGTCTGATCGGAACGGCTCTCTCTATGACCACCACAGGGTCCACTTCTATCGACTGTATCTGAGCGAACTGCTCAAAGGTAAAACGATGATGATGATGATGATGATGATGATAATGTCAATGAACGGCTCTCTCTATGACCACCACAGGGTCCACTTCTATCGACTGTATCTGAGCGAACTGCTCAAAGGTAAAACGATGATGATGATGATGATGATGATGATAATGTCAATGAACGGCTCTCTCTATGACCACCACAGGGTCCACTTCTATCGACTGTATCTGAGCGAACTGCTCAAAGGTAAAACGATGATGATGATGATGATGATGATGATGATGTCAATGAACGGCTCTCTCTATGACCACCACAGGGTCCACTTCTATCGACTGTATCTGAGCGAACTGCTCAAAGGTAAAACGATGATGATGTTGTATTACCTTAAGGTGATATGGTACGCTGGGTGACGTTTACTCTCTTGACCTTGACCTTTGACCTTGGAAATCGTCCATTATTTGTTTTGGCCATATCTTTTACATCCTGGCAGATGCAATCTCCAAACTTAGCAAGTCGGTAGACTAGCGATGATATGGAATGCTCAGTATTGATGACCTTCATAACTATGATCACCTTGACCTTTGACCTTGGAATTTTTGCCTGTCACAATATCACATGAGCCGCAGTACAAAATCGCTTAATTTGTTTTGTAGGGTGGCATATTACATCAATCTATGTCCAGTATAGAACATGTGCCCTTTCTGACCTTGACTGCTACCAGTAAGCAATCTGTCATTTAGATCTATCTCCAAAAACCCAAAAGCGAGTGAGCCTTGAAGGCCTTTTGCCTCTTTGTCTGGTTCTCCTAGCCATCAGACTGGACGGGTGTAACGTGAAGGGCTACACCGCCTGGTCCCTGATGGACAACTTCGAGTGGAACCAGGGCTACGTGGAGAAGTTCGGCATGCACTACGTCAACTTCTCAGACCCCGCGCGCCCTCGCGTCCCCAAGGCTTCGGCACTGTGGTACCAGACTCTGATCGCTGACGGAGGGTTCAGGCACGGCTACACTCAGCCCGGGGGGTGGGGAACCGCGCCTCAGTTGGAGGAGGATTTCTATTACGGTTCTTTTCCTAAGGTCGGTTGGAAGTAGGTCTTCGAAAAATCTTTCTTAAAGACCCCCCACGTCATGTGTCACATTCCCTCTTATGTTAGGAAGATTTTTTTAAAGATTTCCTACCAGGTATGAGAGCGAAAACCGTGATTTTGACACGTGACGTGCTGGGTCTTTAATGATTAGCATTTGTATAGCGCGCATATCTAGAAAATCCTATTCATGATGCTTTAGAAAGAATAAAAGAAAAGTACGAACAGTCCTATAAAGACACACACGCACACACGCGCGCGCACACTCACACACACACACGCACGCACACACGCACACTTTTCTTTGTTTCTTTTACTTTTATTCCTTTGTGTTAAATGGGTTTCATGCAAAAAAGCAAATTGTATTGCTTATCCAATGTTCCAACTGAAAATAAAAATGTTGACTTTGACTTTGACACAAACACGCACGCAAGCATGCACTTACACGCACACGCACGCGCACACGCGCTCTCACACACACACACACACACACACACACATACATACACACACGTACGCAGACACACACACACACACACACACACACACACACACACACACACACACACACACACACACACACACACACACACACACACATACACACACACATGAAGATACAAGAAAGCACTTTTTAAAACATGTTGAAGACAAATACAAAATAGAAAACGCGCTACCAACCAATTTAATATCAAATGACAATGTTATCAGCGAGGTTGCGAAATATGTATATGAGTGTCAGCACTTACTAAAGTAACTGTACAAACAGTTACTAAAGTAGATCGGGGGAAAAAATACAAAAAATACAAACAAGAACAGAATGTTCGATGAAAAAGTTCATGTTACAAATGCTTTGTTTCTTACATTTAGTGTTTCGTTGTTTGTTTATTTTTAGTGTCATAAAACCTGTTACGGTTTTCAAAGACAATAAATATCTTAATCTGAATCTGAATCACACACAGAGACACACACACACACACACACACACACTCACACACCCCACTCAATTATCCATTGGGCACAATGAACCAATGCATGGCAACTACAGCTTTGAGAACAGATGAGTTTTCACATTAGTTTTGAACGCTTCTAGAGAGTCAGAGTGTCTGAGAGACAGGGGTAAGTTGTTCCACACAGATGGAGCCTGGAATGGAAAGGACCTTTCACCATCAGTTTTAGTGTTGACTATCAGAAGGCGTAAACGTCGAAAGTGCAATGTTAACACTGAAACAGAACAGTGTGTAGAACAAAAACGTGCATCTTAACTGACATACGGGGACTGTAATTAGAGGAGTGGTGTTTTTTATTATGGTACTTTTCCTAAGGCCCGTTGGATTAACCCTTTCGCCGCCAGCCATTTTTCAGACAAACAATGCCATTAAACTTAACTGGGTAGAAGAACAAAAATCTGCAATATTGGGAATTCCTCTGTGACACATTAGGCATATCCTTACATCCCAAAATTAAGAAAATAGGGTCTTTGGATAACAGGCTCTGATTTGATGCCTTTTAGTGACATGGGTGTTAAACCATTGTGGTGCTACAATGCTGCATTGGCGGTGAAAGGGTTAATATGCTATACTGATTCTAATATAAAAAGAGGGACATAAAAGTTTGTTTTAAGCATATGACTAGAAATACTAAACATTTTGCTAAGGATTTATATGAAATGTTGTTCTATATTGATTGTTTGATTTTCACCTTGACATTCTGTGGAGTGGGGGGGGGGGGGGTTTTGGTAGCTTTGGTTGCATTTGCTGTTTGTTTGTTTGTTTATCGCTTATGCAGAGGTGTGGTTGTTGTTTATCTTAAACTAGTCTGCCTGTCTGATTCTCTGTTTGTGAATTACAATATCTAAAACGTTGTAAGCGTTATCTCATGAATACGGTTTTTTCATAAATGTGTTTGTGTGTGCGCGCTTGTGTATGTGCATGCGTGCGTGCGTGCGTGCATGTGTTTGTGTAGGGGTTCGTATGGGCAGCTGCCACTGCAGCCTACCAAGTGGAAGGGGGCTGGAACGCCGATGGTAAGTTAATAATAAAAAATAATTAGAATCTGGATAGTAAGACGGAAAGACCAGTGGGCTTAGTAGTAGTAATATCAGCGGTAGGAATAATGATGGTGAAGATGTCAATACGATGGCCATGGTTAGCATAGCGACTGTGCGGAAGTATTAAAAATACCGACATTCTGGGATTGGACCACGAACGATGGGGAGAGTGATCAGAAATGAAATAAATCGCGTTTTCATGACTCAGTGTTTGTCTCATGTTCGAGTTTCTCTTTCCTGCCGCTTAAAGACCCACCACGTCGATGTGTGAAAATCAGCGTTTTCACGTGTTTTCCCGCTCTTGCTGGTGAGAAATCTTTAATACTTAGCTCAAAAAGTTGATAAGATACAGCTTAATGTTTGGTAAGAAAGTCAGGTGTGAAAATGTGGGGAGAACAAAAAAATCTTAAGAAATCTTCCTAGCAAGAGAGGGAAAATGCACTTGGACGTGGGTTTTTTTTAAAGCTCCCCTCCATAAAAAAAAAAGGCATCAGTCTAATGCATGATGTTCTGTTGGTAAAGCGCTTCGAACCCCTGCCAGTGTACGATTGGCGCTGTATCACAAAATCACGCTCTCATAACGATGTCGATAAATACCCATTACCCAATGATTTCTGACCGTTTTCAGAACTTAGGGAACACACACACACATAATCACTAAAGGGACATTAAGTGTCACAATGACCATTCTGAAAGAATGGTACGGTTAGAAACTTCAGACAATTCTCTTGCAAGTGATATAAGAACCATTCTTGTAACTTGTTACCGTTTTAGAGTTATGAGCATTTGAAATTGGTAGGGTGACTCAGCCATTTTGAGAAATCACAGTCTGAAGTTTAGCCTAGCTGAAGAAAATACATTGACCTACTCATTTCAAATAACTTTTTGGAGTATTTAGAGACCATAACAAAGATTATCCTTTATGAATATGAAGGATGGGGTTTTAGAGAGTATGGGAACACCCATAACTCAAAACTCATAAAAAAAAGATAATTTTGACTTTACAAGCCTGTTGTGATAAATTAGCCCAGCGACTTAATGTCCCTTTCGTGGTGCTGGGTCACATATACGCGCAAGTTCTGCGTGGAAACCCATGCGCAATCCGCAACAACAAAAATCTGGAAGTAAGAAATATGAAAGAGTGTGCCCATTACATGCGGAAACCCATCCGTAATCCCATCCGCTTATTTCTAATATAAGTATATGGGGTTTCCGCACGGAACTTGTGGATTACGGATCTAATGCTCACAAGCCTAAGAATCACTGTGTTGTCTAATATGATAAGTATTAACCCTTTCAACGCCAGCCATTTTTCAGCTAAAACTTTCCATTAAACTTACCTGGGTAGAGAAAAGATGATGTCTACAACATTGGGGATTCCTCTGGGACATGCATAACATAGGACATATCCTTACCTCCCAAAATTAAGAACATAAGGTCATTGGATACCAGACCCTCATTTGATGCCTTTCAGTGATATGGGTGTTCAATCATTATGGTGCCAACAGGCGACAGTGGCGGTGAAAGGGTTTAAGAAAAGCAATCGTTTCAAGGCATTTTTTTGCACACGAACAAAATAATAGAATGACATTAGTTGAATTCATTTTACCCGCTGTTTAATAGGTTTCAATCTTTTTATTAGGAAAAGGGGAAAGCAACTGGGACGCCTTCACGCACGCCGGCGGCCATATTGTTGACGCCAGTTCCGGTGACGTGGCCTGTGACAGCTACCACAAGTACATGGATGACGTGCACATGTTGAAAGACTTGGGGGTGAGAAGATTGATTGGTTGGCTGGTTAGTTTGTTGATTGATTGATTTGATTGGCTGGTTCATTGATTGGTTGGTTGGCTGGCTGGTTAGTTTGTTGATTGATTGAGTTGATTGGCTAGTTGATTGATTGGTTGGTTGGCTGGCTGGTTAGTTTGTTGATTGATTGAGTTGATTGGCTGGTTGATTGATTGGTTGGCTGGTTGATTGGTTGATTTGATTGGTTGGCTGGTTGATTGATTGATTTGATTGGTTGGTTTGATCGATTGGTTAGTTGATTGATTGATTGGTTGATCGGTTGATTTATTTATTTATTTATTTATTTGACTGGTTGGTTAGATCGATTGGTTAGATCGATTGGTTGGTTGATTAGTTGATTTATTGCTTGATTTAGCTACCAGACTTCCATGGATGATAATGAACTTGAAAGGCTCTGGGGTGAAACTTTTGATCGACGTAGCCTTGTTTCTTTTCAGCGTGTTTGTTCGTGTTTTTTTGTTTGTCTGCTTGTCAGCTTCTTTTTTTTATATCTGTTGGACTCGTGTTAACTCGTAGGTGTGTGTCGATGCCCTGAATCTGAGATGCTTTGTTCCCTTCCCTTGTGGCGGTACGTTGTCATGAAGACTGGCTGGTATGCCAGAGTGTCTGTGTTCAACACTGCTCAATGAAAGCGGTCTTCTTCTTCTTCTGCGTTCCCAGGCCGTATGGACATAATGGATAAGGCACATATGTGTCCAGTTTTCAGTTTTCACTGGTCTCCCCGCTCCGTACAGCCAAAACATTCCGATTTCGGAGGAGCTCAAAGGAGAAAAAGTATTTCGAAGATTGTTTTTTAAAAGGCATGAGAATGGACCAATAAGTCAGAAAGATAGTAAATGAAATGAAGCAAAGGGAAAAGGCAGAGTCAAAGAGAGGGGCAGATTAGAGGAAGTTACAAGCACAGAACTTCAAGAAGGTAGGGGAACTATTTTTACGAACGTTACCCCCCCGGTATCCCCACGGGGAGAGACTCGTGGCGGGGGCGGGGTCGTCCAGCTCCCCGCGTGGAGGCACGAGGCATCCATCCACTGCCCCGAATGACAGCAGTGTCTCTGCTCATTCTGTACGAGACCTTAGCGAGGTTTACGTGCCAGAAAGTGCTAGCACTGCTCTCGGCTGAAGGCCACAGGGTACTACTAACAAAGGAGTTAAAAACACACTGACGCACCACGATTAGGTTCCTTGTTGTTGTCTAGGTAGCTGTGACCCACATACAAATGGTATTTTTCAGAGAACTCTCTGAATTCGACTTGACTATGCAAACTCTCTTCTGGCCGGTCTTCCACAAAAGCATACAGATAAAATTCAAAGAGTAATGAATTGTGCTGCTCGTTTAATATACAGGTCTTCTAGGCGTGCACATGTCACTCCTCTTCTGTCTGAACTGCACTGGCTGCCTGTCTCTCACAGGATTCACTACAAAATTGCTCTCATCTGCTTCAATGTAATTTCTAACACCGCTCCTCCATACCTCTGTCAACTCCTTGAGTTATACACTCCCTC
>CM065702.1:3852847-3885347 GCA_017654935.2 Phymorhynchus buccinoides
TAAATTGATCTCTTTTTAGTCAAACAGTGTAGACTTTCAGTTGCTGAGTACATCGAAGATTGTTTGCCAGAAGAAGGTATTAATCTTCTCGGGTGAACTCCAGAAGAATCTATTGGCGCTCTTTGTTTCTGGTATGACAGTGCCTACTGGCTTTCACCCGAGAAGAATGATAGTACCTTCCGGTGTGTAATACCTGAAACCAGCAGTTGCGGGAAAACAAGCACGTGTCTACAGCTATTCTATTTTGTGACACAACTTAGCAAGTGAAGACAACTTTTTGTTCGTTTGAACCTCACATTTTACATATGTATGCAGGGCTCACTATATTCTCTATATAGCGAAGTTGGTCACCACCACAGAAGAAGACAAAGAAGAAGAAGGGCTCCCAGGGACCCCTATTTGGGGGTCTAGGAAGTATTATAAGCCAAATGTGTATGTGTGTGTGTTGGTGTATGTGTAGGTGTATGTCTGAGAGAAAGATAGAATCTGAGGGAGAGATACATGATTATGTAACCTGATTTTGTTGCCATTTTGTTTTCTCTTATATCGGTTGTCCATCCATGTTAGGTTAGGTTAGGTTAGGTTAGGTTATAGTTAGGTTAGGTCTCATCACAGTCACAGAGGCGTCGCAGCCAGAGGCGCGCCACCCAATTTCAAGGATGGGGGGGGGGGGGGGGGTATTTACATTACAAAACTGGGACATTTTGTCTTCAGTGGGAAAGTGCCAGTTTTGTAATGTAATGTGCATGCTTTCGTTGTTGTTGGAATGTGTCTTGTGCAAAACCAAAACGATTTCCTTTGTATTCTGATGCATTGGCTGATTAAAGAATCTTGAATTTTGAAAAGGACCCTCTAAGAGAATGTGCAGGGATACTCAATCAAAACGGGCAAAATCACAAAACGTAGTCTTGGCATTCAGAGTTATGACTCCCAATCAAGGACGTTTCTTTCACCGTCCATTGTTTACACTATTTCTGGGCCTAATTCACTGAACTGATTCTCCAAAAATGTTCACAGTCTGCCTGCCTTCTGTGTGTGTGTGTGTGTGTGCGTGCGTGCGTGCGTGTGTGTGTGTGTGTGTGTGTGTGTGCGTGCGCGCGTGCGTGCGTGCGTGCATGTGTGTGTGCGTTCATTAGGTATTATTAAGTATTTTGTACTTTGTAGTCACAGAGGCGTCTCTGTAAAATTCGGGTTGCTCCCACCTGGAGAACGCGTCGCAGCCACAGACGCGCCACCCAATGGGGTTTTTTTGCATGCGATTTTGGTGTGACTGATGAGGAAGAAAAGAGGGGGGGGGTAAATTTTGACCAAATGACAACTTTTCGTTGCCACTGGGATTAACGTGTGCTAAGTGCATGGGCACACGGGACCTCGGTTTATCGTCTCATTCGAAAGACTCCATGTTCAGACCGTTAGGCCTAGTGCAAAGTGAGAGGAAAAATCTCCTGTACCCAGGTTCGAACTCGGGCTTACTTGGCACAAGTCGAACGCGTTACCTCGGTGCCACTCTACACCTGAAATCTGGACAGATTCAGCAGCATGTGCCATACATGCACGTATTGACATTGTGAAAACGCTACTCATCAGATGCACTTGAAATATTATCACAAGGATTGTATGTTAGTGTTTGCGACGTAAAGGGGACCCTGTGTCCCTCCCCTAGGACCCTCTATACCCTGGGACCCCTTGTCTTGCAGGACGATTGGTGCCCTGTGTATCGTACATTTCTTCAATTACAGTAAAACCTCCCTTATAAGACCTTCAAAAATCATCCAAAATGAGGTCTTATAAGGGAGGGGTCTTATAAGAGAGGTAATTTTAATACTTACAAAGAAGGCCAATGTGTCAGAGAATCAGGTCTTATGTGGGAGGGAGTCTTATAATGGGAGGTCTTATAAGGGAGGTAATTTTAATACTTACAAAGAAGGGCAATATCTCAGAGAAGCAGGTTTTATGTGGGAGGGAGTCTTATAAGGGAGGTAATTTTAATACTTACAAAGAAGGGCAATGTCTCAGAGAAGCAGGTTTTATGTGGGAGGGAGTCTTATAAGGGAGGTAATTTGAATACTTACAAAGAAGGGCAATGTCTCAGCGAAGCAGGTCTTATGTGGGAGGGAGTCTTATAAGGGAGGTTCCACTTGTATACTGATCAGTTGATCGATTGATTGATCCATGTTTGTTTCAGATACTTCTGACTTTTTTGGTCTGAACCACTATTCCACCAACCTGGTGAGGCACAAAGAACCGACCACCGTCAGAGAGAACAGTAGCTACTTCAACGACAGACAGGTGTCGGAGGTCAAAGACCCACGATGGATCAAGTAATGTATTGAGAGAGAGACATTTGACTCTTGACACTTGAAAACTTTATAACGCAAGGATTGAGATGTTAGGCCAGGCCTATTCTTACAATCTGTCCTTGAGACGGAAACAAGACTAATACAAAACGATAAGGCAAACAGATAATTATATGGACATGCATGATGATACAAGACATCAAAGTAAACAAAATTAGAGCAAAATAATATAAACAAATATATAGAGTGAGATATATATACAGAGAGAGAGATGGGGGGGGGAGATAATAAAGTGTTGAACTATTGTTTTTGTTGTTGTTTATGTAATTTCAATTTTGATACCCATTATCTCACTTTACCCAGTATTGCTTCTATGCTGACAGACCAGGCTCTGACTGGCCACCAGGTGTAAAAGGTTGTGTAACATTGATCTGTAAAATGGTGAACTGTGGTTTTTTCATTTCAAGATCCACACCTATCATAGCTGACTGTTCACTATAATTATTATGTTTTTTCCACAAACCAAGTCTCTGTCTCACCGACATCCGCTATGGAAAGTTCACCTCTGTGGAGTTTGGATTCAGATCAAGATCCGAGTAGCTGAAGACAGTTTCCCGATGTGTTCGTACTGTGATGGACTATCTTGGTATTGGTCATGTTTCTACAGTCAGGTTTCTCCCATATGGAGAGCGCGGCACCTCTATCCCGAATATGAATCTTCAAATGGCTACAAAATCAAAACCAAACGAGACAACTCAATTCTCTGTTTTCTGTGTATTGACTTATCGTTGCTCCTTCCCGTGAAACCAAACGAGACAACTCAGTTCTCTGTTTTCTGTGTATTGACTTATCGTTGCTCCTTCCCGTGAAACCAAACGAGACAACTCAATTCTCTGTTTTCTGTATATTGACTTATCTTTGCTCCTTCCCGTGAAACCAAACGAGACAACTCAGTTCTCTGTTTTCTGTATATTGACTTATCGTTGCTCCTTCCCGTGAAACCAAACGAGACAACTCAATTCTCTGTTTTCTGTGTATTGACTTATCTTTGCTCCTTCCCGTGAAACCAAACGAGACAACCCAATTCTCTGTTTTCTGTGTATTGACTTATCTTTGCTCCTTCCCGTGAAACCAAACGAGACAACTCAATTCTCTGTTTTCTGTGTATTGATTTATCTTTGCTCCTTCCCGTGAAACCAAAATCTCAATTCCATTATGTCTGGGTTTTCCCATGCACTTTCACCCCAAAAAATTAGTTTTGCAAGATAGATGGCAATAATTATGATTCCCACATTATTCACATAGTTCAGCCACACTATTTATCTGTGAGCAGATCAGGTTCTGATTGGCTGACAGTGGTTCCGTGGGGTCTGCGTAAAATGGTGAACTGGGTCCGTCGTCAGTACGGAGATCTACCCATCTACATCACGGAGAACGGGGTGTCTGACCGGAACGCTTCCCTCAATGACGACCACAGGATCTACTACTATCGATACTACATCAACGAACTGCTCAAAGGTGGGTGTTGTCTTACATTCTCTTGTATTTTATTACGTAGTGTTCGCTATGTGAGGCACAATTGGCATTGGCAATTGGCATTGGCTAGAACACCAAGGCTATATCAAAATATTGTTGGCCGGGTAATCCACAAACGGTCACATGCGCACAACAGGGAGATCAGCAGGTGTACGAGTGCCATAGGCATCACAGAGGAGGTGAAGCAAAGGAACAGCACGTCACCAACAGAGAGGTCAGCAAGCGTACGGGCGTCAAAGTCATCACAGAGGAGGTGAAGCAAAGGAACAGCACGTCACCAACAGAGAGGTCAGCAAGCGTACGGGCGTCAAAGTCATCACAGAGGAGGTGAAGCAAAGGAACAGCATGTCACCAACAGAGAGGTCAGCAGGCGTACGGGCATCAAAGGCATCACACAGGAGGTCAAGCAAAGGAACAGCATGTCACCAACAGAGAGGTCAGCAAGCGTACGGGCATCAAATGCATCACAGAGGAGGTGAAGCAAAGGAGCAGCACGTCACCAACAGAGAGGTCAGCAGGCGTACGGGCATCAAAGGCATCACAGAGGAGGTGAAGCAAAGGAACAGCACGTCACCAACAGAGAGGTCAGCAGGCGTACGGGCATCAAAGGCATCACAGAGGAGGTGAAGCAAAGGAACAGCACGTCACCAACAGAGAGGTCAGCAGGCGTACGGGCATCAAAGGCATCACAGAGGAGGTGAAGCAAAGGAACAGCACGTCACCAACAGAGAGGTAAGCAGGCGTACGGGCATCAAAGGCATCACAGAGGAGGTGAAGCAAAGGAGCAGCACGTCACCAACAGAGAGGTCAGCATGCGTACGGGCATCAAAGGCATCACAGAGGAGGTGAAGCAAAGGCCCTGGAGGTGGCTGGGCCATCTCCTGAAGATGAGCAAGACCAGACATCCACACATTTCGCTGAGGTGGGCTCCATACCACCTGGAAAGCAGAACGAGGCAGACCACTGGGCACCTGGAGGAGGACTGTGGAGGAGGAGATGCAGGCAGCGGGAAAAACATGGAATGAGCTTGGCTGGCTCGCTCAAGACCGGCACGGTTGGAGGACCTTTGTTGGCGCCTTATGCTCCCTCCACTGGGAGCGAAGAGGATTAAGCAAGTAAATAACTACTTATATACCTGTATGAACAACTGCAAAGGTATGTCGGGGTCGGTCTCTGTTGGTGCTGCAGAGGTGGCCGTGAATGCTGCGATTTTTGTGGACATTTCTGTAACTGAAATGACATGAAAGTGTAGGCCAAAATATTGTGAAGATTCATAACAGACAAACTGACTTCTGAGTATGTACGCTTTTCAATGCCGCTGTCAGGTAGAAAATGTCCCTTCTGTTTTAAACAATCTTGTCAGTTTAGGCCTACTTGTTCTGTATTGTTGACTTCAGAGTTTTAGTCGATGAAAGCTGCTCTATGATTTGGGAATTTATTATTTGGTTTATAATTGATCATCGATTTGTATTTCATTGTTAAAGCAATTGCCACCTCTTCTTCATTAGAAAGAGTTCCTTTAGACGGATTTGATTGTATGTGTGTGTGTGTGTGTGTGTGTGTGTGTGTGTGTGTGTGTGTGTGTGTGTGTGTGTGTGTGTGTGTGTGTGTGTGTGTGTGTGTGTGTGTGCGTGTGCGTGTGCGTGTGCGTGCGCGTGCGTGCGTGCGTGTGTGGTTGTTTTTTTTCCCATTTATCCCAGCCATAAAGTTGGACGGGGTGAATGTGAAGGGCTACACCGCCTGGTCTCTGATGGACAACTTCGAGTGGGCCCGGGGCTACACGGAGAAGTTCGGCCTGTACGCCGTCAGCATGAACCACCCTGACAGACCCAGGTCACCCAAAGCCTCCGCAAGGTTCTACCATGACGTCATCAAGGTCAGGGGGCCGTTTCGCAAGAGCGAACGTTCGTAGCTGTTAGCGCATTTCGGCAAAAACGGTCCTAACAAACTCTTTCGTTTGCTGATAGTTTGCCAACTTTACAACTCTACCTCGAGAGGTTGGTCTCAGCGAACTATCACGTGACTTGCACGGGGTTAATACGTTTCTTGTTGTTGATTGGCTCATTAATGTTTGGTTAAAATAATACCTTTTTCGGGACCAATCAGACAAGAACTTGTAATATTCTTCGGCAAACGTTTTCTAAAGTCGTTTTTTAGACCTCTTGCGGTGCAAACGCCATTCGCGCGGCGAGCGACCTCTAGTGAAATTCACCCAAGATGTCATGGTTTGGTTCAATCATATTTTTAGGGTCTGGTTTTAGGAACTGCTACTTTTCAGTCACATTTTGCCTTGAAGGAATAAATTATGTTAAGATTAAATTTGGATCATTTTCATCGCACGTATCATTTACTACATGATACATTCAGATTATCTAGCCAAAGAAAGAGAAACTGAACACGTTTTTTATTTCACACCTTTTCCCCTTTCTGTAAGGTTTCAGTCTCAAATATATTTCATCGCTTCTTCAATTTTTGTTCTCCTAAATGGCAGGTTGAACCTGTACAATATTTTGTAGAGGAAAAAACTAATAATGAAGAAGTAGATGAGACCTGGTGTAGTTGACATTTGGGAGCTTTCGAACTAGTGTTCTTATTATTATTATTCTTTACAATATTTTTTCAAGACAATGAATGTTTCTTGGGTAAATTCAGTTATTAATTGTTTACGAAAGTACCCCTAATCTAATCCTAACCCTAACCCTGTTCCTTACCCGACTCAAGGCAACCAACACGTGGGTGAAATATTTTGCGCAAGACTTGATATACCAACGATAGAATTGAACTCATTTTTGTACAGGTTAAACATGTTTTAAGGATTGGGACACAGGATGTTGTCTGTTGGAAGGGGGGGGGGAGAGGCGGGGTGAGGGTGTGTGTTGATTGCTTATGGGTGGGAGGTGGGGTGAGGGTGGGGGGTGTATGTAAAATAATACAAGTACAGTGGAACCTCCCTTTAAAGACCTTGAAAAATCATCCCAAAATACGGTCTTAAGAGGGAGGGAGTTGTATAAGGGAAGTGCTTTTAACCCTTTCACCGCCAGCCATATTTCAGCCAACAATGTCCATTAAACGTACCTGACTAGAGAACAAAATCCATCTGCTGTATTGGGGATTCTTCTGTGGCATATAATATACAATAAGGTCTATCCTTGCTTCCCCAAACTAAGACAATATCGTCTATAGATACTAGACGCCAATTTGATGCCTTTTAGTGACATAAGTGTTAAATCACTGTGGTGCTAAAAAGCAACTTTGGCGGTGAAATGGTTACTACTTACAAAGAAGGACAATGTCTCACAGAAGTAGGTCCTCAGTGGGATCAGTGGAGACTTATTAGAGGGAGGGGGGTCTTATAAGAGGGGTTCAACTGTATATGGTGCGCGTATGTGTTCGGGTTAGTAAATAAAATGGTCATTGTTGTTGTTGACGTACCCTGGCTAAAAGACTCCAGGGATCATCCTAACTGCCGAAGCACTTGAACACTATGGTATAAATGCACCAGCTAGGGATGAGAATATTACGTGTGTGAAGGTGTGGGGTTGTTTTGGGTGGGGTTGTGACAATTGATAACATGTTTTACTTTCAACGTGTGTGACCGTTTTTGATTATCGCGTCACGTAGGCAGCCACACTCCATCTTCGGAGGAATTCAAATGGTAATAACACCAATCATAACCAGACAAAAACGATTCTTTGGGACAACATTTAAATGACTAACAACTGTGATTTCAGGAGAACGGCTTTGTGAAAAATTCGCTCCGTACGGACCCGGCTGCTGCTAAACCTGCCTCCAGGGATGACTTGTATTATGGTGAATTTCCTGGTGGCTTCAAGCTTGGCGCTGGATCCACAGCCTATCAGGTGGAAGGGGCCTGGAATGAAGATGGTAGGTCCTGAGAGAGACAGACAGATACAGAGAGACAGGGGAAGAGAGAGAAAGAGAGAGAGAGAGAGGGAGAAAAAGAGAGAGAGTGTGTGTCTGTGAGCGTGCGTGCGTTTGTGTGTGTGTGTGTGTTGTTGTTGTTTGTTTGTTGTTGGGTTTGTTTTGGGGGGGGAATTCGTGTGTATGTGAAACAAAGATGGTTGGTATGTGTGTTGTGTGTGTGTGCGTGCGTGTGTGTGCGCGCGCGTGCGTTTTTGTTTGCGAGACAGACAGAGACAGAGATATGTAAGCAAGAAAAGTGTGTGCCGGTCATTCGTGTCTAACTATGGCCTTCAGATCGCAAATTAGGCAACCATTGTTCTGGTAGGCTGAGCTAGAATGTATAACCCTTTCACCGCCAGAGTCGCATTTTAGGACACCCATGTCACTAAAAGGCATCAAATCAGGGCCTCTTATCCAAATACCCTATGTTCTTCATTTTGGGAGGTAAGGATAGGCCTAATGTTATATATGTCACAGAGGAAATCGCAATATTGCATATATTTTAATTTTCTCTACCCAGTTAAATTTAATGGTATTTTTTGGCTGAAAAATGGCTGGCGGCAAAAGGGTTAAAGAAGATGCCGTGCCCCGGATGCATCCACACACGAGGATTAGAGGACCCTTGGTATTAGCAAGATCCAGATAGCAGATCAGACAACTACTAGTCTGAAAGTATGGGTTGAATTTGTTTAACCCTTTCACCGCCAATGTCGCATTCATCACCACGATGGCTTACCACCTATGTTACTAAAAATGTATCCAATCCAGACCTGTTATGCAAAGACCCTATTTTCTTAACTCTGGGAGGCAAGGACAGGCCTAATGCTATGCATGCCACAGAGGAATTTCCAATATTGCAGATTTTGAATTTACCCAGTTAAATGTAATGGCAAGCTTACTTTTTGGTTGAAAATGGCTGGCGGCGAAAGGGTTAAAGTGGCAAGGTTTTGCTACACGAACATCCCCTCTTCCTCAGCCAAAAGGATTTGTTTGGTCAGCTGCTTTGGGGAAAGTCCCCAAAGGCCAACTAATCCCCTTTGTTGCAGCACTATAAGAGTCAATGCAAATGCCTCCTAATGTCAATAATAATAATAATCATCATATAGTAAAAAGCCAAGTGTCCGTGTGTGTGTGTGTGTGTGTGTGTGTGTCTGAAACACAAAACGGGCCTTATAACTCCGCCGTTTTTTGACCGAATCGCTTCACATTTGCTGTGAGCCCTAACGGGGCGATGGCAACGGCAACCGGGGCGGCCGTGTCATTTGCGCGGTTTCGCAAATGCGCGAAACGCGTATCCGCGGACTCTCGGCGCCAGTATCTCCGGCATTTCTGAACCGATTGCCTTCAAATTTGGCAGGTAGATGACCGGGGACTGCTTTTCTATCGGTGTGCCAAACCGGAAGCGAATCGGTTCTTGAAACGCGCGCGCTATACATCGCTTCACCTTTTCACAAATAACTCCGCCGTTTCTTAACCGAATCAGCTTCAAATTTGCTGTCAGGCTTGCTATGGCCTGGGCAAAGCCTGGCAGCAAATTGGAAGAGAATTGGGAGAGCGCGTCACTCTCACAGCAGCGCCAACGGGAAACGGGGCCTTATAACTCCGCCGTTTCTTAACCGAATCGCTTCAAATTTGCTGTGCTCAGCGTTACCAAAGGGGAATTAGTACTTGGCGTTACCCTTACTAGGCGTTACCAGTACGGTGCATTGCCAGTACTATGCGTTGCGCTAGTAATAATAATTCTTCGTCGATCACATCAGATGGAGATGCCAGCGGCCCGCACGAATGCAGCAGTCGCCTGGAGATTAGTTAGGTTTCCGTGCAGCTTTTCCCTCAGTGGTGAATAATAATACATAGCATTTATATAGCGCCTTTCTTTAGAATTAAACGCATGTTATGATGTTTTTTCTCTTCAGGAAAAGGGGAGAGCATCTGGGATAGCTTCGTGCACGCGCTAGGTCACGTGACCGATGACGCAACGGGCGATCAGGCGGTCGACAGTTACCATGGTTATCTGAACGATGTGGCGGCCCTTGTTCAGTTAAAAGTCAGTCTAGCTGCTTTTCTTCGCCTGTTCTTTTCTTTTTCTACCCCAGTTCTTGCAGACTTAACATACATCCTTTACGGACGACAATGTGGATAGAGGCCTAACATAGGGGCGGATCAGCTAGTCAAGGAGGGGAGGGTTCCAACGGCTTGATTGGGGATTCTAGGGGGGAGGGGGGAGGGGGGAAGCCTCCCAGAAACTGACAATAACTTCAATGTGAATGGCGCAATGAAGGCCCAAAGGGGAATAAACTATAACTCTAGCATGGTATCACTTGAAGTCATGGATATATCCTGTTTCTTTATTTCTGTTCTTTAAATTTTATTTTTTAAGGGAGTGTGGGGGTTCTTGAGCCCATGCACCCCCCCCCCCTCCCCCCAACCGT
This sequence comes from Phymorhynchus buccinoides, assembly GCA_017654935.2. Taxonomy (NCBI): domain Eukaryota; kingdom Metazoa; phylum Mollusca; class Gastropoda; order Neogastropoda; family Raphitomidae; genus Phymorhynchus; species Phymorhynchus buccinoides. The sequence goes on from CM065702.1 coordinate 3,863,037, forward strand.
CTGTGCAGCATTCAAAATGCTTTTTATTTCAATGATGTTGTTGCAGGCAAACCATTACGCCTTCACTCTCTCCTGGCCCCGCCTCTTATCCGACGCAGGAAACAACATTCCTGCAACCACTAGTGTAGCACATTTGAACTCTCACCTCAACGTTAACTTTAACCCTAACCCCGAAGGCCTGGCTTACTACAATAATGTGATCGACGCTTTGCTGAGTTCGGGGATCGACCCCGTGGTCACCTTGCATTTCTGGGACCTGCCCCAGAGTCTGCAAGAGGCAGGAGGCTGGGGGAATGAGACCACGGTGGATCGCTTCCTGCAGTACGCTAGGTTCTGCTTCACTTCGTTTGGAGATAGGGTAGGTGAAACCAGAGAGAGAGAGAGAGAGAGAGAGAGTGTGTGTGTGTGTGTGTAGGTGTGTAGGTGTAGGTGTGTGTGTCTTTCATTTAACGTCTATCCACTTCTCGTGATATTAGACGGGGGGAGGGGGGGGTGGGGGTTATGTATGTTAAAGTGGTTGCGTGCATGTGAATGTGTGTTTGTACAATCAAAGTGTGTACATGCTGGTGTATGCACAATCAATATGAATGGATAGGACTGCACTGCAGAAGCAACAAACCGCAAGAAATAGGAGTAAAACCAACAACAACAAAAACAAAAATCCCCCAAATGGAAATAAAACCCAACATCACCACCACCACCACCCTCGTGTGTTTGTATGTCTGTCTGTAACTGTGTGTGCCTATTGATATATATATAGAGAGAGAAAACGAGTGAGTGTGCGTGTTTGTGTACGTGCGTGTGTATGTGTGTGTGCGCGTGCGCGTGTGTGTGTGTGAGTGTTAGGGGATGGGGAGAACTTGTGATTGAACCATGCACCCTAATTTCGATGATAAGTAGATGACAACAGCAACAATGACAATGATGATGACTAATAATAACGACGACGACTATGCGATGATGATGACTATGACAACGTCGACGATTATGATGATGATAGTGATGATAATGATGATGATAATGATGATGATGATGGTGATTATGCTAACGATGATATATATGTGTCCGTTTATTATTATTATTATTATGACAACTATTGTGATAATGACAACAACCACAGCGATGTGATAATGATGACGACGACAATGATGATGATTATAATGATAATAACGATAATGATGGTGATGACGACGATTACGATAATGATGACGACGGCTACGATAATGATGATGATGATTATAATTGTAATGACGATAATGATGATGATGATATTGATGACGACGATTACGATAATGATGACGACGGTTACGATAATGATGACGATGATGATGATTATAATTGTAATGATGATGATGATATTGATGACGACGATTACGATAATGATGACGATGATGATGATTATAATTGTAATGATGATGATGATATTGATGACGACGATTACGATAATGATGACGATGATGTCGACGTCGACGATTACGATGATATTGATGACGACGATTACGATTATGATGACGATGATGTCGACGTCGACGATTACGATGATGCTGATGATTACGATGACGACGACGATGATGATGATGATGAGGATGATGATGATGATGATGATGATGATGACGATGTTTACAGGTGAAAACGTGGCTAACTTTGGGTCAACCAGACGTATTCGCTAAACAGGGATACATGGAGGGTACCTTCCCCCCTTCTGTTTCTAACAACCCCCAACTCTATTACAAGGTGGGTGTGTCTGTGTAGGTGTGTGTGTAGGTGTGTGTGTGTGTAGGTGTGTCTGTGTGTCTGTGTGTGTGTGTAGGTGTGTGTGTAGGTGTGTGTGTGTGTGTGTGTGTGTGTGTAGTGTGTGTGTGTGTGTGTGTGTGTGTAGGTGTGTGTAGGTGTGTGTAGGTGTGTGTGTGTCTGTGTAGGTGTGTCTGTGTAGGTGTGTGTGTAGGTGTGTGTGTGTAGGTGTGTGTGTGTGTGTGTGTGTGTGTGTGTGTGTGTGTGTGTGTGTGTGTGTGTGTGTGTGTGTGTGTGTGTGTGTGTGTGTGTTTAATGCGTTTCGTGTGTGTGAGGGGGGGGGGGGGGGTTGCGTGTGTGTGTATTTATGAATGTGTTTGTGTGCGTTTGCGCGTATTTATGAATGTGTGTGTGTGTGCACGCTCATCTGTCTGTCCGTGTGACCGTCTATGTCTGTGTGGGTCTGAATGCCTAGGTCTGCTTGCCTGTTCATCTGTTTAAGTGAAGGTATGTATGTTCTGAGTGCTCACATGCAGAATCCTGAGTAGTAGTAATTATGGCTAGAAGTGAGCCTCGTGGCCCTTTTACGCCCTTTCTCGTTAGGGACTTTGGTTTGTTTCAGGGTGGCTTGCTTTCTACGAGTTAGTTAGCTACTTAGATCATTTAAGTTTCGTAGTTAGTTTGTTTGTTTGTTAGTCTGTTTGTCTGTTTAGAATATACCAAAATACCCAAGCTATTACCCAATAACTCATAATTGAATTAGGCATCCTGAAAATATAAAATGATCTGATGGAGTGAGCCCCCTTTGTTTGTTTTTTAGTCTTTCTTATGCGCGCTTGTGGAAAACAATTGGTCTTTAACTTTTTAAATGAAATATATGTTGTTTGTTTTTAGGTGATTTACCATCTTCTCAAAGCCCATGCCATGGTCTACCGCCTCTATGAAGAAGAATTCAAATCGTCACAAAAAGGTAAAAGTTTACAATGATCGAGAAGAAACACACAGTTCTAAAGGTCTGTGTACACGTTAACAATATTCACAAAATATCACTATTTCCCCATGGCAACACAGCGAATTGTTAGTAATATTATGAGTGGCCTAACACTGTGTTTCCATGGGGAAATAGAGATATTTTGTGAATGTTGTTAACGTGTACAGAGTCCTTAAAGACCCCGCACGTCACGTGTCACATTCCCTCTTATGCTAGGAAGATTTCTTAATATTCCTTAATAGCTATAAGAGGGAAAACACGTGAAAACCTTGATTTTGACACGTGCCGTGCGGGGTCTTTAAGATTTGTTACTAGCTATAAGAGGGAAAACACGTAAAAACTTTGATTTTGACACGTGCCGTGCGGAGTCTTTAAGATTCGTTAATAGCTATAAGAGGGAAAACACGTAAAAACCGTGATTTTGACACGTGCCGTGCGGGGTCTTTAAGATTCGCTACTAGCTATAAGAGGGAAAACACGTAAAAACCTTGATTTTGACACGTGCCGTGCGGGGTCTTTAAGATTCGCTACTAGCTATAAGAGGGAAAACACGTAAAAACCGTGATTTTGACACGTGCCGTGCGGGGTCTTTAAGATTCGTTAATAGCTATAAGAGGGAAAACACGTAAAAACCGTGATTTTGACACGTGCCGTGCGGGGTCTTTAAGATTCGTTAATAGCTATAAGAGGGAAAACACGTAAAAACCGTGATTTTGACACGTGCCGTGCGGGGTCTTTAAGATTCGCTACTAGCTATAAGAGGGAAAACACGTAAAAACCGTGATTTTGACACGTGCCGTGCGGGGTCTTTAAGATTCGCTACTAGCTATAAGAGGGAAAACACGTAAAAACCGTGATTTTGACACGTGCCGTGCGGGGTCTTTAAGATTCGCTACTAGCTATAAGAGGGAAAACACGTAAAAACCGTGATTTTGACACGTGCCGTGCGGGGTCTTTAAGATTCGTTAATAGCTATAAGAGGGAAAACACGTAAAAAAAAACCGTGATTTTGACACGTGACGTGCGGGGTCTTTAAGATTCGCTACTAGCTATAAGAGGGAAAACACGTAAAAACCTTGATTTTGACACGTGCCGTGCGGGGTCTTTAAGATTCGCTACTAGCTATAAGAGGGAAAACACGTAAAAACCTTGATTTTGACACGTGCCGTGCGGGGTCTTTAAGATTCGCTACTAGCTATAAGAGGGAAAACACGTAAAAACCTTGATTTTGACACGTGCCGTGCGGGGTCTTTAAGATTCGCTACTAGCTATAAGAGGGAAAACACGTAAAAACCTTGATTTTGACACGTGCCGTGCGGGGTCTTTAAGATTCGCTACTAGCTATAAGAGGGAAAACACATGAAAATCTTTAAGGTGTTGTTCGTTCTAATATGTTAGCAGGATTGCAGACCAGGGACGGTATTCATGTCGAGATAGCATGAGACTTAGCATGATGCTAACTTAGAAGCTCTTCCAAAAGTCCTATTAAATCCTATAGGACATTGGAAGAGCTTCTAAGTTAGCATCATGCTAAGTCTCATGCTATCTCGACATGAATACCGTCCCAGAGTTAAGGTCGAACTACACGTTGTCATTTTTCACTCTTTCCCAATGGCAACACGGTGATAGGCAATTAAGAACATTACTAAAGTATTGGTGTGCTGCCATGAAAAAAATAGTGAAAACTAACAACGTGGGTTTTGTTTTCTACCTTTTCGCTTCACAGTTTTAATAGCATTTTACGCATTCTGAAACTGCTACACTTGCGAATTGACTGATTTACGTTTTCAATGACATGTCCTTGATGGTTTTAAGTTAATATATGGAGCTACACATTTCAGTATGTTTCACTCCAGCACTGTACATTTCAAGGTTAAATCACCGGAGCATGTTGGAAATTGGCTAGGCCTTTTTCGCCCATCTTCTGTAGTCTACTTCATTAATTGGGTAAGGGATAGGGTTAGATTCGGTTTAGGGGCGTTTTCATGCCACGGAAAGTTTGAAACATGGCAATAGGCAACAAGGAAAAACGAACGTAAATCCTCTAAATTCAGCGTCACCATTCAGTATAGCCGTATTAGATTGGGAAATTATCGTAAAAATGGAGATCGTTAAATGCAAAATTCGCATAGACGGTAACTCTTCGAGCAGGTGTTTATTTTCTTAAACTACAATTATTAATCTTTGATTGTGATGAAAATAACCCTAATCTGATTCTTACCCTATCCCTTACCCGACTAAGACTCAATTTGATGCATTTGCTTCAAGGGAAGTAAATCTGTCTGCACACCATACCTTGGGCACTTCTAAACTCGTTTCGCTCCCTTAGACCACAATTTTGCCTCTGACTTTGCTTTTGTAGTGGTTTGTTGTGGGGAACCAATCGGTGTAGAGAGGTGTTTTTTTTAATATAAAGTCTATATATAATAAGTCTGATCTACCACTTCCCTGAAGCAAAAACCTGTCATCCTCTTTTATTTCTCATTTTATTTATGTACGTTTTGTTTGTGTGTATGGCTGGAGTGATTTGCGAGTTTTTTTTAGTCATTCAAAATTGTTGCGATGCGAATGAGTTTTAACCCATTTCAGCTATCTAGACTGTCCAAGGCTTACTGGGAGTGTTGTCAAAGTGCAATACGCTATTGACGAGTGTGACCACATTGTGTCAACTGTCATCTTCTAAGAAATCACATGCCTTTTTATGGAGGTGTTGAGGGCTGTAGTAGTTGTTCTCTCTTCTTCTTCGATCGCTCAGACAGCTTCCTGTCAATTAGGAGCGCATATGCGTCATGCTGCCGTTATGCGCCTAACTAAGAAATAGTCAGGCCCAGCAAGTCCGACTTCGGCTGGAGGAGGAAATGTTTTTGAAAGCGTTTCTTGAAAAAAGGCAGGAGAATGGATCGGTAAGGCAGAAAGATAGTAGATGACAGTAAGCAAAGGGAAAAGGCAGAGTCAAAGAGAGTGACAGATTAGAGGAAGTTACAAGCACAGAACTTCCAGAAGGTGGGGGAACTATTTATGCAAAAGAGCCCCCCGGTATCCCCACGGGGGGAGTAGTAGTCGTGATGCTGGACTTTTTTCCCCCATAGATCTAAGTTTCCATGTATTTTTACGTCTTCATGAATTCAAGAAGAAGAAAATCCGATTAACGTCCTCCGGTCTGGAACAGACACACGTGGGACATTAATAGATATAAAGATGGTGGGACGATCCTGGAGGTACTGCAATAGGGGAAGACGGGGTAAAAAGCGCATGGATGTCTCAGGATAGGCCTTATGAGTTGGATAATTTGCTTATTTCGTGCACAGGAAGCCTCTGAAACATTGCAAAATATGCAGGAATAGTTATTCTATACATCCATGAATTTTTAGGCGAAAAAAACAAAGGATTTTGATAGAAAATGCTTTTTCTTTGCAAACATATTACAGGTGCGCTTTTTGCCCCGTAGTCGGGAATACGCGCACCCCAGGTCGGGTAAAAAGCGCCCCCCCTCTCTAAGTTGAAAAGTCACCGTCACTCTCCCAACGCGCCATGCTAGGCCCTACCATCGACGCCATTTTCTCTCGACTGAAACAACGAAGTTCTACGCGTGTTGCCGTTTTGTGTGTATTCTTCAATCCCTGTTGTAGGCCTACTAAGTTAAATAGTCTGCTTCAGTTCATATTTAGAATACAAAAACTGGATCGGATTTGCAATTATTATACACTTATAAATGTCTCCATTACATTAAAAAAAAAAAAAAATGAAAAAGGAACGTACACTCACAAAACTTTAAAAAAATGTAGCCTTGCGCAGTATCGAACTCGCAGATCCGACATGCTGCAACATTACGAGGTACGCATTATACCATTGTACCAAGGAACCGTCATACGATGAGGAAACATTTTATATATTTATACATTCGACAATGGAAGATTAAATCGGTTGTGATTGGACGAAGCAGTGCGTGGAATAAGATTTTCACTTAAATTCAAAGCTGAAACTGTCATATAATTGATCTTAATGAATAATGCTTGTGCTGATAGGCACCTTTGAACATTGCAGAACGTGTTCGCTAATCATTTAAAAACTTAAATACAACGTTTGTCAGGATATGTGGCAATAAAAAAGATGACCATCACCTACAATTATAGGCGTGCAAAACGCGCATGGGCTTCTTTCCCGTGGGCGTTTTTCCCCGTCACAGTCAGCTAATTCATTTCAGTCTGTGTAGCTGACAATCACAGTGTTGTTAAAAAAGAAAAGTATCGTTCAAAAGCCCATAGAATAAGCTTTGTATAAATATAAAAATATGGAGGTAGTTTGCTGTTGTTGGTTTTTTATTTAACTTTTCCAAGGACAGAAAATGAAAAAAAAAAAAAGAACGTCAACAAATATTCAAAAACTCATATTATTGACCACAACATCATGAAACTTAAATATGAGGTATTTTAAAAGACGTGCAAAGGAACATGGGCAAAATTTAACTGAAATTTGCTTCATTTCATGAGATAATTGGGGTGGGCTTCTTACCCGCCCATGGGCTTCTTACCCCGGTAGGATGCGCTTTTTACCCCTCTTTCCCCTACCAGGAAAGTCCTGAATTTGTAATCGATAAAGATATAACCAATCATTCGGTAAGTCATGATTTTTAAGGAAATAACCCTAAACATAGGACCAAATTATGGGAAGTTCGTTTAACGTCCTCCGGCCTGGTACAGGCACATATGGGACATTAATAACTATAAAGATAGTGGGACGATCCTGGAGGTACTGCAATACCAGGAAAGACCCGAAGTTTTGTTTTAATAATCAAGATGATAATTATTGTCTTAAGTCGGAACAAATTATAGCAAAACGGGCTGGGTTCAAGGGCCAGCCACACGTCCACTAAAATCGTACGATACGATTCGATCACGTGATCTCGAAGCACGAATCACATTTGTTCTTCGAGACCACGTGATCGACTCGTATTGTACAGTCGTGCGATTTTAGTGGACGTGTGGCTGGCCCTTTAAAGACCCACCACGTCACATGTTAAAATCACGGTTTTCACTCATTTTCCCTCTTATAGCTAGTAAGAAATCTTCCTACCATAAGAGGGAACGTGACACGTGACGTGGGGGGTCTGAAGCGGACAAAAATGAAAATCTGCATAAGTAATGTAACTAAATTTTAAAAGTTCTTTTCGCTTTTCAGGTCACGTGGGAATAGAGCTGCAACCTGATTGGCTGATTCCCTCCAATCCCAACGATCCAGGGGATGCAACGTCGACAGATAATCAGCAAGAGTTGTCTTTCGGTCTGTTCGGTGATCCGGTGTTCAAGGGAGATTATTCGGCGGTTGCTAAAAATAGCGCAGGAAGTGACTTGAACCTCTTTACTGCTGAAGATAAGGAAATCCTGAAAGGTTAGGAGTTCGGGTAAAGATGCTCATTCAACACCCACCTCAACGTCTTGGTTCATTGAGCTTTTTCTTCAATCGCGACTTTATATTCTACTGTTAGCAAATGCAATATTTTAGTGTTGAAAAGCAGGGGCAGATCTGAGGGTGGTTTCCAGGGTTTCCGGACCCCCCCACCCCCCACCCCGCTCCCTTTGTCCCAAGCATGTATCATGCACAAGGGTAGCAGTAAGAAAGGCAAGACTGAAAAAACGGAACGAACCGAGAAAATGGAGGGGGAGTGTTGATCTGCATCTTTGCCGGAGTTCGTATTGAATTTGCAGAAGTTAGGTGTGTGTGTGTGTGCGTGTGCATGTGCATGTGTGTGTGCGTGTGCGTGTGATTTTGGTATTGGGTGCGCCATACTGACCCCTGATGTGCCACCCCCACTGCATTTCTCGGTTAATTGCAGTTTTCCGTTTTTGCCCTTCTTACCAAACATAAAGCTGTATTTTATTAATCTTTTTAGCTAATAACCTTTTTGGAATACTAACCCTAACCCTAACCCTAACCCTAACCCTAACCCTACCCCCCCCCCCCCCCCCCCCTATAAGACGTGGAAACGCAATGAACCACGACTGTGACAAATGGCGCCGTGTACTGCAATACATAGGGGGGGGGGGGGGGGTCCTATTAGATAATGGCCTAGGGTTAGGGGTAGGGTTAGTATTCCAAAAACGTTATTACCTAAAAAGGTTCATAAAATACAGCTTTATGTTTGGTAAGAAACGGGAAAATGGAATTAACCGAGAAATGCAGGGGGGGGCACATCTTGACCTTTACCTTTCTTCTTAAATTAAATAAATAAATCATTAACGTCGCCGCTAGTACTGTTAGTATCACATATCTCGAGTTCTTGTATTGTATGTGCGAAGTTTATAGTGTGTATCATGTGTATGTTGAAAGGCGTATTACGCTCATTTATTTGTGTTCATTATAATTATTGTTTCTAATGTTTGTATTGACAGGTGCTTCTTTGCATGTTGATAACTCATTTATTAATTATTGTTTCTAACGCTTGTGTTGACTGATGCTTGTTTTTATGTTGATTATTATTCACTTCTTCTTCTTCTTCTTCTTCTTCTCTTGAGGGCCCACGGTCAGTGAGCTGACCATTCTTGGATTGTGTATAATGTATATGCTTACTAATTTGTATTCTAGCGTTTAGTTCTTTAAGCTCCCTGCATGGGAGTAAAGCGCTTTACAAGTATCCAGTACTATTATTATTATTATTATTATAGTATCTAGTCTTTATTAAAAATAATAATTTATTGTGGAATTCCAATTACCCAATCGGCCCAACTGTGTTTTGGCCAAGACCAGCATTCACTATTCGGCATCATTCTGAGGTCAGACGCACCTCTTGTTTATTTTTCAGGGTCAGCCGATTTGTACAGCCTTTCCTACACTGGTCTGACCAGGGTGAACAGAATCTGGACGGAGGATGAAATGCAAGTACAGACAGTGAAAATCAGGTCATATTGTTGTTTTTGTTTGGTCCTCATTACTCGAATGAGTCCTTTAATCATTTCACCGCCAGACAGTTTTCGCAAACAAAAATCCATTAAAATTACCAGGGTAGAGAGAAAAAATAATCTGCAGTATTGGGGATTCCTCTGTGACATGTTCTTACCGCCCAAAATTAAGAAAAAAGGCTCATGAGTGTTAAATCATTGTGGTGCAAAAATGCGACATTGGCGGTGAAAGGGTTAAACCCCGTGTCTGCTTTCGGGGTTAAAATGATTACTAACAAGGCTAATGCTAGCAACAATTCAATGAATAGACCACCATGCTTTGCTTTGTGGTTTGTGGGATGTTTGGGAAGAGATTGATTTATACTTAATGCACTTAACCCCTGGCTTTAGTCACTGATGAACATATTAGCCTCAGTGAGAGCTGTACTGCACTGTTCTACCGTTTGGGAAATCAGTATAGCATAGCATTTCGTGCAGTAGATAGGGACAGGCGTCATCCACAGTCTAGACACCTACATGTCTATGAATGACTATGACCATCCAGCCTTTGTCCTTGATCCAACTAGGTGGCTTGGCGCTGGCTTTAGTGCTGCAGCGTTGTGACCTAGTTGGCCCTTGGACTTTCCTACCTCCTCTGGACCCACGGAGTAAGGATGTCCCCTGGGCAATATGTAAGTCCGTCATGGACTGCGTGTGTTGCAGTGACTAGCCAGAGGACACCCTCTGGGGTTACGCCCGTTACCGAGAGCGTTACAAAAGCGTTACTGCATGTGTTACCGTGATTAGCCAGAGGACAACTCTGGGGTTACGCTCATTACCGAGAGCGTTACTGCATGTGTTACAGTGACTGGCCAGAAGACAAACTCTGGGGTTACGCCCGTTACTGAGAGCGTTACTGTTTGTGTTACAGTGACAGGCAAGAGGACACAACCTTGGGGTTACGACCGTTACTGAAAGCGTTACAAGAGTGTTACTGCATGTGTTACAGTGACTGGCAAGAGGACAAAACATTGGGGTTACGACTGTTACTGAGAGCGTTACTGCATGTATTACAGTGACTGGCAAGAGGACAAAACATTGGGGTTACGACTGTTACTGAAAGCGTTACAAGAGTGTTGCTGCATGTGTTACAGTGACTGGCAGGAAGACAAAGCTCTGGGGTTACGCCCGTTACTGAGAGCGTTACAAGAGCGTTACGACCCCGTTCCCATCATGGTTACCCTCGAGGGCTATTCTTCCGTCTCCCCCGCCCTTGAGGACGCAGAGAGAGCAGAATATCTTCAGTATCATATCGATGAAGTGTTGAAAGGTAGGTGTCTGTCTGACTCTGTCTGTCTGTCTGTATCCCCCTCTCGTGAAGACGAAAGGGAACGGAATATCTTCAATATCATGTCGACAAAGTGTTGAAAGATCGGTGTCTGTCTGTCTGTTGGTCGGTCGGTCGGTCGGTTTGTCCGTATCCCCCGCTCTTGAGGACGGAATACATCTTCAATATCCATGAAGTATTGAAATGAATAAGGGGAAGAAACTCCATTAATTGACCCCTCCACTAAATTTACGGAGAGTTGCTTCCCCTTATTCATTTCTCCCTATCTCCTCTCTTAGCCTCGTTTCAATCGAAGTATTAAAAGTTCGGAGGGGGGTGGGGGGGTGTCTGTATCTGTATCTCCCCCATCCCCCCCCCCCCCCCCCCCCCCCCCCCCCCCCCCCCCCTCTTGAACACAGAAAAACGAAATATCTTCAATATCAGGTCGATTGAGTGTTAAAAAATGTGTCTCTGTGTGTGTGTGTCTGTCTGTGTGTGTGCGTGTGTGTGTTTTGGTATCCACACATTTAATTTTGTTAAACAGGCACACACACGCCATGCCAACACCAGTAATTCCCATTCCATTACAAAAGAATAATAAAAACTATTTGGTTGTTTGATTGATTTATTAATTGATTGATTGATTCACTGATGGATTGATTGGTTGATTGATTCGTTTATTGATCGTTTATGGATGGATTGATTAATCAGTGAATTGATTGATTAATGGATTGATTGATCAGTTGATTGATTGACCGACTGATTAGTCAATTGATTATTTGATTAATCAAACGAATGATTGATTGATCAATAATTAATGGATGGATGGATTTGATGAATTTTTGAACGATTGATAATTTCACTCCATCATTGCTATTTTCCATCCCACAGCCATACGCCTCGACAACATCAACGTGACCCACCTCACCTACAGGCCTCTGACAGACGGCTGCCAGTGGACCCAGGGCTGCTCTCTCCATTCGGGGCTCTTTGGGGTCGATTCCGAGAACCCTTTCCAGCCCCGCAAGGCCCGATACTCGGCTCAGTCCTTTGCCAAGATGGCGGACAGGAGGGGCGTCTTGAAAGACCCGGAAAATGTGGAACATGGCGGTTCTAGTGTGAGTACTGCTACTCCTAACGCTGGTGGTTCTGAGTCCAATAATCAACGTTGCAGTTCAGGAGTTGATGGTGTTCATGCTGTGAGGATTGGTGACATATTTCGCCGTGTAAATATTCTTGCTCTTTTCTCCTTTTTCATCAGCTTTTTGGCTTACACATAGTTTTGTGGGTACTGGTAGAATACACTAAAGTAAAGGCAATAGTCACTGTATCCACTTTGGCAATATTTACATTTCTGGCAGCCAAGAACGATAATTTGTTACAGAAAAGAACATGGCCCATTGCTTTTGCAGTCAGCAGATTACCGTTCTTGGCGGGCAAAAAATGTGAACATTGCCAAAGTAGACACTAAATAGAAAATTGGCATTTTAGGGGGGTGTTGGGGGGGGGGGGGTGTTGTTGACTATCTTTGACTTTTTCTCAAAAACGTTCCGAACTATTCTGTTTTTTTACCCTGCACCATCACAGTATATCCAGCATGCCAGGCTAAACACCAATGGGCACAAAGTTCCCTCGCGGATGACACAAAACATTAGTTCTCTGGGGAACTGTTAATCATTGATGCGGGTCAGTGTCAGTGTGCTCCGTTTCAATGCTTTCAGTTCTACTGTTTCAAAGGCCAATGTTTGCACCTTTACTGCTTTATAGGCTATAGGGGAAGACGGGGTAAAAAGCGCATGGGCGGGTAAGAAGCCCACCCCAATTATCTCATGAAATGAAGCAAATTTCAGTCTCATTTTGCCCATGAGACGAGCGTTAATGTCTAGCATTCGTCTCATGGGCAAATTTGACTGAAATTTTCTTTATTTCATGAGATAGTTGGGGTGGGCTTCTTACCCGCCCATGATGACAATGATGTTTTACGTCCTCTCGGTCATAGACACATATGGGACATTTGTAAATACAAAGATGGTGGGAACAATACTGGCTGCAATGCCCGGAGGCAGTGCAACACCAGTAAAGTCCCGAGTTTTTAACAATATAGATAGGTGTAGCGGTAACCACGCCTCGGTTAAACCTCATCGGCTATGGTACCGCCACAGTATGGGATTGCTATATTTAACTCTTACCCGCCCATGCGCTTTTTACCCCGTCTTCCCCTAGGAATGGAATTCAAAACCGGGTGGTGTCTTTTTCATTATAGATCACGTGGAATAGTCTGCAATGTGCTTCGTGTGATCATGCTTTACTACACTACATCACACTATGCTACACTAAGCACACATACTCTCTCTCTCTCTCTCTCTCTCTCTCTCTCTCTCTCTCTCTCTCTCTCTCTCTCTCTGAAGGTTGTTTGATCGATTGTTTATTTTCTTGATTCTGCTTTCGATTTATTTGAATCAAATTTTGTTTATTTATTATTTATTTATTTATTTATTTGTTTGTTTATTTGTCTATTGACCGATTGCTTCTTAAATAATTATCTTTCATGACTGATGTATTCATTGTTTGAGGTATTGATCAATCGGTTTAATGACTGTTTTCTTGTGTCCTTAGATTTTTGTTGTTGTTTTCTTGTACTTGTTTGTATTACTCCCCTTTGTAACCCCATCCCCATAACATGGGCATCATGGCCTGGTGCATTAAAGTTGTTTTAAGCCATCCGAATCTCTCTCTCTCTCTCTCTCTCTCTCTCTCTCTCTCTCTCTCTCTCTTCTCTCTCTCTCTCTCTCTCTCTCTCTCTCTCTCTCTCTTCTCTCTCTCTCTCTCTCTCTCTCTCTCTCTCTCTCTCTCTCTCCCTCTCTCTCTCTCTCTCTCTCTCTCTCTCTCTCTCTCTCTCTCTTATGATTTCTATTCTTAATGTCAATAAGCTGAAATTATAATACTGAGATATTTTTCTGTTGTTTTCTACAGGTTATTTTAAAATACACATGAATATGTGATCAATGATTATGCATATTAGTGTGTCACTGTGTAAAAATGTATGAATGTGTATCACTGTGTATAATATGTATCCAGAATTTGGAGAAGAAATAAAACGTTACTGAATAATGAGTTAATTCAGATATAATATCTAGTACCTGTATCAGAATGTACGAATGTATGAATCACTTTCGTTCTCTCTCTCTCTCTCTCTCTCTCTCTCTCTCTCTCTCTCTCTCTCTCTCTCTCTCTCTCTCTCTCTCTCTCTCCCCAGGGCTGGGTGGAAAAAAGCATGTAACTTGCTTATCTCATGTTCCCTGGTTAAATAAAATTTCGTTTTCGTTTTCGGGTTTTTTTTCTCCCTCTCACACACACGTACACATACACACACACACACACACACACACACACACACACACACACACACACATATTAAACTTAAAGTATTGTAACAGGCACACAAGAAAGACACCCCTCACCGAGTTTATTTCCAGCAGGGAAAACACAATCAATCACTGAACAACACTTTGACATGATTCTCTCTCGTCTCAAACAAAAAGAAAATTTGGAATCACCGGAACTGCCCTCTAATGGTTTCGTTTCTTGGTAATTGGTACTTTATAGTCACAGAGGCGTCTCTGTGAAATTCGGGTTGCTCCCACCTGGAGAGCGGCGGCGCGGCCACAGGCGCGCCACACATTTTTGGGGGCATGCGATTTTTGTGTTATCTTTCTGAAAGAAAACAAAATGGTTGTAGTAAATGATAGCAAATCTTCTGAGTCAGGTCTTGATTTTAGCGTCCCACAACTGGGCACAAGGCTCCGTGTTAGGACCAGGCACATTTTATTCCGTAAGGCTGGCAATATATTGCCGCTGGGAAAAACATACATTTTGACAATGGATATATTTATCTCGCTGCTTTCAATGTGGGGTATTTTATGGACACGTAGCATTGTGTCCCCGTCCCTTTATGTCCCTGTCTCTGTGTCCCCGTCTTTGTGTGTCCCCAATATTGTCTCTGTCTCCCCATCTTTATGTGTCCCCGTCTCTGTGTGTCCCCGTCTCTATTTATGTCCCCGTTTCTATGTGTCGCAGTCTTTTTATGTCCCCGTCTCCGTGTCCCCATCTCTATATATCCCCGTCTCTATATGTACCCGTCTCTAGGTCCTCATCTCTATATATCCCCGTCTCTATATGTACCCGTCTCTAGATGTACCCGTCTCTAGATGTACCCGTCTCTAGGTCCTCATCTCTATATATCCCCGTCTCTATATGTACCCGTCTCTAGATGTACCCGTCTCTAGATGTACCCGTCTCTAGGTCCTCATCTCTATATATCCCCGTCTCTATATGTACCCGTCTCTAGGTCCTCATCTCTATATATCCCCGTCTCTATATATCCCCGTCTCTATATGTACCCGTCTCTAGGTCCTCATCTCTATATATCCCCGTCTCTATATATCCCCGTCTCTATATGTACCCGTCTCTAGGTCCTCATCTCTATATATCCCCGTCTCTATATATCCCCGTCTCTATATGTACCCGTCTCTAGGTCCTCATCTCTATATATCCCCGTCTCTATATATCCCCGTCTCTAGGTCCTCATCTCTATATATCCCCGTCTCTATATGTACCCGTCTCTAGGTCCTCATCTCTATATATCCCCGTCTCTATATATCCCCGTCTCTATATGTACCCGTCTCTAGGTCCTCATCTCTATATATCCCCGTCTCTATATATCCCCGTCTCTATATATCCCCGTCTCTATATGTACCTGTCTCTATGGTCCTCATCTCTATATATCCCCGTCTCTATATATCCCCGTCTCTATATGTACCTGTCTCTAGGTCCCCATCTCTATATATCCCCGTCTCTATATGTACCCGTCTCTATGGTCCTCATCTCTATATATCCCCGTCTCTATATATCCCCGTCTCTATATGTACCCGTCTCTAGGTCCTCATCTCTATATATCCCCGTCTCTATATATCCCCGTCTCTATATGTACCTGTCTCTAGGTCCTCATCTCTATATATCCCCGTCTCTATATGTACCTGTCTCTAGGTCCTCATCTCTATATATCCCCGTCTCTATATATCCCCGTCTCTATATGTACCCGTCTCTAGGTCCTCATCTCTATATATCCCCGTCTCTATATATCCCCGTCTCTATATGTACCCGTCTCTAGGTCCTCATCTCTATATATCCCCGTCTCTATATGTACCCGTCTCTAGGTCCTCATCTCTATATATCCCCGTCTCTATATGTACCCGTCTCTATATGTACCCGTCTCTAGGTCCTCATCTCTATATATCCCCGTCTCTATATGTACCCGTCTCTATATGTACCCGTCTCTAGGTCCTCATCTCTATATATCCCCGTCTCTATATGTACCCGTCTCTATATGTACCCGTCTCTAGGTCCTCATCTCTATATATCCCCGTCTCTATATGTACCCGTCTCTAGGTCCTCATCTCTATATATCCCCGTCTCTATATGTACCCGTCTCTATATGTACCCGTCTCTAGATCCTCATCTATATATATCCCCGTCTCTATATGTACCCGTCTCTATATGTCCCCGTCTCTAGGTCCTCATCTCTATATATCCCCGTCTCTATATGTACCCGTCTCTAGGTCCTCATCTCTATATATCCCCGTCTCTATATATCCCCGTCTCTATATGTACCCGTCTCTATAGGTCCTCATCTCTATATATCCCCGTCTCTATATATCCCCGTCTCTATATGTACCCGTCTCTAGGTCCTCATCTCTATATATCCCCGTCTCTATATATCCCCGTCTCTATATGTACCCGTCTCTAGATCCTCATCTCTATATATCCCCGTCTCTATATGTACCCGTCTCTATATGTACCCGTCTCTAGGTCCTCATCTCTATATATCCCCGTCTCTATATATCCCCGTCTCTATATGTACCCGTCTCTAGGTCCTCATCTCTATATATCCCCGTCTCTATATGTACCTGTCTCTAGGTCCTCATCTCTATATATCCCCGTCTCTATATATCCCCGTCTCTATATGTACCCGTCTCTAGGTCCTCATCTCTATATATCCCCGTCTCTATATGTACCTGTCTCTAGGTCCTCATCTCTATATATCCCCGTCTAGTCTCTATATGTACCCGTCTCTAGGTCCTCATCTCTATATATCCCCGTCTCTATATATCCCCGTCTCTATATGTACCCGTCTCTAGGTCCTGGTTTAAATGTTTTATTTTCCAAATCAACATGAACAACTACTATGACATAACTGAAGCAACAACAAGCAGAGCTTATGGCGTGCTCAGTTCAAAACGAATTACACAGTATAAACATTGGCGGAATTTTACCAGGAAATACAAGCAATACATTTTTGAAAAGAAAGTCACAACAAACCAAACGAACAATGGACATAGCATTAGACAAAAGAAGTAAAATCGACAAAAAATGATACGAGAGAGAGGGGGAGAAAGAGAGCGATAGAGAGAGAGAGAGAGAGAGAGAGAGAGAGAGAGAGTGTTACACCCGTGCGTGAGGGGAAATATTCAACATTAACAATCAAAGTGTATGACTATGCAAGCGCATGAGAATGTTCGTGTCTCTCTCTCTCTCCAAATTATCCACACCTCACGACACAGACGAACAATCAACAACAGTCCACAAAAGCAGGTAGAATTCAATCCTGGTCAACTATTAAATCAAAAGAAAGCTTCACATTCAATTATCATTCAACTTCAGTTCACTCTCCACACTAAATATAAAATTCCTTCGGGTGTTTCGCCTTTTCTTAATATACCTAGAAAAGGGAAACTATTTCAATAACACATTTTCTTAATTAATCCTCAAATTGTCTCCCATTTGAGTTTTCCAAAACCATATCCATTTACAAGTACACAAGTAGTAGGTTCCTTCGTAGTTATCCAAAACTAACTCATTTTATCTACTACTCAATCCCACAAACCAAACTGGCAGTAAATAGCGCAGGTGCTCCCAGTGCACTCCTGCCGTTTTCTCTTCAACCAGGCCCGCCGGTGCAGAACGAAGTCGCGTCTGCCCGCGTGCATCCTGGTGTTGCCGACTGTCACTTTGCTCCAGACCGCCGCACGGAAAGGATAGTCAGCGCGGTCAAAGGAGATGGGGCCCATGCCACACCACTCTCCTAGCCAGCCACGGAAGCTGAAATGATCGATACCAACCATATACAAGCTATCCAAAATATGTACGTGTTAACAGCCCACGAGACTTACCAACCAAATAGTCTCCTGTTAACAAAGAACAAACCACCATCAAAATGGAACAAACTGATTATTACCAAACAACAACGCACTCAACACAACACCTTGGAACCTGCAAACTATCATTGACTTCTTCCAACATTCACAAAGAGTAATACCTTTGACACACCACCTTGAAGTCTATCACAACCAAGTAACGAACTCACCAAACGAAGCCAAAAATTAGAATTCCATACAAGGAATGCAACAACTGTATTCATAGAAATAACAAGAGAGTAAACCCATAGGTACGAACCTGCATCAACAGCAGCTTACAAAAACATAAGTGACAGCTAACAGCTGAGGACCCAAAAAACCCGATGTGTCCCATTCAAGATAAACATGGCAACTGAACTCAACTGAACGAAAACGGTCAATACACATCTGCGCGTCACGTGATACGCATACTGCGCTGAGGTTCCAAACCAGAAATATGGCATCACAAAAAACGCCCAAAACACTGCGTAACAGAGAGAGAGAGTTCCACCTCACACCACTCTGCAGACCAGAACTCCAACCCCACGTCGCAATAAAACGAAATAGGACGCGATGATGACATTAGGATTACATGAAATGACGCCAAGATGAAAACAGAGATACACCAAAACTCTGAGTTAAAATATTAGGTGAGAACATGAACTGGTAAGGATGCAAGAGCTGGAAAGGAAGCAGGGGTTTGAATTTTATAGCCTTTTACTTAGCTCTATAAACTGCTGCACGGTCTCTAGGTCCTCATCTCTATATATCCCTGTATCTATATATCCCCGTCTCTATATGTACCAGTCTCTAGGTCCTCATCTATATATATCCCCATCTCTATATGTCCCCGTCTCTCTATATCCACGCCTCTGTGTGTCCCCGTATATATGTGTCCCCGTCTCTATGTGTCCCCATCTCTATGTGTTCCCGTCTCTATATGTCCCCGTCTCTATGTGTCCCCGTCTCTATGTGTCCCCGTCTCTATGTGTCCCTGTCTCTATGTGTCCCCGTCTCTATGTGTCCCCATCTCTATGTGTCCCCGTCTCTATGTGTCCCCGTCTCTATGTGTCCCCGTCTCTATGTGTCCCCGTCTCTATGTGTCCCTGTCTTATATCTCTCCGTCTCTGTTTATGCAAACCCTAACCCAAACACTAGTCTCAGCCCCTAAACCTAACCCAAACACTAATCTCAGCCCCAAAACCTAACCCAAACACTAAGCTCAGCCCCTAAACCTAACCCAAACACTAATCTCAGCCCCAAAACCTAACCCAAACACTAAGCTCAGCCCCTAAACCTAACCCAAACACTAGTCTCAGCCCCTAAACCTAACCCAAACACTAATCTCAGCCCCTAAACCTAACCCAAACACTAAGCTCAGCCCCTAAACCTAACCCAAACACTAATCTCAGCCCCAAAACCTAACCCAAACACTAAGCTCAGCCCCTAAACCTAACCCAAACACTAGTCTCAGCCCCTAAACCTAACCCAAACACTAATCTCAGCCCCTAAACCTAACCCAAACACTAAGCTCAGCCCCTAAACCTAACCCAAACACTAATCTCAGCCCCAAAACCTAACCCAAACACTAAGCTCAGCCCCTAAACCTAACCCAAACACTAATCTCAGCCCCAAAACCTAACCCAAACACTAAGCTCAGCCCCTAAACCTAACCCAAACACTAATCTCAGCCCCTAAACCTAACCCAAACACTAAGCTCAGCCCCTAAACCTAACCCAAACACTAATCTCAGCCCCTAAACCTAACCCAAACACTAAGCTCAGCCCCTAAACCTAACCCAAACACTAAGCTCAGCCCCTAAACCTAACCCAAACACTAGTCTCAGCCCCTAAACCTAACCCAAACACTAGTCTCAGCCCCTAAACCTAACCCAAACACTAATCTCAGCCCCTAAACCTAACCCAAACACTAAGCTCAGCCCCTAAACCTAACCCAAACACTAATCTCAGCCCCTAAACCTAACCCAAACACTAATCTCAGCCCCTAAACCTAACCCAAACACTAGTCTCAGCCCCTAAACCTAACCCAAACACTAATCTCAGCCCCTAAACCTAACCCAAACACTAAGCTCAGCCCCTAAACCTAACCCAAACACTAATCTCAGCCCCTAAACCTAACCCAAACACTAAGCTCAGCCCCTAAACCTAACCCAAACACTAATCTCAGCCCCTAAACCTAACCCAAACACTAAGCTCAGCCCCTAAACCTAACCCAAACACTAAGCTCAGCCCCTAAACCTAACCCAAACACTAGTCTCAGCCCCTAAACCTAACCCAAACACTAATCTCAGCCCCTAAACCTAACCCAAACACTAAGCTCAGCCCCTAAACCTAACCCAAACACTAAGCTCAGCCCCTAAACCTAACCCAAACACTAAGCTCAGCCCCTAAACCTAACCCAAACACTAAGCTCAGCCCCTAAACCTAACCCAAACACTAAGCTCAGCCCCTAAACCTAACCCAAACACTAAGCTCAGCCCCTAAACCTAACCCAAGCACTAAGCTCAGCCCCTAAACCTAACCCAAACACTAAGCTCAGCCCCTAAACCTAACCCAAGCACTAATCTCAGCCCCTAACCCTAACCCAAACACTAATCTCAGCCCCTAACCCTAACCCAAACACTAATCTCAGCCCCTAACCCTAACCCAAACACTAATCTCAGCCCCTAACCTTAACCCAAAACACTAATCTCAGCCCCTAACCCTAACCCAAACACTAATCTCAGCCCCTAACCCTAACCCAAACACTAATCTGAGGGCACACATAGACGGGGACACGTAGAGGACACATATAGACGGGGACACAAAGAGACGGGGACACATATAGACGGGGACACTTAGAGACGGGGACACAATGACAGGAACACAGAGACGGGGACACAGAGACAGGGACACAGAGACGGGGACACAGACGGGGACACAGAGACAGGGACACAGAGACGGGGACACAGAGACAGGGACATAGAGACGGGGACATAGAGATATGGGGACACAGAGACGTGGACATAGAGATATGGGGACACATAGAGAGACGGGAGCACACAGAGACAGGGACAGAGAGAGACTGGGACACAGAGACGTGGACATAGAGATATGGGGACACATAGAGAGACGGGAGCACACAGAGACAGGGACAGAGAGAGACTGGGACACAGAGACGGGGACATAGGGATATGGGGACACATAGAGAGACGGGAGCACACAGAGACAGGGACAGAGAGAGACTGGGACACAGAGACGGGGACATAGAGATATGGGGACACATAGAGAGACGGGAGCACACAGAGACGGGGACATAGAGAGACTGGGACACAGAGACGGGGACATAGAGATATGGGGACACATAGAGAGACGGGAGCACACAGAGACAGGGACAGAGAGAGACTGGGACACAGAGACGGGGACATAGAGATATGGGGACACATAGAGAGACGGGAGCACACAGAGACAGGGACAGAGAGAGACTGGGACACAGAGACGGGGACATAGAGATATGGGGACACATAGAGAGACGGGAGCACACAGAGACGGGGACATAGAGAGACGGGGACATACATAGAGAAGGACACAAAGGGACGGGGACACACAGAGACGGGGACACACAGAGACGGGGACACAAAGAGAAGGACACACAGACAGGGGCACATAGAGACAGGGACACTTGGCACTTCTCCCTTTCTTACTGCCTCGTGTAGTAAGGCATTCTTTTCAAACAACGGCACTTCCACTTTGGCTGCGTTACACTAAAGGGCCTGCTACACTGCATACGATTCGATTCATTACGATCCGATTTTGACATGTGTGAGGCATGTCTACTGTCTACATAAATCTGATCAAATTACTAGTTAAGTTCACTATATTTCGTAGTTTCCCGTAGTACACGAATCTGATAAAATGTCGTCTTTTTTTTTTATCGGACATGATTCGTGTATTGCCCGCTACATGAGTATTAGTGAACGAAAATAGTAGTTATTTTTAGACGGAAGCGTTTCACGTGAATCTTGACTCACAGACATCTTCTTCCATCAATCATCCGCTTTCATCGATTTGAAGATTCTGATGATGTAAAACTGAGAAGCGTTCTGCGCATGTTAAGATATAGTCAATCAGGTTTCAATGTCACTAGTTTCAGTGA